>SSNS01000101.1:1320492-1477794 GCA_006937985.1 Aphyosemion australe | reverse complement strand
GATGGATGGATGGGTGGATGGATGGATGGATGGATGGATGGATGGATGGATGGATGGATGGATGGATCAATGGATGGATGGATGGATGGATGGATGGATGGATGGGTGGGTGGAGGATGGATGGATGAGTGGGTGGATGAGTGGGTGGATGGATGGATGAGTGAATGGATGGATGGGTGGATGGATGGATGGATGAGTGGATGGATGGATGGGTGGATGGATGGATGGATGGATGGATGGATGATTGGGTGGATGGATGGATGGGTGGATGGATGGATGGATGGATGGATGGATGGATGGATGGATGGATGGATGGATGGATGGATGGAACTGCTATAAAAGGTTGCCTCTACAAATAAAAACGAGCAGCTGTGCCTTTAGCGGTCCTAGCTACTCGTTCTGTAACTTCTTGCATCCTCTCCTGACTCTACCTCCGTTTTGTAGATTTATTCTGTCAGCCTAGATCTTCTATGAAGCGGTGCAGCTGCTAATCAGTGTTTATACCATTTCAACATTGTGTTGCTAGTTTTATTCAGTCTGAACGGCTGCAGAAACCAGATGGATCTCTTGTTTACCAGCATCCTAAACAAATGGCAACCATGCAATTATCTCAAAGTGGAAAATTATCACTATTTGTAATTATGTTAAAAGGTGCATTTATCATGACAGACTGGAGGTCTGCACCTCATTCATCATTAGCATTTATCTCTTATGCTGTTGGTGAGAAGCAGCTGATGGAGAACTGAAGCCCTCTAACTTATTCTCTCAATTTAACAGACGATAGTTTCGTTGTCATTTTTAAGAATACTCTCAAACCAAAGCAGCCAAGCTCTTAGGAGCGTGTTTGACTCTTAGCAGAAACATCATTTTAATAAAATCTATTCTTTCTGCAGTTTTCTGTAGGGGTGTTCTCTCTTTCTTCATAGCCTCTCTGCTCTGCACTCCTGCACGGACAGTTTCTGGCTTTTATCTTTATCTTCTCCATCCTCCTGACTTTTCTTTAATAAATGTTTAAATACGTCCCTGCAGCTTCGGTGTAATTACTGTGCAGCCGCAGCTCAGGTCCCTGGGGAAGGAGCGAGGAGAGGGTAGGAGGGAAAAAATGCACTGGGAAGGAAAAGGAGAGAGCTGTTCATGCTAAATGACGGAGTATAGGAGCGAAGGATCTCTGCTGGAAAATGAGCTACTGTAGGTTAGGTTGGAAAGATGTTATGTAACAGGATCAGAGCTGATGGGCTCATACGTGTCCTCACCTAAATTTGTTGCGCAAAAAGCCTCTGAAGAGGGAAATCTTAGGCTGCACTCCTTTATGCTCAGTTATGATTTAAAGAGTGAGTGACACCTGAATCAACGTGTTTTTGCTGATAACCTGTATAGATGAGTGTGTAATAGTGCTGTAGTCATGTGTAATCATTATTTTGGCAGTTTAGTGCAACTTAAAATGGAATTTTTTAGCCCAAAACCGTAATTCTATCTCCATCTTCAGGTTTGAACTCTGCTCCACACTGATTTAGAATCAGCCACAGCTGATGGCTATAGAGCTGCAGGGTGACGATGTCTCTACCGTACTACGTGGTTGCACTGCACTGGACTCCAGCTGAGTCTCGACCGCACTTCCAGCTGGCTCAGCCACTCACCTGACGATATGACACGTTACGGCTCGGAGCAGCTCGCCTCCTTAAAAAAGCGTCCTCCTTTCTTCTAGTGATTGAGGTGGACAGGAAATCCTCCAGCCTGCTGCTGTTTCTGAGTTCTCCTGAGCGGTGAGTCTGCTGTGTGTGTGTGCTCGTGTGCACACACACACAGCAGATTGCAAAACAAGACAAAAGGCACACGCTAACTGGACTAAAAAAGCCAATACAATAGCAGGCTCACCTAAGACGCTGTTGTAGGCGCGTTTTGTCATAGCGGGCGTGGGCAGAGCTTTAATGAAACGAAGCCTTTCATTTCCGGGTATAAATTCAGGCTGACAAAAATAACTCGTATTTGAGATAAATGACCTCAATAGTGCCAACGGTAATAGTTTATCAAATACTGTGCCTACCTTTGCTCTCAGAGTTTTAAGAGCATGATATGGAACCTTTAAGGACTTTTTTACTCACAACGCTAGTTGGATCCATTCACTTACTGTGTTTTATGCTAAGCTAAAGCTAAAGGAGTACAGCCGGGTCAGCAGAATGACCGGGCTGGTTAAAAACTTATCTCACTTATCTAACTCTGGTAAATATATCAACAGACAAAATTTCAATTTTGGGTGGAGCATCTCTTTAACTGTTCGATAGCTCTTTAAACAACCTCAGTTTGGAGAAATAACAACTAGTTCTGAGTGTATTAACCAGCTAACTGTTAGTCCAAAGACCAAAGAGGTTACTATTGTCTTAAAACACATCGAGTGTCAATACCTGCTTCAGTCGTCATGTAAAATCTATGGAACCTGCACATTGTTATTATGTTATTTACACAAGATTCTATGGTTATTTTCTGCAGAAATTAGCTAGCTAGCTCTTCCTGTTCAGTGTGTAACACCTATAGTCAGAACATATTCATACTTCTGCTATGTCATCTTAGAAGTAGAGCAGATTAAATGTTAATAAATTGGTGTTTGATTTTTGAAATTTGAGTTGTTTTAAAACAACAATAATCCACTTAGTCCTGCTGTATTTGGGTGTTCGCTCATTAATTTGACCAAAGCTCTGTTCCTCCAACCAGGTCTTCATAGCATTTCCACAGAAATCTAGTTCAAAATATCTGAGCTAGAAACTAAAACTCTCTACTGGTAACAAGATTTTTTATACTTGTCATTGTTTTGTTTGAAACTTCCCCATCCTGACTGACTGATGGACTGACTGCAGAGCTGGAGCTAGTCCTCTCCAACCTCCAGTCTCCTCTCTGTTTCAAACACTCCTGAGTGGACGAGTCAGGCCAGTTTGAGCTGCCTTCCCCTCGGCATTCAGTCAGAGGAATTCCTCCCCCTCTCACATCACCCGCACAGACAATATACAGAGAGACAGCTAATTAATCGCCATCAAACTTCCCTGCTCCCTCCCTCCCTCCCTCCCGTGCTCGGCAGTGCGGATGGGAGGGGTACAGCAGAAATCATAAAGTGCACTCTCAGTGAGCACAGACCAGCAGCAGGGAGGCACTGTCATCGTCACCACAGAGGACGGAGACGCATGGAGGGATCCGTTTGGACATGTGCTGGTTTCGTCCTGGCTTTAGGTCACCGTTATTAGTAACAGGAAGTCATTTTTATCAGTCAGAGCTTGGACGGAGCTCAGCTTCTTCAGAAGAGCCCAGGAAGAAGAGCCTAACTGGGATGCGCTCTGAGATTCTGGATTTATAATTATTTGAAGGGGAAGTCCTCAGGCACGCTAATTTTGGAGCCATGAATATTTTAGATGGAGTCTAAACTGCATGTGTTAGCTGTAGCAGATACTTGGTTTTCATCAGAGGGAGCCTGAACGTTCCTGACCAGATGTTATGGCAGGGCCGAGATCGGATGGCTCTCTGTGTTTTTGTTGTTCTTCGTGGAGAAGTTTTGAATCTCTCTGAGTGGACTCCAGCATATTAGTGGGCGTGTTCATTTTGGGAAATCAACAAGGTTTTCTTTGGATTACGAGCATTGTAAACTTTTGAAACATCATGTTTATGTCAGTGTGGTACGCCAAAAAGATGGGCTCCAGATTCCTCCACAATGTGCGAAAAGCCAAGAAGTATCGGCGCTACATGATGGTAGGAAACTCTAAATATATTTGCATACTTGTTAGATTGAGCTTTGATTTCACTTCAATTAAAGAGGAGAAATCAATGTGTTTGTAGAATTTGGATTGATGCAAAACTTCTATCCAGGCTGAGGCTTTTATTTTGATAGTCTGGTAGAGCGAATGGGATTCAAACCAAAACTTATAAATGAGTTGACTTTTTCATAAAAAACACATAACACAAGTTCTGATTTATAGTTTTTATTCTAATTTATGATGCCTCTGGAAATGAGAACTCAGATCTGGTGTAAATCTGTCAGAGCAGCTCCGGCCGACTATAAAAATACTAAATTACCATAATGGCTGCCTACAATTTTACACTTTATACTTCCGTGGAGGTCACCTTCTTGCGTATTAACTGGAAAGCATCTTAAATGCTCTCCAACTGGACCGCAGTTTAGATAAAATGCAACGTTAACACCTTTTTAACACACCTGAAATGATACCTTTTATTATATTTTAGTGCTCTGTGCACAATTAATCCCAACACAAAGAAGCAAAGACACTTTCAGAGCATTAAAGCCGTTATTTTTTTCCCATCCAACATCCCTCTGAAATCTTTTATTGTTTGCTTTTATAGTTATGAAGTGTGGAAATCAGTTGGCTGCATATAAATCCATTAGGCCGTGGATGAATGGCAGTGCAGCCTGTAAAGGGATGCCAGAGGACGGCTCGGCTCAGTAGGTGGTGTTAAAATATAGGTGGGGTGAGTGCAGCCAAACTCTTTAAATCCTACCAGCCCTGATGTTGGAAGACTTGACAGAGTGAGGGGTGTTTGGGGTGGTGGTGATGTCTGCACCAGGCTCAGATTTCTGCTGCCTGTACTTATTATTTCTCCCACCAGATTAAGATGTATTTGACACAGAGATCAGCAACACTGCTTAGTCGACCCAGCAACACAATGGAGCTCTATAACCTTCATTAGAACTGAACAGAGGGCCACTAATCCACCAGAGGTACTCTGAGGCCAGCATGGGGAGGGCGTAATGCTTTTTCATGGATCCAGTTAATAACCTGCAGTAATCAGGATATTGATCAATGAAATTGTTCATAAATCTATTATAACAGCAAAAGAGAGGCAACTCAGAGGAATGTTGATCAGTTAGGATGTTGTGTTTAAGAGGTTTTATCAGACACGTGAAGACGTGAGTCTTGGTCAGAGCCAGGAGCAGAGATGTTTGGGATCCTGCCTCACCGAGTAAAACAGCTGACAGTAGGAGTGTAAGGAGGAAGCTGAAGCCATTCTCATAGGAATTGTCTGCTATATTTATTTGTCTAAATGTAATTAGTTATGTTAAAACACAATGATTTTGTTTCTGACATCATGGCGCCTGTGAATTAGATCTAGTGCTGAAAGTAGCTAGCCCAGAAATCTAGACAAACCTTATAGGTAGCAAAAGATTTGGCTCTGCAGGTCGGTCTAGCCACGCCCCACTGTAGTCTCAGCAGGTCTACCATTGGCCCAAACAATTTTAGGTCAGGCCAATCACAGCGCTCTATGTTTGTAGAGAGACGTTGGGCAGGCTTATGGTGCGTTCCAGTTGTCCTTGGAACTCGGAATTTCCGACCAGGAAATGACGTAAAGAGCTTGATTTGCGTTCCAGATTCCAACTCCGAAAAAATGGACGCCACCAGTAAAGCTGCGTGTGTTGCTGCTCTGTATAAGTACAAAGAACTAATAACAAAGTATTCTCTACACCTAAAGTTCCTCAAGGAGGAATGCAGGAAACGCATAGACAGTGTCACACACAACAATCGGCAGTTGCCACATAAAACCAGAAAAATCATTAAAACGTCCAAATGTAAACACCAGGAACAGTTAATAAAACCATAAACACCAGTCAATTTCAGCAGCAATGCTGACGTTTTCAGCAACGTGACCATTGATAACAAGAATAAACAACAACGGTGCTGTTAAATAGCAAAAAGAAAGAAAGCAGAACACATAAATGATGAAAACAAAGACTACAACACTGGGCGCGGCCATCTTTAAAATGGTGATCTTGGGGTCCTCTGAAACAAACAAGCTTGCAGCTCGGAATTCCGAGTTCATTGCGTCATTTCTGGTTAACTTATCTCGGAAAAACGAAAAAACGCACCATTAGCACAAGAGCTGCAATGGAGAAAAACTACAAAGATGGCGCCGGCTCAGGAACATCGCTCTTTGAAACAGCTTTGGCATCAACTTTGGACGATTTAGACATGGGCTCTTCTTTGATACATGAGCAAATAGAGGTGCTTAAGTTCTTTACTTAGAAAAAATATGTATTTGCCCCGTTGACTGATTTCTGCAGCAATGAATACATCATGTTGTGTTGTTGCTCTGATTGGTCCTGGCGTTGTCCAGCATGCATAGACAGTTTGAAAGACAACTGTAGATTCTGCCCCACGACTGAGCTCTGTCTGTGGGACGTGGACAGACTATATGTTTACATATATTTAACGGCTTGCCAGGCTATAAAGGGAGTTTTCCTCTCCACTGTCGTGTCGCTACATGCTTGCTTGCTGTAAAGACGATAGTCAGTGACTCGATGCAATCTGCTGTGTTTTTAGGAAACTTTTTACTGATTGGCTTAATGAACTGAACTGTATTGGAAAGTTTACTTTGTGAAGTGCCTTGAGACGACTCTTGTCGTGATTTTGCGTTTTAAAAATGAATTGAATTAAAGTAGCTGTTTATCAAGGTAACTTTTAAGTCATTAAGTCATCACCATTGGTGAAGTCGTGTCACTAAATCTTCCACCACAGGAGGAAAAGAACTAAACGCTGCTTATAAAGCTGTGATTTAGGGTATGAAACTAAAACTGAGACCCATGGTACTGGTTGTGTATCATATGCATGTTGCTCCAACATGCTGAACACCAGCTTGTTGGCTTTTACTCAAATCTTGTCTGAGGCCATAAAAACACTTTCATCAGCTGCACCTTGTGAGCTACAAGACTTAAAGGATCTTCTATCTTGATGCTTGATGCTTAGTGACGCCCTCAGAGGTCTCATGGAGTTCCTGAGAAACACAGATGGTCCCTCTAAACCCTCTGTTCACCTGGAGGAGACAGAAGGCAAAGAACAAGGAAACACTTTCATATTGCCCTCTCATTCAAAGAAACGCAGTGACATACATAATGAAAGGATGCATAATGGAAAGAGCCCCATGCCTTAATAGACTAAAGCTGTTTTAGGAGCAAGAAGAGGACCTATACAATATTAAACAGGAAGTGTTTGATCAGTGATAATTAGTGCGCAGCAAGGACTTTTTATCATTTCTGCTCGGTTTGAATATCGCAGCTTGAATCAAACTTCCTTTTCAAACCATCAGGACTGAGTGTTCTAGAGGGACATGCAGGGCATTAAAAATAAGATCATTAGCCTGTTTGGAACAGGATTTCAGTCATTTTAAAAATGCAAATCATAGCTTTGTTTCAGCCCTTCAATATAAGCCCAAAATGGTCAGTAAAACAATTAAATATCATTATTAAAGTTTCTTATTTTGTCCAAACTTATAGATTCTACAACCTAAACATGTTAAAAATACCTCTTTTTCTAAAGGTTTCACTCTAATGCACATACATTTAGCTAAATTCACCCCAAGTATTAATTGCAGAGTGAAGGTAAAACAGAAAACATAAAAAAACACAAAAACATTACATTATATGGATGTACACATACTCAATACTAGGACATCCAGGGTCCTATAGCAGCTCTTCTCTGCTTTTATAGCACTCAGTGTTAAAATGTGTTTTAAACTACATGTTGGAAAATATTTATTGGATTTTTTTACTAAAAAAAAATCTCATGGTGGGCACTTCTGTGACTGATTCTAGTATGACGAGGGCCAGAATCATCAAATTACTGTAAAAGTCCAACGCCACAAAAATTTGTTATATTTTTTTCTTTTTTAGAAAATGCAAAACATGATTTCATGGGGAATTTTTTTATTTGAATGGTTCAAAAATAACAACCAGCTGGAGAGACAAAATTCCACCATTCTAGAAATGTTATTGGGGCCACACAAAGTCACTCAGAGGGCCGCGAGTGGCTCCTGAGCTGGACGCTCGACATCCAGTATGCATCCATGCAGTAAGTATTGTAAAAGTAATTTTGGTTTCTTAATAGGGTTGAATTACCTCTAAGAGTACAACTCTTTCACTTGCTGGTAAAAATCTGTCTTAAGTCTTTTTAAAATGTGAACTCTGCATGTTTTGTCATTTCCATAAGAAGAAAACTTCGGTCACAAAAACTTTGTGCTTTTAAAAAAAATCTTTAGTGATCAAAGTTTGTATTTATAGCAATTCTTGTAGAATACAAAAGGATGGAAAGCTTTAGTAAAGTAAACATGGGTATGTTAGTTTTCTGTGTGATATTTGTATGTGCGTGTGTGTGCGTGCGTGTGTGTGTGCGTGCACTTGCGTGTGTGTGTGTGCGTGCACGTGCGTGTGTGTGTGCGTGCACTTGCGTGTGTGTGTGTGCGCGTGCACGTGCGTGTGTGTGTGCGTGCACGTGCGTGTGTGTGCGTGCGTGTGTGTGTGCGTGCACTTGCGTGTGTGTGTGTGTGCGTGAGTGTGTTTGTGTGCATGTGTGTGTGTGCGCGTACACGTTTGTGTGTGCGTGCATGAGCGTGCGTGTGTGTGTGTGCATACGTGTGTGTGTGCGTGCTTGCATGCATAGGTACGTGTGTGTGTGTGCGTGAGTGTGTTTGTGTGCGTGTGTGTGTGTGTTTGTGTGCGTGCGTAGGTACGCGTGTGTGTGTGCGTGTGTGTGTTTGTGTGCGTGCGTGTGTGTGTTTGTGTGCGTGCATGCGTAGGTACGCATGTGTGTGTGCGTGTGTGTGTGTGCGTGCATGCACATGTGTGTGAGTGTGTCTGTGTGCATGCGTGTGTGTGTGCGTGCTTGCATGCATAGGTACGTGTGTGTGTGTGCGTGAGTGTGTTTGTGTGCGTGCGTGTGTGTGTTTGTGTGCGTGCATGAGCGTGCGTGTGTGTGTGTGCATACGTGTGTGTGTGCGTGCTTGCATGCATAGGTACGTGTGTGTGTGTGCGTGAGTGTGTGTGTGTGCGTGCGTGTGTGTGTTTGTGTGCGTGCATGTGTGTGTGTGCGTGCACGTGCGTGTGTGTGTGCGTGCACGTGCGTGTGTGTGCGTGCGTGTGTGTGTGCGTGCACTTGCGTGTGTGTGTGTGTGCGTGCTTGCATGCATAGGTACGTGTGTGTGTGTGCGTGAGTGTGTTTGTGTGCGTGTGTGTGTGTGTTTGTGTGCGTGCGTGGGTGTGTGCGTGCACTTGCGTGTGTGTGTGTGCGTGCACGTGCGTGTGTGTGTGCGTGCACTTGCGTGTGTGTGTGTGCGTGCACGTGCGTGTGTGTGTGCGTGCACGTGCGTGTGTGTGTGTGCGTGCACGTGCGTGTGTGTGCGTGCGGGTGTGTGTGCGTGCGCGTGTGTGTGGGTGTGTGTGTGTGTGTGTGTGTGGGTGCGTGTGTGCGTGTGGTGTGTGTGTGTGTGTGTGTGTGTGTGTGCGCGTGCACGTGCGTGTGTGTGTGCGTGCACGTGCGTGTGTGTGCGTGCGTGTGTGTGTGCGTGCACTTGCGTGTGTGTGTGTGTGCGTGAGTGTGTTTGTGTGCATGTGTGTGTGTGCGTGCGTGCATGCGTAGGTACGCGTGTGTGTGTGCGTGTGTGTGTTTGTGTGCGTGCGTGTGTGTGTTTGTGTGCGTGCATGCGTAGGTACGCATGTGTGTGTGCGTGTGTGGTGTGTGTGTGTGTGTGTGTGTGTGTGTGTGTGTGTGTGTGTGTGTGTGTGTGTGTGTGTGTGTGTGTGTGTGTGTGTGTGTGTGTGTGTGTGTTTTAAGGCATCACCTGGTGCTCTTATTTTGATGAACCACATTCCAACATTGATGCTGTTTTTTCAACTTAAGATGAGAAATAGACATTTTAAACATAAACATTTTACCCATTTCACTGAGGAGTCATGTTAAATGTTTATAATTCAACTACTGAAAAAAAACATGGCTACCAATCTCTCCATAACTGATCAGCCTTTGTTTAAAGAAACAGAGACAAGGTGCAAAACTACAAACTATATTACGTTTTTCCCTGCTGTTATTCTGCTTCATTAGATAGACGGTGCCGTAAACACTCAATGGTTAGCAAATCTTTAATTCCACATCAACGATGTCACAGATAAGCCGTCACTTTTTAATGCAACTCATATCTTGTAAATCCTGGGAAACAAATGCAATCTGATCGCTGTCAGCTGCTGTTGGTTTCTGCTGACATTTGCAATTCTCCTTAAATGACCAAGCAGTCCTGCAGTTTTGAAATACCCAGCACACTCATGTGCAGAAACATTAGATTAAAATGTACATTAGACAAAATTACTGCTGAAATTAGGAGCAGAGAGGAGCACTGCTCAGGAAAGAGGTGGTTCATTGTAAAAGAAAACGGGTTCAGCGCTGTTGTGCGTTAGCTGTCTGTGTGTGTCGGAGCTGTCAGGTCTGTGAAGGTCGGTGGGCTGATTCCATACTGCTCTTTGCTGCTGTAAGCACTTTAGATGCTGTGGGTTTCATGCTAATCAGAGTGTCCAAGAGAGCAGGTGGAGTTTTCCAATCAGCAAAGTACACGTCCATTTTTCCCCATCATAAGATATCTTAATGACAAGAGTAAACTTTGGGGAAAATAATGAAAAAAACTGAATTAGATGAATGATAATTAGAAGATGATGTCCATCAGAGGTTAAGGCTGCTTTTTTACGTGTTGGCTCATGTTTTCTTCCATCTTCTGTCTTACTGGGACTTGGGAATTCTCTGAATCTTTTTGGAGGAACTTGGAGTAATTTCACGGTTTCGCCAGGAGAAACTAAAGGATGTGGCTACTTATCAAAACCTAAACTATTGATTTACTGCGTGTGCTATTGTTTTCACAACATCTTGCCTCCTCGTACATCTTCATCTATCCGTTTTGCACAAATGAAACCGTAGTGTGAGAATAAATGGCAGTCTGAGTTAACTGTGCTGCTCGTCTGTGTTTAGTTACCAAGTTTGTGCATCCTCCTCATCCTCTGAGTGTGTTGGACCCTTGCCAACCATGTGCCGTCAGTGTGCCTGAACATAATTTACTCATAGCCTTTGAAATGACTGCTGGGATGGAGGGCTGCGTGTCCTCCATCCACAGCATTCATGAGACGGTCATTTACAGCAAATGCAGCCTCATTAGACCCGCACCCACAGCAAAATAAAGCAACCATTAGGACAGTAAGTGTGAGAAAATCAAAACACTGGAGCTAGCATAAATTATTTTTGTGCTCATTATGGATGGATGATAACAAACGGCTGTGGAGTGGTGGTTTTTATTCTTTAGCAGGATGACAGCTGCAGCAGAGTGAGGACTCTATTATCACGCTGAAGCGAAGAGCTGAAACGGCCATCAGTCCTGACGAGACGGCAGCTTTCAGCCTCTTCTTTGAGTCCGGCCATTATTTCTTAATATCGTTTCTCCTTCTGCCTGCAGGGAAATACTCCTCCAGTGGTGGTGAACACTGACACACTCGATGGCTCACCATACGTAAGGACGATCTTAAAATTTTCATTATTATGTTGGAACAACTTAACTGCCTCCATTATCAGTCTGGATAATCAGTGCAATGATTTCTTGTATTTTTGTTTTATTCTGAAAGAGAAGAGTAATTAATTTAACTTCTTTTCTCCCTTTGGTGTACATTTGATGCAACAGTAACATGTATTAGAGTCTCTTTCCTAATGATGCTGTTTTTAAAGTCTAAATCAATGAATAATCATGAGAAAATGAGGCTCCACGCTCAGCTATCACCGAGCAGTGTGCTTTAGACAACTACTGCAACAAGAAAAGTTGTTTTCTGGGTCAGAAACGGAAAACTGTAAAGTTTGAAGCTTCTTAACTTGCTTCTTCCTCTGGGAGTTTCCTAATTGCAGAGGTAAGGCTGGTATTTTTAGTCAGGTTGTTCATCCACGGGTCAAATTGGGCTAAAATAGTGGTGATGGGATGATCCAGCACCAGAACTCAGGCTGGAAATGGGTTAAACATCTTCAGCTGTGTCTGACTGGTAATGTCTACTGGAGTAAATCACATCCTGTCTGTTCCTCTGACAGGTAAATGGGACAGAAGGAGAAATCGAGTACGAGGAAATCACATTGGAACGAGTAGGTTTGGGAATGTGGACTTTATTTAAATACTTAGAAAAAACTTTCCAGAGTCAGTAAATACTGTTGTGGGTTTGCTGCTGCAGGGCAACTCGGGCCTTGGGTTCAGCATAGCAGGGGGAACAGACAACCCTCATGTGGGCGACGACCCCAGCATCTTCATCACCAAAATCATACCTGGAGGAGCCGCAGCTCAGGACGGACGGCTGAGGTAACTTTTACAAATGTTAAAGTAACACTTAATAAGTTTCCCGCTTCTCCCTCCTACTGGTTGAAAACAGAATTACAACTATCGTAAACAACCCTGCAGCAGTCTGCTGTAGTGCTAACAATGAGCTATCACTAACTTGACTAAAATATGCCACAAAGTTAAAAGATCCACATTGTTGGACAAAAATTTTTATTAGTTACAAGTCCAGTAGCAACAAAGCCAGGTCACCATCAGTCCATGATTTTGTAGCCTCCTTTAGCTACCTCAAACTAGTGTAGGCTAGTTTGCGTCGCCTCCAAAGACATTACTCTGTTACTTTTACTTCAAGGCTCCGGGCTTACTTCTTTTTGTGCTTTTCATTAACAGCCGACTGACAAAGCTAACTGCTAGCCTTTAAATTAGCTACCAGCACAGTAAACAGCTATTGCTATAAAGCAGGTAGAGACCTCCCACTAGTGTTCCTGCCTGAACCCCAAAACTGTGAAGTGCGGTTTCTGGTCAGCAGAGGGCAACAGAGTGCTGTCCAATGTGAAACTCCTCAAGTTTCTGCTTCAAAAACCACTGAAACCAGTTTGAAAGCAGTAGCTTGAAGTGTTAAAATCTCTTTAGTGTTGCGTTAAAGAAGTGCTTGACTCGTTTAATCGATACATTTGCAGTGGTCTCTAGTAGGAATTACTGCCTTGTAAGTCGTTCTCGGGGGGAAATAAATACCGGTGCACCATTTCTCAGACCTAAAAGTTTCCCACATCACAGCTGAGCTTTAGACGGCAGGTTTTGGAGACTTAATTCCTGATATTTGGACATCTCGCCCCAGATTGGATAACAATACTCTACCACTGACTTGTAATATTGATGTTTTATCTTCACAAATAACACAAGCCTGAAGGAGCTTCTGTCATGACTCATGTGGTGAAGTCGCTAATGCTAACAGTTAGCTTAAACTGGATAAGACCATAGACATGAATACGTAGATGCCCCATTGGGTGCTGGAGAGCGTAACAGCATTGCCGCCATATTGGATGGGTCTCCTCATTGTCCAAAGTCAATGCAGAGTCAGCAACTATGCCCGTTTTTGTTCAGCCTACTGTTGCAACAATCGGCGTACTATTGAAAACAGATCACGTGGGATCACTATTGACTTTTATAGCCTACCTGATGAGATTTTATATTGTAATTTTTTTAAATTTATTTTGTTTAATTATATTTGTATTTTATTTATCATGCCATACCATGTGTCTGAATTAGTGAAAAAGCTTGATAAAATGTGTTTTTTAGCTGGGTAAGCACCTTCCTCAGTAGAAATGAATGCACTGGGTGTGAATGGAGACCCATCTAAGATGGTGGCCGGCCACTACGGCAGCTCCAATAGGCAGCACCAGTCCACGAGGCGTCTACGTATTTATGTCTGTGGCCGAGACATTCTCTGCTGTCTCCTGGACGCTAAACCAACAACAGCCTTCCCCGTTGTGAGTCAAGATGGGTGAGTCCATGAATGTTAAGTGACAGTGTGACGTAGATCTGTCAGGATTTTCTAATCCTAGAGTTTCACCGTCTATTTTCTACCAGGAGATAGGTGTAGGAGACTATTTTCGTGTTCAGCCTGCATGAAAAACTCAGAGTGACTGATTATATTCAGAAAAAACATTAAAAAAATTTTTTTTCAGTCAACATTTTCTTATGTCAGAAAACACTGAAGGCACCTTTACCCGCTCAGTTCGTTCAAAATGTTAAAGCGTCCTGTTGCATATTGATCGTGTAATATTTAGAAAAAAATGATGATCATTTATAAAAACAAAACAGTAGCAACATATTTTAGGAATAACCTCTTTGTTCTTACAGACTCTGGCAAATTAAAGTCTAAGTTCTGATTAAAATTCAAGTAATCAAACCCTAAAGGAGCTCACGATGGAAATATGTCACTGAAAGTTTGTTTTCCTGCTGACGCCAGAGAAGACACAGCTTGCCTCTTCTGAATAAATAGAGTTATTTATACTCTGTTTCACTGATTATGCTGGAATAAACAAGATGTGCACAGAGGCATTCTCATCTCTATACAGCTGACCTAAAAACGTCCATCTGGAAAGACTGTTTACAGCAGAAAATGCTTGGATTGGCCAGAATGCGTATTTTTTTTCTTTTTTCTTGGCATTTTTACAGTCTGCCACAAGCAGCATATCTCAAACACCTTGAGGGATCTTCTCAGAAATGTACTATTCCTTGTGATTAAAAATGAAAACCTTATAAAACCTGCATTTTGTGTGTTTAAAATCTGCTCTGCTTTAAGACGTTGCTGTCTCTGGAGATTTAAAACACAAAAAGATGCTCTCTTATACGCCCACATGAAGTGACTTTAAACTAGAAAGTCCTTGAAAACCACTTTAGAGTTTACAGGGGGTTCTGACTTCAATGTAACCAGCTGGGAACATTTTGTCACAAATAGGAGGGTTTGTTTACTAAATTGTTCTGACTAAAATGCTACAATCACGTCTGCTTATGATCAAATTTAATTTGAATGTCAGCAATAATTGGTATTGCTCATCATTTTGAGAAACAGCCAACACCGTGAGGGGTTTCTGCACATTTACCAGAGCTGTGGCCCCCTGGTGGTTGCTGAAGGTTATTGCATCTTGCTGGAAAAAAAAAACTTTAAAATGGAAAAAAGATTTTTTTTTAAATACAAATAAAAGGCAGGAGATGTTTATATTAATATTAGCAGTCACAATTTAACTGAGGAGGATCAAAAATATGAACAAAACATTTGGTTTCATTTCCCTACGTTGCTCATGTTGATTTAGCAGCTGGCATTAGAATTTCTAGATAAAACATCTATTATTATTCTAATTGTTTTAATCTGTCAGAAACAGATAGCTAAAGTTATTTCTCTATTATTTTAAAAATTGTTTTTGTAAAAGTTATAATAAATTAAAATCTTACCCATTGTTAGCCTCCTGTTTATATCCTACAGGATTGATAAGCTAATAGCTAGTCTGAAGCAGCCAAGACTAAAGTGTAATACCATCTTAAAACTTCTCCAGCTGCTAAAGTTTTCATCGTGGTTTATGAAATATTTGCTAAATGTTTACACTCCCATCAATCTGTTGTTTTACACATTTAATCACATAGGAGTTTTAATATTTATCACCAGCAGTAGCTAAATTTAGCACTTACAAGTTTGGCAGGGATCTCCCACCAAAATATTCTTGAAACATTAAATTGAATGAAATGTAAAGGTAAATAGATTATTGTCACATCAATGCCTGCAAAGGCAAATGAGCGTGACGCCAGGTGGTGGCCCTGCCCACCACCTATAAAATCTGTCTTCCCGTGCCGTAACGATTTATTTATAAGGCACATTTCACAAACAGCATGAAAGCTGGCCAAAGTGCCACACAGGCACACTTACATAAAAGCCATACAAAACAGATAAAAAAGGGCCGCCATTTTCCAGTTTGATAGCCCCTGCGAAGGGGGCAGCCCTTCATTGTACCTCATTCCTCTCCTTCAGGGAACAGTGGTTATATGCAAAACCTAACGTTCCCTTTCAATCAAGTCACTCAGTACATCATAGGTACTATGGGACATATAAAAACACCCCTGCTGCTGTCCAACCTGGGCTGAGAACACAATCTAAGTTGGCAACTCAGACCCAGCAGAAAGAACCAAATCAACCACCGAAGGGGCCGTAACGGTAAAATTCACTCAATATATGTCACCAATCTAAACCCCTTTCAACAGCGCCCATGAAGTAGCCACGTCTCTAGTGCATGAAGATCCCCCACCCTCTTAGGGCCAAGAGCAGGGCTGTATTAAAAGTTTTTCATGCAGGCTGAACATGAAAATAGTCTCCTCCACCTGTCTCCTGCATTAGCTTCTGATAGAAAATAGGCGGTGAAACTCTAGGATTAGAAAATCCTGACAAATCTACGTCACACTGTCACTTAACATTCATGGACTCACCCATCTTGACTCACGACGGGGAAGGCTGTTGTTGGTTTAGCGTCCAGGAAACAGTAGAGAATGTCTCGGCTAGTAGAAGCTAACCGTTAGCATTAGCAACTCCAAAACACAGCAGAACTCCTTCAGACTTGTTATTGGTGGACATTTCAGAGCGAATGAAGGCAGAGGAAGAGTTGTGTTGCTGTTAGCCAATCAGAGGCAACATGCTCAAATATCATGAATAATAATGAGTAATGGTGCGTTCCAGTTGTCCTCGGAACTAGTTTTTCCGAGATAAGTTAACCAGAAATGATGCAATGAACTCGGAATTCCGAGCTGCAAGCTTGTACGTTTCAGAGGACCCCGAGATCACCATTTTAAAGATGGTACCAGTAAGTTGTTATCGTTTTTATTTTTTTCATCATTTATATGTTCTGCTTTCGTTCTTTTTGCTATTTAACAGCACCGAGTTGTTTTTTTCTTGTTATCAATAGTTACGTTGCTGAAAACGTCAGCATTGCCGCCGAAATTGACCGGTGTTTATGGTTTTTTAACCGTTCCTGGTGTTTACATTTTGATGTTTGATTTTTAATGTTTTTGTCTG
This sequence comes from Aphyosemion australe, assembly GCA_006937985.1. Classification (NCBI taxonomy): domain Eukaryota; kingdom Metazoa; phylum Chordata; class Actinopteri; order Cyprinodontiformes; family Nothobranchiidae; genus Aphyosemion; species Aphyosemion australe. The sequence goes on along the minus strand of SSNS01000101.1, from coordinate 1,461,122 downwards.
GTTTTACGTTGTGTCACACTATCATTTTTAAACTAGTAGATAACAACACACGCAGCTTTACTGACGGCGTCCATTTTTTTTCCGAGTTGGAATCTGGAACGCAAAACGAGCTCGTTACGTCATTTCCTGGTCGGAAATTCCGAGTTCCGAGGACAACTGGAACGCACCATAAGGCTCCAAATCCTGCCACCCCACCCACCCACCCCCCCGACTAGTTTCTACTTCCTGAAGCAGGCGCACCAGAGCTTTTTTTCCCCACTGAAATGACTCAAGGCCTGGTTCATACTAGAGACGACAGCAGACTATTTCAGATAACGAGTGTACTCCGACTTTAATGTTTGATCAGTTCAAGGAAGAAATTCTACCATCTTTAAATGTTAAAAATGAGTTTCTGACTTTTTCTGATGGAGGATTATCCTGATATAGTCACCGAAAGTCATGCTGTTCTCACTTTCCCACTCACAGTCTCTCTCCATGTCGCCTACTTTCTGTTTCTCAGTGTGAACGACTGCATCCTATTTGTGAATGATGTCGATGTGAGGGAGGTGACACACAGCCAGGCTGTGGAGGCTCTGAAAGAGGCAGGTGCTATTGTCCGCCTCTACGTTCTCCGCAGAAAACCAGCAGCAGAAAAAGTCACCGAAATCAAACTCATCAAAGGGCCTAAAGGTACACGGAGGACTGGGCTGGTTTACCAGCATGGAGGCTTTTGTGTGGGCTTACCGGCGCCTTGTGCCCAGCTAAGCTGTGCCCTTCTGGATTTAGCAAATCGGTTCTGCGTCCACCAAGTCTTTGCTCACTCTCTGTTTCTTTTATCTCTTTGGTTTTTTCTCAGGATTAGGTTTCAGCATTGCTGGAGGGGTGGGAAACCAGCACATACCGGGAGATAATAGCATCTACGTCACCAAGATCATTGAAGGCGGGGCGGCTCACAAAGATGGACGTCTTCAGATCGGGGACAAGATCTTAGCGGTCCGTCACTCAGATATAGTAATAAGCACATGGATGCAGAGATATAGCACCCCTTACACACACACACACACACACACACACACACACATTGAAACACACATATTGTGTGTTTGTCCTGCAGCCAAGACCATTTACAGCTGCAGGTTTTACTGTCTTACGTTACTTTCATTAACATGATGCTGCATGTGTCAGATGGATTACTGTAAACATCTAACACCATGCTTCCCAAACAGCTCTACTGCCATCTGGTGGACAACATAGAAACTCACACCTGCAGCTTCAAAATGGAGCTTATTTTCCTCTAAATGGTGTCTGAGTCAACAGAGAAATAATTTCTTATGCAGCGAGACTTAAAATATTAGCTGTATTGTTCTGATTAGCTAATATTTGACACTTTTCAATAACTGGGTATCTGCTGCTCCTGTGCATGTGTGTCTGGTCAGTGGGGAGTAGGAGATGCCACCAGCTCAGGTCAAACATTGTTAGAGTACTTTTTAGACCCTTTATCTCATTGAAGCATGCACCAAACTTGATCTTAATGATTTTTTTATGTTTTTTCAGAATAAAATATGTAGTTTTATGTTCAGATGTTAAAAGTCTGCGCTACAGCTACAGTGGGGGTTGTGTGTAATCCTGCTTGTCGTGAACATGCAGGTGAACAACGTGTGTCTGGAGGACGTGATGCATGAGGATGCAGTTGGAGCTCTGAAGAACACAGGCGAGGTGGTGTACCTCAGGGTGGCCAAGCCAAACAACCTGTTTCTGACCAACTCCTACAACCCACCAGACCTCACCAGCAGTAAGATCCTCTCTCTGCGACTTACGACTCTTTTTCTCCACGTGTTTCAAAAATATATTAAAGCCAAATCATTTAGTTTCTAAGCATTAATTTAATACAAATAATAAGTAAATATCTCTGTTGATTAAAGATAGACACTATGTTGTGTTTCTTTTCTAAACCATGAGATAAGTGTTGCAAGAAAACACGACTGAGATGCAACATTTCAGCTCAGGAGTTTATATTTTGCTCACAAATAAAATATATGTAATATTATAAGATAATAAAGTTTTACACACTGAAAATTTGATGTACTTTTCTACTTTTGCAGTATTTAGTCACTTGCTGATGAAGTCTGCATTGATCGTCTGAGCTACTAAAACTGCCGTAAAGCTAAAACCGTGAATTCATGGCAATAAACAAGTCTGGTGAAATTTTTATTCCCCAAATTTTTGTAGGATGCAGATTTGCAATACGGTCCTTTTTAAAATCAAAGACGTTTCACACCTTCTAACGATAAAACCATTAAAATGATCTCTATTTAGACACTTTAAGAGCCTTTTCAAGAATAAAAGCTCTTGAGTTTGTTGTTCTTCGCTGCTGATTAAACGAACACAGATATTATGTTTATGACCACAGCACTGCTCTGATTTGTGAGAACTTGTTTTCCAGCGTATTCTCATATGGATACTGAACTTAGCCACTCCAACTATCTTGGATCTGATTACCCACAAGCCCTCACCCCGACCTCACCGAGCCGGTTTTCTCCTGTTCTGCACGGCATGCTGGGAGATGATGACATCCCCAGGTGATACTGGTTTCTCATGCATGGTGCCTCGCTACTGCGTTTGCAGCTTTATTGATGCCTCTGTTGGTAAACGTTTCAGGGAGCCTCGTCGAGTCCTGATCCATCGAGGCTCCACGGGCCTGGGCTTTAACATTGTTGGAGGAGAGGATGGAGAAGGAATCTTCATCTCCTTCATCCTGGCAGGAGGGCCGGCCGATCTCAGCGGAGAGCTGCACAAGGGCGATCAGATCCTCAGCGTAATGACATTCTCATCACACACACTCTCGTGCATTTTAATGGCTGTAAACACACTCACTGTGAGTGTGTGTTTCAGGTTAACGGCGTGGATCTGCGTATGGCCACACACGAGCAGGCCGCTGCAGCGCTGAAGAACGCTGGCCAGACCGTAACCATTATCGCTCAGTACCGACCCGAAGGTAAACACGCGCTTTACTCAGGTTATAGATAGCTGATTAACCCCAGTGGAGCGTTTTTTCCAGCCGAGGCTCTCTGTGAGATTAGACATGTAGGCAGCTTATAACAACTTTAATCTTTTAATGAGCTTCATGCTAATGTTTTATTAACTTTAATGTATGTTAATTTCATCAGAGAAGAGTTTTATACTTATCCACTGAAATTCTGAGAAATTAAAGGTCAACTTCACTGAAAAAAAAATTTTTTAATAATTATTTCTGATTATAATCAATCTCTCTGAGTTTTTAATGCAAATGTATTAAAATATGAGTATGGTTGGCCTTTAACCTATCTTACCTGGAAACAGGTAAATTTGATGTAATCTGACTTTCTTTCGGTTCAAGTGAAACTTACCGTTTCAGCCGCTATTGGCTGCACCTTTCAGAGTTCACCCGTCTCTTCTTCATCAGGAACTTTCTGGAACAGAACCTGCAGGTGGATGCTGACTTTGCCCCAGAACTGTTGCCATGAACGATGGCACGCTGCCTGCAGGTGTTTTCACTATTTTTGACTCGAGTCAAGGTCACTGTGGCCTCATCTTCTAATCGGGTCGGTAGGGACTCAGAAGGTTCACTCAGAGTTTACTCAGCCTCTGCTTTTCCATTTACAGTGTGTGCACACGACTGCAGCTTTTTCTCTGAATGTCTCGTTCTGGAGGTGTTAAAATGGATTGTCCTGCTAAATCATGTCTCTCATTGTCCTTGGTCATGATTTATCATTATAAATACAATAATATTTTTTTTCTTCCAGAGTATAGCCGTTTTGAGGCCAAAATTCATGATCTGAGGGAGCAGCTGATGAACAGCAGCATGGGTTCTGGGACTACAACGCTAAGGAGTAACCCAAAGAGAGGCTTCTACATCAGGTATCACAAATAAATTATGCATGAGTGCATAATTAAACAAAAGCCAACAAAACATGCAGATCAGAGGTGCAAAATATTCATTTACATACATGTTTATTAATTCTGCATAAATGACTGAAAACTCTTCAACACGACAACTGTCCTTACATCTATCTAGCTACATGTTTAGCTACTGGCTGCACATTTTATTGTAGTTAATATTATAGTCATTAATGTTTTCTGAGAGTTATTCACACACCTGACCTTCTTAAACCCCCTTTAAGACTTCTGCAGATGATAAAAGAAAAGTGTGGTCATTTCCTGCAGACTTTGTATGAAGTTTAAATAAAACAAATATTTAATTTCTCTACGCATTAACACAGATGAGCTATATTTATGCCGGATGTCCAGCTGTTTTTTACTTTATTAATGTAAGTAGAGCTGTGTCATCATATCGTTCATGAACTGTAAGAATTAAAATATGTGATATTGTTTTAAAATATTATTTAATGTAAAAAATAATTGCATCCTTGAAACCTACAATATGACATCATTTTAAAGCCATATTATGAAACTTTCATATTTTGAAATCATTTTCTTGAGCCAGCTTGTGCTAAAATGGTTAATGAAATGTCACAGACCCCCACCACCCTCTGTGGCCAGAATACCGCCCTTGCAACTTCAGAGTGGCGGTCCGCTCCCTGTTGGACTTAGAAAGCTGACATGCCTGGTGCTGCAGTCTGCTTCCAGCATGTTTCCTGCATGTTTTAGATCATGAACACAGCTGATTTGTTTGATTTAGTGATGAACCGCTCCTGTAGACACTAATGAAGGCTGAGGAGACGTTTCAGCTGTTAGATTAAGGTGTTAAAAAGACGAACGCACAGCGAGGAGTAGAGTTTCACTTTTGCTTTCACTTATGAACACTAGGGGGTGCTAAAAACAAGCCAAAACTGCCAAGTGTGCCTAGAAAACAAAAATTTAAATATTTTTATCTAATGTTAAAATAACAATGGAATAATTAAAATAATTTTTATCAAGTAAATATAACATTATAACAGTAATAAGAAATAAAATTGACCCTTTCCACTTGTAGATCCTCCACCAGGGGGCAGTAGACATGTATAGGACTGGATTTGGCAGGTTTCTGATGAAAGTACTAATCCTGAGACTCCATCTGGATGCTTTAGCCGGTTTAATATGAGATTAATTTACAAGGAGGTAAAAGTCCTGCATAAATCAGTCTTGTTAGGACTGATAATAGCTTCTACCTGCAAGTGGCAGTCCCAGATGAAACCCTTTTTTTAGCTCTGCTGTCATAAAAATTAGAAAAAATGTCTCTGAAATGCTGTGTGGTGTAATGTTGAGGCTCTATCATTTCTCATCTCCGTCTCATGACATAAAATCGTGATTTTTAAGATCATCCCTGTAATTAAAGCATCAAAACAGTCCCAATTTAAGGTTTTTAAACCTGACGTTTGCTGTCTTCCCACTTAAGGAATGCTCGGTAGATGTTACAAAGATCATCCCTAAATGATTTCCTTTCCTATCCCTCAGGGCTCTGTTCGACTACGATAAGACTGCAGACTGTGGTTTCCTCAGTCAAGCTCTGGGCTTCAGGTTCGGGGACGTGCTCCACGTGTTGGACTGTGGCGATGAAGAGTGGTGGCAGGCCCGTAAGGTCAGCCCGCAGAACGAGGCAGAGGAGGTCGGCTTCATCCCCAGCAAGCACAGGTCGGACACGCTGCCCACAGGCTGTGTGTGTGTGTGTGTGTGTGTGTGTGTGTGTGTGTGTGTGTGTGTGTGTGTGTCAGCAGCTGTTTTAGAGGCGTAGTTAATAAAACCCTTCATCTCTTTACAGGGTGGAAAGGAAAGAGTGGTCTCGGGTTAACACCAAAGAGAGGGTTTGTTTATTCACCCATGCTCTCTGAATAAGGTCACTTCTCTTAAACCGTCTCTGAGCGTTAATCTGAGTTTGGTTTCTGTTTGCAGGACCACGGGCGAGACAACGTGGGCACTCAAGGTAATTAGTATAAACACAGACGTATAACATCACTAAAGGCTGCTGATTTAGGCTGATTACTGCAGTGATTCAGAGGTGGAAAATACAACACAATCAAAGGCCGTTTCACAAATCATGCAGGCATTCAGGAAACAGCAGCCAAGCATTCTGAAATAAAACGTTTCAGAATAATAGAGACAGGAAGCATAACGGATGCAAAAAATAAATAAGTGATTGTGTCGTTTTTACCGTTAATCTCTGGAAATATCCGTAAAATACATGAGCGCAGGTCTAAGGCCCAATCCCAATACACGCACTGCGCCCTACGCCCTTCTGTTAAGTACACTTAGAGGAGGTGCGCAGCAAGGCTTTGAGTGCGTAGTGCACAAGTGTGCCGATTGGGGCGTGGAGCATTGCATCATCGACCGTGACGCATGCTGGGATGCCGGTCGCTGTTTGTGCTACTTTAAAAAAAAACTTTATTAACAACTTTCAAACAAACAAAATTTACATTCATTGCTGTCCACATTAAATCATAGACTAAAACATTCAGAGCATGAATAAATATCATTAATCGTCTTAAAATGAACTTCTTTCATTTGAAAATACATGTTTTCAGAAAAGGCACTTGAGCCTTTACTACGCCTTCTTCTCAAACTTCCCACGCTGTAATGGATTGTGGGTAATTCGCTTGCCCTTGGGCGAAGTGCGGATTAAGGGTGCAAAAGGGGCGTGGTCACCTTCCGCACTTGAGAATCGGGACACCCTACGCACTCGCACCACTGGCCGGGAACGCGGAATTGAAGGATGCAAATGCAAGTATTGGGATTGGGCCTAAGTCTCTGGAAGACGCCATGTTTCCTTCTACAGGAACCCGTGAGGACAAAACGCATTTACTGATTTGTAACAAGCGGTTACAAAACGTTCACCATTCATAAACGTTGTTGTTTTAAACATTTACCTCTTCGCTCGTTGCCAGTGATGAAAGAGAGTCTGATGTGCTTGTTTTTTTGCTGGAGGTTGCACTCCCAGGGGTTTTTGACCCTAATGGCCATCCGTTGGTAAGGTCTTACTCGAACACAAAAATACCGCTTGCTTGCAATGATTTAGACAAGACAGCTTTATTTATGTAGCTCATTTCCCACACAAAGGCAACTCAATGTGCTTTACAGCAATTTAGGCACGTACTGCCAAGAAAAATACACACAGTCACTTTAAATCAGCACCTTTTTGTTTAAAGTATCCAATAGGGGTGTGCAAAGAAGCCAGTATTTGTATTTGTATTTGTTGAGGGGGAAAGTATTTGTATGTGTACATGTATTCCAGTAAAACTCAAAATAGGTGTAAAAAATGTTGGTTTTTTGCGTTACACTTCTACACTATAACATAAATAACATAAATTAGAACTGTAACACCAAAAAATTTATTTTTGCACCTATTTTGAGTTTTACTCAAATACAAATGCTGGCTGCAAACCCCTAACCCTGCACACCCCTAGTATCCAAGCTCATTTTATCAAGGCTGCTGTATCTAAGGTATATGCTACATTACAGAAACTCTGTGTAAAATGAGTCAGTTTTCCTTAAATTAGTTGATTTTGTTTCACACATCACAGCCTGTAAGCAGGATTAGTGTTTTAAGTGAGGCGATTTCAGGTTTAGCTCCACAAACAGCAATAAGCAGATTAATGTTCAGCGTAAAAGACCAATCCACGTAAAAATGCTACTTCCAGACGGATCTTTTCTAATATTTGCGTTCTCAGACAACAACTCTCTTTTCTTGTTTGTGACCCATTTTATTTTCTCAGCAGGAGAAAAGTCTTATTTAGCCTAAAACAGAATGATTAATCCGAAGCTTGTTCCTGTTGGCTTTTACAGATTTAGAACCAGTTTTTCCTTCAATAAATTACTGAATTATAAAATAGCTCCTTTCCATTTCCTGTGACTCATAGCGATACTCACCAAACCGCATCATTTTAGGTTTTTATGTTAGTATTCATGTCCGCATCCATCCTTTCAACTGTTTTAAAAGCTAAGTCGAACCATTAAACACTCGAAGCACCGTTTAAAAACCATTTAAAAGCCAGGATGACAGAAAACGAGCAACAGCAATAAATCAGTTCAGTTTTGGATCATTTATGTGTTTGTAAATCATTTAGTGCATTTTGACAAAGTCACATCTGGGCAGCTCACACATGCAGCAAACTCATTTAACAAAAATACACAAACCTAACTAATTAATTGCCACATCCTGCTGATGCTTCAATGATAACGATGCTTATCTGTTTTCACATTTATACGGTCAGCATCCTTTTTGGCCAGCTTCCTGTTTTGCCTGCAGCAGCTGTGATGTTTCAAGACTGATAGAAGTGACAGAAATCTTCTAAATCAAAGATCCTGAGGATTTTTTTTTGCAAGCATCAAATCAAATTTTCACTATTTGTGGAGAAAACTAAACGACAGCCATCCAGGATCACAATTTGCAGTCACGTGCACAAAGAATGCGCCTCAAACATATAAACTAGCAGATATTCAGTGCATTTGAGCGATGCACACGGGTGTGACACAAAGCTGAATCTCATTTCAAATATATAAAAGACGTGTGGCTGACTGCCTCTGTTCTGTCACCAGGGAGAGATAAAACCCCCCACAGTTATGAGACAGTTACTCAAGTGGAAGGTAAGACCCTACAGGAGCGCCGTCTGATGGCTTTAATATGACATTTCATTTTTGTTTTGATTTCCCTTCTGCCACTGATCCCACTCTCTCCTTCCTCTCTCCTCATGATAAGTGCATTACGCGAGGCCCATCATCATCCTGGGTCCGGTGAAGGACAGGATAAATGATGACCTGTTGTCCGAGTTCCCTGATAAGTTTGGATCTTGTGTCCCTCGTGAGTAATCACACGGTCGCTCGTAAAGACTGAGCTGCTCGGCATTTTATTATTATTATTATTATTATTTTGCTGGTTGATCACCACCTGCAGCAGTTTTAGGTCTGCGTGGAAGTAATAGTTTTTATTTGGAAAATGCATCGTTTTTCTCATTCCCTTCTTCTCCTGACAGACACCACGCGGCCCAAGCGGGAGTATGAGGTGGACGGGAGAGACTATCACTTTGTGTCCTCGCGGGAACAGATGGAGAAGGACATCCAGAGCCACCGGTTCATCGAGGCAGGACAGTACAACAGCCACTTGTACGGGACGAGCGTGCAGAGTGTCCGTGAGGTGGCCGAGCAAGTACGTAGGAATGATGACGAAACAGAAAATAATGATAATGATTACATTTTATTCACATATGAGGTTATGAAGCAGAAAAACACCTTCACACGCATTTGATCAGACTCTAGGATTTTATTTACACCTAAATATTGAAATTCAGCACATCAGCTGTAGCCTTATTGTGCAATCCAACAGCGCTTTTATTTGTTATTAGACTGATGATCAGTTTTTACCAATAAATCCTCATAACCGTACCCGTGTGTGTGTGTGTGCACAAGCAGCAGGGGAAGCACTGCATCCTGGATGTCTCTGCTAACGCTGTCCGTAGACTACAGGCGGCTCAACTTCACCCCATCGCCATCTTTGTCCGGCCCAAGTCGCTGGAGAATGTTCTGTATGTATCCACACAGCTCCTCAAATATGCAGCAGAGCGTCAGCAAAAATGTGCGCTAACGATTCTGCGTGTGTTTGTGTGTTCGTGTGTGCGTGTGTGTGTGTGTGTGTGTGTGTGTGTGTGTGTGTGTGTGTGTGTGTGTGTGTGTGTGTGTGTGTGTGCTAACAGAGAAATCAACACTCGTCTGACGGAGGAGCAGGCCAGGAAAGCGATGGACCGAGCCCTCAAACTAGAGCAAGACTTCCTAGAGTGTTTCTCAGGTGAGAATGTCGTGTTGTCACAAACATGTGGTTATTTTATCCATTTGCTTTTTGACTTCATAGAACAGGACATTTATGCTCAAGCAGCAGAAAACCAGTTAAAGATCCTAACGTGTAGCCTTGAAGCCAAAGAAAAGTGGGAGGAAGGTTACACCAGATGTGATTTGGTTTAAAGAAAAAATGGATTCATTGTTTGGTTTATTTTTCTTTAGTTTTGTTAATAATTTGTATAAAAACAAACTTCTACTAATAAGAATCCTGATCCTTTAGCAAACCTCTACAGTTTAAAGTAAAATTTAAAATGTTTCCCACTTCTCCCCCCACTGGGTGAATGCAGAATTACAACTGTCATAACCCTGCCGCAGCCTGCTGTAGCTAACGCTAACAACAAGCTAATGCTAACATGAGCCAATTGATATTAAATAAGGCTCGAAGGTTAAAGATCCACACTGTTGGACAAACAATATTATTAGTCCAGTAGCAACAAAGCCAGGTCACCATCAGTCCGTGATTTCATAGCCTCCTTTAGCTCCCTCAAACTAGTGTAGGCCATGCTGATGTTCACTCTGATTTTAACTCTTTGCTTCACCTCCAAAAACATTACTGTCTTACGGCTGCTGCACACTAGAAGCATCAGCGTCGCGGAACGGCAGCGGAACGTTTATTCGCGATTTTCGCTGCTTGCCAGTGCACACTGGGAGAATCTCAGCTGCGGAGCGGCTTCACCGCCGCGCTCCTCGCTGGACTCCCGAGATCACAAGATGCCTCGAGACTTCAAAGGTCACCATTAAACCAAAAAGAAGGAACTTACATTTGACATTGCTGTTTGATGTCATATATAATGTTGTTCCTCTCTACTAAAGCCATGAAAAACACACCGCTGCACTTCTCGAACGATGCGGTAAGTCAATAAGCCATGAGGTTACACGTATAGACGTAATCTACATAGATATAAAATCGCATCGCTGCAATAGACTTTTATTTTGAAAATTACCAGGCATTTTACACTGAAACCAAGTGTGATTTCCTGTCTAGCCCTATGTTAACTGCGGAAATTGACGCATCCCAGAAGCGGCACGCGGCAAAAATAGAACTCGATCCTATCTTTATTTCTGGGCCGCGTCTGGAAATTGCCGCATCGCGGCTGGTTTGTGTCACCCCCATAGACTATAATGGATTCTATTTGAAGCAGCAACGTTCCGCGCCGCTGATGCTTTCAGTGTGCAGCCGGCTTTACTTTTACTTCCAGGCACCACCACAATGCCAACAAAAAAAGCTTCTTCTTCTCCTTGTGTTTTTTCTTGATGCTAGCCTTTATTTTAGCTACCTGCAGTTATTGCTGTAAAGTAGGAAGAGACCTCCAACTAGTGTTCCTACCTGAACCACAAAAGTGCAGTTTCTGGTCAGCAGGGGGTGACAGAGTGCTGTCCAATGTGAAACTGCTCAAGTATCTGGCCCAAGAACCACTGAAACTAGTTTGAAAGCAATAGCTTAAAGTGTTAAAAACTCGTTTTTGTTGCTCTAATACATTTTTAATCCCAAGGCATGGGACCTGCGCATGCAACTCAAAATGACCCTAGATCATAACAACCCAGTTTGGATTTTTTTACTAAAAAAAACTTGCAAACAGGACAGAACTTAGAACCCTCTTCTTGAGAATGTTGCATGTGGACCTTTCAACTTACACAAAGAACATGAAATCATTATCTTCTATCACATCACCCATCATCTTTCATATCAGAGTTTAAGATCATAATAACTGTTTTAGTCAGATTTAAAACTAATTTTATACATAATCTCTCTCTATAGTCGCAGATCATGTGTTTTCTCAGATCAGACGTTGCTACAGGAAGAAAAAATCTGTTTTGCTCATGTAAACTTTAGCTAATGCACATTTACAGCACAGCTGCTGTCTTAAATCACCCTAAGCACTCAGACATTTAGCACTTAAGGTGCTTCTGTTAGGTACGTTTCAAGCTTCATTCCTCCACTGATTCATGACTTCCTCCACCCTGATTGAGCTGAACGCTTTGAGCCACACCAGAGTCTTCTGGGACGACTCAGAGACTTTTAATATTTTAGAGACGCATTTAGGGCACATCCCAGCAGCAGACAGAATATGGATCTCTGACAGATCCGCTACTGTCTGCGGTTTCTACCACACGCCAGATTGCGGCGGTACGTGACATTTTATCAGACACTGAATGAGTAAATAAGTTTAAAAATGTGTGGGAACGTTTGTAAAAAGACTCATCTGGAATCATTTTTATAAAAAGTTGTCTACCAAAGGCATCCTTTAATGTTATCACTTTTCTGCCTCCCTCCTTCGTTTGCTGCTTGCTCTTTGATATTTTTCTCTTCTTTCCTCGTTTCCTGCTGCAGCTGTCGTGGACGGGGACAGCTTTGAGGAAGTTTATCATAAAGTAAAGACAGTGATTGAGGAGCAATCGGGGCCTTACATCTGGATCCCCACCCGGGAGAGGCTGTGATGCTGCACCCGCCCGACCTCCCCTCACTCTCCCCTCCTCCCCCCTCCACCCTCAAGGCCGAGCCAGCCTCGCCCGCCTGCGATGTCCTCCGGCGAAGTCGGCGCTTAGGCTGCTAACGACACAGAGAGACAAAAACAGGAAGTGACCCAGTGAGGCATAGAAGGATACCAAAAACAATAAACGAAGGAAACAGAGACTTTATGACTTATGTAAACACAGAGATGTGTAACTAAACTGAAAGAGACAGAGAGAAAATATTTATCTGTATTCCACTTTTAATGAAGTAGGGTTTAATACTGAGGCCCAGTTCACGATCAGCATTAAAATGTGTTTTGGCTGTGACTGCACCCTTTAGTGATGCTTATATAACTTGCACATACATGCATCTAAACCCAACCACACGATCAGATGCGTTTCCCACCTGATATCAAGTAAATTCATAGGAAAATCGCCAGATTTGAGTTGTATTTTCAAGCCAGGTGTGAACTTCCGTCCTCCATGTGGATCTTTAAACAGTCTGTGTGTGTTTGGACTCCAGATATTAGAGCAGAGGTCGACACAGGAAGGTTGGAGCTCACCTTTACAGACCACCATGCAACGATCCCCCTGCAAGATCCCCTTGGCTCTCTGTCTTCCACTTCCTGTTTGTTCTGCCTGGATCCAGAGCAGGAATGTTGGTGGACCGGGAGCAAAGCGGGATTCCTTTTTCTCACTTTTGGAGTTCCTGAGGAATAGCGCCTCATAAACCGGGACTCACTTCTTAAATAATCTAACGGATTATTTTAAGGCAGTTGAAATAATTATGGTTAAAAACTCATTATGCTGAATTTGTGCATGCTTCCTCAACAACAAAGGAGACTAGAGCGATGGAGAAAGTCAGACATGAAGGCTTTTAGCAGGAAGAAGAGGCTGGCCCTGAGCGAAATCGATGCTCTGACTTACAGTTTAGCCTCTGATGCACACATGCTCACACACGAACACAGTCTCACACCCATCCAGCAACACACACCCCTCTGACAGTAGGAGGAGGGGGGAGACCGGCTGTTCTGACCTGCTTGTCAGAATCCAGGATGAATGTTATCTCTTTAGGCACAAACAGCTTAACTTCACCGCCGGTCACTCTTCCAAAAAGATCCCCCTCAACCACAGACGTACACACTGTTTGCAGTGGCCGCAGCAAAAGCCATTGCATGTGTGTGTGTGTGTTTGTTTGTGTGAGTGTGTGTCTGCGCACGATTGTGGAAACTCCTCTCGCGCGGAGGGAATAGGTCTTCTCGTGTTCTCTCTCTTCCACTTTTCTCTGCGTCTTTCTCCCTCTCAAGTCCACACAGATCAAAGCTAAATCATGTTTAAAGAAAGAAACAAGATCCCAAAAACTCCATGGCCTATATATATGAATATATATATAAATATTTATCTTTTTTATGACAATTTCTAACAGGAATAAGTCTGTACAAATCCACATTTCCGAGCAGTTTTCTGTTGATTTCTTTGGGTAAAATTGCGATTTTGGTTGTTGGATTTCCTCACGGCCCCATTTTATTGTCGTAAAACACAATAAATGATACACAGAAAGAAAAAAACATTTAAGATGATGTAGAGCAGACCTCACACTCAAGCTTTGAACTGACATATATGACATGTTCTTGTTTGAAAAAAAAACACGTGCAATGCAGCTGTGTGTCTCTGTGTGACAGAATGTGTGTGTGTGTGTGTGTGTGTGTGTGTGTGTGTGTGTGTGTGTGTGTGTGTGTGTGTGTGTGTGTGCCCGTGTGAGTGGTGAGAAAGTGTCTGTTGTGTATAAAATATAGATGATGCTATAAGAGAAAATCCATCTTTTCTTACAGCTTATGGTGGTTATGATGTATAATATATAAATGGGTGCTTGTGTGTAAATGTGTGTTTGCGTGTGTGTGTGTGAGAGAGAGAGAGAGAGAGACACACATATGAAGATGTAGTGCAATACTGCTATGATGTTATGCAATGAAGATGGATTTATGTGTAAGATTTTAAAAAGGTATCTAAAACGTTTGCACTGGTGGCATTAAATGCTAGATATGAGCAGGACGGGGCGGGTGAAGACTTCAAGAGCATGCATTTGTATTAACTTATGTGTTCTGAATTATAAGAGTGAAGGTTTTGATGGGAATGACCATCCATATTTATTGATTTTGTTTATTTGCTCCTCTCAGCATAACGTGGAAGCCAAACAAGTGACAAATATCACTTTTTTATTTCTGGTTTATTTAGTTAAAACTGTCACTTGGTCCATCCCGAGTTGGAATTTTTTTTTATCCCACATCAAGAGAGCTTTTGGGTCTCGGCCTGTAGACGATGTAAATAAAAGTTGGGTTTCCACGTGGCTTTAGGATCAAAATGCTAAATTGAAGCTAATAGAAGAATCCATTAAGAGCTACAGCCCAGTTTAAATGAAATACACACACTCTGGGTGGGCAACACACTCACACACACACACACACACATGCACAAACAAGCTAGCATGTCCACACATGCATTTACATCCACACACTCATGGAGTCACAGAGAACGACGACACGCTCATGAATTGAATAATATGTTTTCAGTTTCTTTCTTTGAGGGTTCGGTGTATTTCTTAATATCTCTCTCAGCCATCCGTATCATAGTGTGATATTCCTTATAAAGTATATGAATTTTTACAGAAAAGACTGAATACAAAGTTAATGACAAAGTCTACTGATGCAGAAAAATATATTCAATAAATAATGACAATATGAAGCAAAATAAAATGTTCCAGTTCAGTGAAGCGCTTGTTGTAAATTAGCTATAAAATAATAAAATTAATTTAAAAATGCTTTCTGAAAATGGACTCAGATGTCTTCTTTTGTTGCTGCTGTTCCACATTTCCATGGTTTGATCCCTCTCAGCGCCTCACGTGGACGTGACGGACCAGAAGAGGGCGCTCCGTCTCCATCCTCAGCTGCTTACACAAGCTCAGCTGTGTTCAGCAGTTGCTCTAGTTTTTTTTTTTTAGATGATGGCTTTTCTAGTGAAAACCCTTCCTCCTCTCATCAGAGGAACCGTCATGCCTCAGGGTGGATGTGTGTGGATGTGCAGGCGTTCAGGCTGTGTGCACAGCTTACATCAGTTACATTTGTGCGTGCTGTACAACTGTTGAAGGCTAAATTGATCATAAATATGCTTTAAACAACAAACATACCATAAGCTTTGACTTCTTGGTGAACTGCGTCTCTCTCTTCGGCTGTTTTAGAGTTCGAGAAAACCAAAATTAATTTAGGACCTGAGGTTTTCTTATTTATGGTTTTAATTCTTAGTTTGACTCTGGGAATCAGAGCGCCCAACCCACACCCGCTACCTGGTTTCTGACTCTTTTCGCTTCTAGTGGAGCCATGATGAGATGACTTCCTGTCTTTTCGGCTGAACGCCTGAGGCTCAACAACCAGGCACTCAAGCCCAGTGGAGGTCTGGCTTCAGGAAGCTTCTATTCCTGTTTTTATGTTTCATCAAGGTCTTCAACATGCTCCTACTCAGACCCCTCCTCTGAGGTCGGCATTATGGGGGACCCTATAGGGCACAGCCCTCACGATCACGGGACACTCAGGCCTCTACCACATGTTGGTAATGATTCTGCAGAGGCCATATTCCTGAATGGAAAAAAGTGGAGTCTGTCTCAAGTGGAGGAGTTAGAGTGTTTGAGTGTCTTGTTCACAAGTGTTGGTAAGATGGAGCGAGGCTTTGTCCAGAAGCTGTTGCTCTATAGTGGTGAAGAAGGAACAGAGCTCCAGATTTACTGACCCTGATGTGTAAATGTGTTACATCTGTAAAGAACTGGATGTGACTTGTTTGTTACTGCTGCTAAAATTACTTTTGGCACAGGAGAGGTGGCTTTAGAGCAGTGGTTCCCACCCTGGGGACTCCCAAAGATTTTAGGGGGTCCCCACAATTCCAACCCCAACTCCTTCATGCATACACATTAAATGTGATCATTTACAAACTTTGTACTGACATACAGCGTTATAACTTTTATATGGAGTTATGATTATACTGTAGGACAGAGGTTTCCCAAATTGGGGGTCCCCACAATTTTGTCTTTGCTGAGGTTGTGAGCTTTATTTGTAAAAATTACATTTATAAAATCCCAGTAACACACCCTACAGTTTAATCAGAACTCCATATAAAAGTTTTAACTCTGTATGTCTGGAGAAAGTTTGTAAATGATCACATTTAATGTGTTCATGCATGTAGAAGTTGGGGTTGGGGGTCCTGGCTTGTCTTGGACACGGGGGCAAGGGGGTCCTCGAAGAAAGAAATTGGGAACACCTGCTATAGGGTGTGTTACTGGGATGTTTATAAATGTAATTTTTACAAATAAAACTCACAACCTCAGCAAAGACAAAATTGTGCCCCCCCCCCTGCAATCTTGTGGGGACCCCCTTGGGGGTCCGGACCCCCAATTTGGGAACCCCTGCTTTAGAGGATCTCCATAACCTCACCTGCTAAGTTGTTTTTTCTTCTCACTGTATATTATTTTTGTTGATGAGTCTGTTTCTGTGCAAATGAATGAATTAAACCCTTATGGTCATGATTTAGCGTTTGACCAAAAGGAATAAAGCCTCTTTCACAATGAGTGCGGTACGGATGCTGTCTGGTTTCCATACAGCTTCTGGACAGTCTGCCACCTAGCCAAGAAATCTAGCCCAACTGTAGCAGTAGCTAAAGATTTAGCTCTGCAGGTTAATCATATTATATGTTCAGTTCATAGCTACAGATGTATTAATTATTAATATTATTCCTTAGACGTGTCTTGGATATGAATATTTTAGTCAATATCCATATAAAAGTTATTTCACAAGGCTGAGTGAACTGGGAATGGAATAAGACTCTTTTCTTGTAGAGTTGATGAAAATTATTGTACAACATGTTAGCAATTTTCTGTTGTGTGGAGGCTCTGTTATACCGCTCTGAAAAATCACATCATCCATCTCTTTGAGCCTGATTCCTGCTGCCTTTGACCAGCTGACAGTGACATAGAGAGTGAAACTGGAAGACTGGGAAACATCCATCATGGAACAGGAACGAGATCTGAAGCTCCAAACTGGTGAGGCTTTCCAGCCACTGGGTTCCTCCCACCCACACGACGCTGCTATCCTCCACTCAGTCATTATGTCTGATCCATACACCAGGCCCTACAGCGGCTCTACCCACAGACTGCTACAGTTGGACTTTTGAGCAAGACAGATGTCTGACAGATGGATTATTGGGAAAATGGACAAGAAAAACATGTAATTTCTGCAGAATTAAAATATAAAATGATGCTAAAAAATGTAAGCATCTTCTCTTACTGCCAGGGGAGAGGGTGGTTTCAAACTAAAGAGGAGTTCAGAGTAAACACAGAATAATTCAATTATGCATGTGATTAGCATCAAATTACACTTCAAATATGGAGAAGAAAGAAGCGGGTGGAGGGAGATTATTAGTCAAACAGTTTGATCGCACTAGTCTTGATGTGATCTGAGTCATTTTCATTATGTGCTGCAGTCGATTCAGCAATCTCTTTCAGCCTCTCTCCACGGAGCAGCCGGCCGATGCCAGAGTAATACCTCTCTTTGTTTGCTGCTGGGGTCCAGAGCTGCAGTGACAGAAGAGGATTTGGATGAAAGAGCAGCTGACGTGTGTGTCATGTGAGGGTTAAGAAAGAAGACTCAGCTGAGAATTATTTCAAAGTAACCCCAACACTTCTGAACTTCAGTGGCTGTGTGTAGAAAAACCGGTGAGGCATCTCAACGCGGCGTAAGCACTCACCGGGTCTCAGCCGACTTAAAGGCATTCTACCTGAAACACCCCATTCCTCAGTCCTGACCTCGGGATGATAAATGTTAAGTTCTGTCTCCGGTCATCCGGAGGAAAACTTTCAGTCAATATCTATGTATATTTTATGATGTGTTGCCTTTGCAAACTAAATAAATATTTGTGTCTCTCCTGCCAAAACTGCCAGACTGGTGTATCGGTATTTCTCTGAGCAGATTTAGTTCTTTACTAAAGACAATCCTCTTAGATCCGGATGAGTAGGGAGATTTCTCCTTTGGAGTTTCCAACACTTCACAGGATAGATGGCGTTAGCCGCAGACCTGTTTCTGTAAGACGTTTCATTTCCACCACCAAATAGGTTGACAATAAACAGATGACTGTCAGCATCATTTGTTACCTTAATTACAGCATGGCAGCCAGAGCCTGAAGAGCAGGATCAAACACGGATCTTGACAACAGTACATTCATCTTCTGGTGTTCCATCTCAGCCTGCTCTGGTTTCATCTCGCTCACTTTCAAGTCCTCTTGTTCTACCCTTCCATCCTTGTGATCCACTCTTGACAACCTTTGCTCAGTTCTTTAAACCGTCCACGTGGTTCGTCTTTAAGTAAAGGTGAATTTTGTCACTTTGGCTGCTCTCTCACTCTTTACCAGAGTGACTGGATGAAGATGGAGTGACTCATCCTCAGACTGGGGTGAGGCGGGGTGAGGTGCAGGATTCTACGTGTGGCGATGTCACGTTGTGCTTGTGTGGAAACAGCTGCCTTCTTAAACGCAGAGATCAGGATAATACCTGCTCCTGTGGTTAAGTCTAATGGGTTTCTCTGCTTCGCTCTGACTTTTAAAGTCCTATTCAGACACCATGCTGGAGATAAGACCACAAAAGTGTTAAAAATAACATTCAGGAAGAATGAGATAAAACAAACTGTGATGAAAGAAAACACTATCCTCCATGAAGAAGCAATGTTTGAGCATCAATTGTAACTTAGTCATTTATTTTTGTTGACAATAAATTAAAGTTTAAAGTTCCAGAAAAAAAACACTAAATGTTATTTTCACATCACAGCTTTTAAATGGAATGTTTTGATAATTTACAAACAAAATTATCATCACAACATCCATCAATCAATCCATCCATCATGTGTACAGCTTATTACAGACTAGGGTTGTGACACTAGCTGGCGCCAATCTCCGGCAGTCACTGGCTGAGAGGCGAGGGACACCCTGGACAGGTCACCAGTCCATCACAGGGCTCCATGGTTCACTTTGTTAATGTTCCTGCTAAAATAAATGAGTAATGCAAAATAGAATGTGCCTAGGTTTAAATACTAATACTTCCATGAACTGCTGATGGAGTTTTGGAGCTCTTTTAAGATGACAACCTTCCACCTTTCTTGATGCGTTTGGGTTAGTACAGGGGTTTTCAGTCTTGGTCCTGGAGGGCCAGTACCTAGCATGTTTTAGTTGTCTCCCTGCATCAACACACCTGATTTTAATCAGCAGGTGATTAACAAGCCTCTGCAGAGCTTGATGAGCTGCTGAACAGGTGAATCAACCACTGAATCAGGTGTGTTGGAGCAGAGAAACAACAGAAACCTGCTGGATAGCAGCCCTCCAGGACCAAGATTGAGAACCCCTGGGCTAGCGTTAGCTCATATAAGATGTAAACTGTATTACTCCAATCAGAGGTAGCTGAAAAATCTAGTTATAACAGCTTAAATAATAAATATTTGTAACTTTTGTATAGAAACACTTAAAAATGGCTGAAAATTTCCTTTAAGCTGTCAGCATTTATTGTCACCTGGTCTAAATAGACTAACTTCATTTTAAAGCAGCAAACCACAATTCAAAAAATGAGAAACCTGTGCTCATTCATGTGGCATTCCCATAGAAATGATCTCAAACACAGAGAAACGTATGTGCGCTGAACTAGTGATACTACTGAGCTACTGTCTCTGTGCAAAGGGAACATCTGAATAAGATGACGTAGACGTGATTATTTGATCTCTGTTATGAATCACAGTAGGAGCTCCTGCATTGCTCCTGCAGAAAAGCCTGGTAAAGAGACTGTTAATGTGTATTTATACCAGTTGTCCCTGGCTTTCAATGCCATACTCTGTTCATTTCAAGCCATGTGGCCATTATGTCCCTTTGACTGTAAATTAGGGTTGTTAAAGGCCTGCACCTCGTGGTATAATTCACTGTGCTGCTGTTACAGCTGCAGAGCCACCTTTCTGTACAACGTGGTCAAACCCTAATGGGCCAGCTATAGCTCAGCTAGAGGGTGATAGGACATTGATTACAGGGTGATTTGCAATGCATCATGCCAGAGTGTCCTTTAAGAAAACACTGAAAGCTTAGCACGTACCAACGAGGTTGGGAAGACCAAATTCAGCGTTCTCTGGTTTACTGATCAGTGGACTCACGTGCCATCCCAACAAATCTGAAGGAATATGACACAAAGTGTCCAAATTACAACTTTTAATTCGAGATAAAAGTAGGAACTTTGATAGACATGCACCTATTTCCATGACACTGATATATATATATATATATATATATATATATATATATATATATATATATATATATATATATATATATATATATATATATATATATTTCTTTTGCAACATTCCCATGTCACTCTCACAGAATGCTTCACATTCTTTCTGGCTTTCGATCTGGCGTGACAATCAGGGAAGCAAGGATTACTTTCAGGTGTCTGATAACACAGCCGCTGCAAAAATAAATACAGTAGTGTGCACAAATAACCTTGTTTTCTCACACCGATGGGTCAGTTTGATTCCAAAGCTCATTTCTCCAACGTCCATAAGGTCCAACAAAATGCGGACTCAGTTTAAAGGAGAAAAAATAACTAAATAACATCAAGGTCGTGCGGGTTTAATAAATTCACATAAAGAATGTGTTATGGTCTAGCAGATGAAAAATCCTCTGTTGTTGAGCCCATGATGAAGTCAGCAGGATGAACAGCTCTAAACCATGGATTTTCTTACTTACAGACGTTGCAAAATAAACACTTTCTTTTATTTTTTACCCAGCAAAAGAGAGCTAGCCAGCCTGGGTCTGCCCAAATTATACACCGCTCTGGCTCTGGCCTTGTTAGGGAAGTTGAATTGCAAATATCTTATTTACATTTTGTCATTTGGACTTAAAATTAGCATTTTCCCCATTTATGCCGGGTAACTTTCTCTGATTTTTCTTCAAAAAAGGGATTCCATTCAGCTCCCGCTGGAAAACAGACATTAATTAAATAAGAAAATAGGCCGTGCTGCAACTCTGATGCAATGAATCAGTAATGTCATGGCTGTCATTATAATGTACTATGTTCAGAAGGACGGGCTGCAAGAAGAATATTCGCATTTTCATTGCATGAATTATGCAAACTTCAACATAGGAGTAAATTTGCAAAATACTGTATACCATAATCAGCATCAATGACGCAAAACAACATTTTAGTATTCTTAAAAACAGGATGTGTTTTAATCCATCAAAGACAACATTTCAGACAAGCTGAGCATCTTTTTTGACCCCTTATTAGAGTCCACGATGCTCTACATACTAATTACAAGTGATATGGGACAGATCCTCTAGGTTGATATCAGCCATTAAACTAAATAATAAATAAATAATTAGCAGAGGTGTACAAGCTGACTGCTTTGATCAACATCACGTCCCTATCTGGAGGATTTTATCATTGCAGACAGGTTTTTGAAGCAGCATGCCTGTGCTTGGTTGTTTTTAGAGTCAAGGTGCACAGAAATACTCGAAACAACGTCGGATGTTAGGATTAATTGTTGTCAAAATAAAAGCACCCCATTTAATTTTGCATGAAGCATGTTTCATTCAAGAGCGATGAGTGAGGTTTAAATTTGCTCCACATTTTTGGCACAGAAATACAGAAGAAACAGGAAAACTAGAATATGATGCAAAACACCATTTATATCAGTAATCCAGCTTAGACTGAGAGGCCATCTAAAGGCTCAGGAACCCTTTGCAGGTGTTTTGGATTCATTAGCTGATTAGAGTGTGTCACTTTGAGTCTAGAATATTGAACCTTTTCACAATATTCTAATTGTCTGAGATTTTGAATTTAGGGTTTCATCAGCTTTAGCCATAATCATCACAATTATAACAAATACAGGCTTGCAAAATCTGGCTTTGCATGTAATGATTCTATCTCATATATTAGTTTCACCTTTTAAGTTGAACGTTTGCACAATATTCAAATTTTTTTTGTTTCACCTGTAAAAACAAACAAAAAGGGTGATATGTAGAGTGTGTCATGGCATTTTCACATAAATATGAGGAAAACAATGTAGCCACTTTTTGACTCTCACAGTAGAACAATTGAATTTAGATTTTTTGTTTGTTTGTTTGTGGAATCAGAATTTACCAGGGATTAAAATTGCAATTTGGATCCAAATTCTTAAAAATATTTATAAATAGTTTAAACAAAAAATGGTGTGCTTTTTGATTTATCCCTATGAAATCTTTCTTCCTTTTATTTAGCAAATTTATCGTAATTAAGAAAGCTTTTTTGAGGAATTTTCTGAACGCTAGATGTTAGTTTTATTTTGAAGGAGCTTACAGGAAACAAAAAATCTTGCAGAGATCCCTTGACTCCGCTGTCATGGAAACCGGAGAGGGCGGGGCTAACTGGTACCATTCGACTCTGGGTTTGATGCGGAGATGTTAGTCCTCGGTGACCAGCTTCCAGCAGCAAGTCCTGTGAGCTACTTCCACTCACAACTTTTAAATATCTCCTCATAGCGGGTAGACTGGAACTAACTGGCCTTTCCCGACTCTTCCGGTCTGATTTAGTGAGGAACCAGGCCGGGCTCAAGCTCTCGCGCTGGATCCCCGCACCACGTTTGGTACAGATTTCCTCAGACCTCTGAAGCCTGGTGTTATCATTCAGGTTTTTGGAGGAATTTAAAGGAAAAAGCGAGCCTCATTCTGTTGGACTATATTTGTTTTCTCTGAGAAGACGTCGAGGGGGTGATAAGTAAAGGTATGAAGCCACTAACTAACAGATGAGGTGCCCTAGTTGCGGTTCCAGCCTGCTCGGTCATCGAGCTGCGAGCGGGGGGAGACTCCTGGGGGAGAAGTGGTGTGGAGCACAAAGAGCCTTTTAATGCCGACCATCCAAGTTTTAGCCATGAACTCTGTTTGCTGACAGAAGGACTGAGGTCGGAGTTCAGCTGCTGGCGAGCTTCAGTTTTACGCAGAGAAGACTTTACAAGCAGCTCGAAGTTGGACAACTTTCCTCCTGCTGCCTCTTTTCTAAAATAAACAGCCACGTTCAGAGAGCTGCTTTATTTTCTGATACATTTTTGGTGCCACTGGTGTTTTCCCTGCTGTAGGCAGTTCTTCTGAACTTAAATGGTCTCAGACCAGTAAGCGCACAGCCCAGCTGCCCGTTCAGAGGCTGTCAGTGGGGTTTTAATCCACGTCCATTCCTTTTTCACCATCATGGAGCTGATATACTGGAGCATTCTGCTGCTGGGGTGCATCTGCTACAGCTGGACTCGCCTGGTTGCTGCAGAAGAAGGTGAGTCTGAATTTCTCCTTTTTCTGCACACAGTTTATTATTGTTTTGAGTTGAAAACACAACATATCTTAAGATCATTCTAAACTCACAAAAAGTAATTGACCCAAATCTCACAGGTGCATTGTTGCAGGATGTGATCATAAATCTTAGTATTCATATCCAAATGTTGCCATAAATATTCAGTACCACAAAGCTTAAACAGATGCTGCTTCCTGTGAGAATTATCTATTAAATTCAACACTGAAACAATCAGAGCA
The DNA here is from genome assembly GCA_006937985.1 of Aphyosemion australe. Classification (NCBI taxonomy): domain Eukaryota; kingdom Metazoa; phylum Chordata; class Actinopteri; order Cyprinodontiformes; family Nothobranchiidae; genus Aphyosemion; species Aphyosemion australe. Next base: position 1,437,263 of record SSNS01000101.1, on the reverse strand, counting down.
CTGGGGGACACTGGTGGGATGTTATCGGGTTATTGCAGAGAGCTTTTTAACTTTTAGCACAAAGCTCTGGAGACGAGCATCAAAAGCTCTGGATCAATCTGGGTTATAATTTAGATTCATTTTAGGGAGCTGTCTCGTCATTTACAGGAAAATTGCCTTGGATCAGCTCTGAGGACCAAGACAGTCTAAAGAAAATAACATTTCTTGGATGGTTTTGGTTTTTATAAGCAGGTACAACTCAGCATCATCAGCATAACAACGGAGATTTATGGATAATTTGCTTAATGCAAAGATGGGACTATTAAGTGCCTAATAAAGAGGCAAAAACATGGACGTGAGAGCTGTGGAGTGAACTGAATCATCACTGGAGTCTGCTGAGGATGCTGCTGAAACATCTGTCTGCAAAAACCTTTTGATTCAGAGTAGTCTCTGGCAGTAATGGGCCTGTGTTTGCTGACGGATCACTGCTGTTGTTTTAGGTTAAAGGTAACCCACCACTCCTTTCTGTTTACCACTGGTTTTATTCCAGCAAGGCGACTAACACGACTGGTCCCAGTTTGAGAAAAGGCTGCTAAAAAAATAAATTTCTCATTAAAACAATGAACAATACAACATACCCACAAGCGTGCTCGTTCCACCAAACAGGAACACGGTGAGCATGCATGGCTTCACATCTTCTGTGGCAGGAACCACAAATCTGTCAGCTGTGTCTGGTTTGAGGATTCCAGCCTTTTCCTCTTCCAGAGACAAACATTTAGTCCACTGCTGTGCTCTGTATAAACATGCAGCACTTTGTGACATCACCATTGGTTTCATTCAGTAAGATTTGTGCACACACACCCTTAAGAAAGCCACCACAGCTACTAAGAGCCTGAATTCTTGCGGGTAGGACTTGTTGACTTTGTAGTCCGAGGAAGAGGCTTGGGATTTTCCCAGACTATTAATTTTGGTTGGGTCGACTCAAATCTGGGAGAAAGGCCGTTGGAGGAGAAGACAATAATGCTTTTATTGTTTGATCTGCCTTTCTTGTTCAGACATAGACGGAACTTTTCCTCTGATCTTTGTGGAAGGTGTTGCCTTATTATTGGTTTTTTGGAGGTAGAGTTACTGGGACTCACAGTTTAGGTCTGCTTCTTTAAAGATGATGGTTCCAAACTGGTGCAGCTCTGAGTGGAGAACCATCACAAAGATGGGAGCTGAGGGGGTCGTAGCGCCTTGTCGACTGACTCCAGAACATCTGCGTCTCGCCAAGTGTGAACAAGATGTCTGGTTTTCGTGTCTTGGGTGGCGGCCCGCTCCTCAGCCAGCGCGCTCCGGATCATTCTCCCACTTGTTCTCCACCTATTAGGGAATTCTGTAATGAACTGATGGGAGGGCAGATGAAGCTCTCAGCTGCCAAGTCTCTCCTCCTTTTCCAACTAAAGGATAAATGACTCACTTACACACACCACTTGCTTGTTCAGTGTGGATCTCGCTCCCCTACGCCTCTATGGAGATTAAAACACAGACCTCTTGATCAGATAATTACTTTGGCAGCAAATTAATAAGGCGCTCTGGGTGGAAAACTGTGACGTTCGCCATCCTCTCGCACATAGATTCAGCCATATAAAATATGTATAACATGCAGAAGAGTATAACCAACACATTAAACTGAAACGGCAGAGTCTTTTTAACAATATTAATAATTCTTGTCAGTAATGAAGACCTAATACAAATTTAAAACGTATTTGACTATATAAACGTTAGCTCTGAAGGTCCCTTATCCTCCCACGCGCAGACGTAACCTACAAAGTCCCCATTTTGTGTTTCTCTCAGCACTTCTTCATTCCTGGCACATACGTTTTTTCCCTCTTTCCAACGCAGACAGTGACACAAACGCTGCACCTGTTTAAGCATTGTCCCAAAACGGATCTCAAAATTAGCGTTGCGTCGAGCTGTTTTGCGTAACAGGTTTGTGGAAAGCCGTGACTTCATTCATTTAGAGCTGATTTGATCTAAATATCCAGAAAATTGGACAAAGAAAATGCAGATGAACACGTTTTCCCATCCATTGCACTAAACCGTCACCGTTCTCCGTTGGGGTGCCAGTAAACTGTAATTAAGTAATTAAAGAACTCCCTTCATCTGCTAATAAAATGAAAACAATTTGCACACATTGTGCGATCATGGCATTGTGTTTGTTTCCTGTAATCATTTCAGGAAGGTTCATCTTTGTTTCAGCTCAAAGTTTTAGGGACAAATCAGTCCCGTGCACTTTCTCTTCAGCTAATCAACTTTTCCACATCAGGAAAGCATCTGTTCCTCTGTAGATAAGATGAGGTTGGAAAATGGCACCGAAACTTAATTTGATCTAATATCTCATTTCCACCGTGCGGTACGACTCTGCTGGACTTTCTCTGTTTTGGTACCGTTGACTTTTCTCCACCTCGTTTTCTACTGCAGATGGGTTCAGCGGTATATTAGGGCCACAAAAGGAAAATAAAATGAGGAGGAAGATTCATTTGTTTACTCGCTTTCTGATTGAAGTCAAATTGTCAGGAAAAAATGAAAAGTATTATTTCTAGAATAAAAGTTAAATAACAAGAAAAATCTAAATCAGACCTGATACCCATAATTCCTTGTGTAAATTAACTTTAGTTACTTGAATAGGTTTTAATAATAAAGACTTTCTAGATGGTAGGCACATGCACTATAACTACTAACCTAACTAAAGGTTGACCAATATTGGTTTTAATTAGGGCTGAGTAAAAAAATCGATTTTGGATCGATTTCATATAAATTTTGCAAAATCGATTCATTAGGCCTAAGATCGATTTTTTACCCCTTGAACCAGACGGACCTGGGACCGGCTCTGCAGGCACTTCCGGATACAAATTTGTTCCAAAAATATGCATAATGTGTACCAATATACACAAACTGCACGTCTACTTAACGGGAAGAAGCTCTTCTAAAGGATAGAAACATCGTTTTCTAAACGCTAAATGCACATATCAAGAAAAACACGCAGTAGTGACAATAATGAAGACCAGACTGAATTTAATCGAATTGTGATTAATCGATTCACAGCCTTATGAATCGAAATCAAGTCGATTTAGGAAATTGGCCACAATACCCAGCATTAGTGTTAATTATTGCTGATATTGATGCCGATATGTAGGAGTCATGGTCAGCCAATGGTCGATATCTAGACCTTTTCCACCTTATTTTCATGCCAAAATGTCACTAATATCATCAGTTGATGCACAAAACTTCTGAAGCTGAATCAGTTTCTGAACTCTGAATTTAACAGTTAAATCTTAACTTTGTGCTCTTCTCAGTGTTAAAGTCAGACACCTAAATAAAGTTAATTTAGAGTATTTATTATGCAGATGTTATTAGTGAATGTAAAAACACATTTAAATTAAATTCTGCTGCAGCACCGGGCTGCCCGAGGATGTGCCTGACTTTAAACTGGCTTTACTAGAACAAATATCGGCCGATGCCGATAAAAAACAGTAAATATCGGTCTAGCCCTAAACCTAACTATACCCTGGAAATAACTTCAAAATTCCTGTCTTGAATAGCCTCATATTTATACTTTTTTCCCAATATTTCTACTTTATTCTGGAAATTGTTACATTTTTTGTTGAAATTTGGATCTTAATCTTAAAACTGGGAAACACACAAACAAAAATCCTGGTTTATATTCTGAGTGGTCTGACTTTACCTTTGTTTTCTCTTAAATATGAGGAATCTTGCAGTTGCAACATAAACCAGTGATTAGCACAGAAAAACACTTAACATCTTTGTGAGGGTGTACCTCAGGGCTGCTGTTAGAGGCTCCCTAATTCATTTGACTTATAACTCTGTCTAAATGGATTGAGTTTGGTTTTGTTAGCAGCATTTTGGTTTGATAAGTCTGAGAAAAACCTACAAGCGGTTTTGTCTACAGAAACAGGAGAAACACTTGACGTGTTTAGAAGAAAAGCTTATATTAAATACCAGTTTTTGGATTTTTATGAGCAGACACTGAATTATTCAAATGAAAATGTAATAACATTTCATTCTAGCCTTAAGATTAAAACTTAAATAAGAGCAGTACAGTTGAATCATGTAGCTTTTGTGAAATACTTCTGCTGAACATTTGCACAAATCTACCATAGATACCAACGGTTAGTTTTGATTGCAAATCCTTTCCCGACACTTGGAATGATATCTTCTTCAGTATGGAATGCTCCTGCAGCTGTTGCCCCCCTCCATCTACAAGTCATCATTTTATTTTATATGCAACACGAGAGTGCAGCTGCCAGTGTAATTTGTTTAGCTAAGGCCTGCCATGTTGCTGGGATGAGAGACATCCACGGCGCTTTTTTAGATCCTGGAGATGGATAGAAAAGCAAAGTGTCATCCTGTTTCATGCTGTCTCTTTACACAGCAGTAGCGCTTTGTAGCACATCACCCTCTCTAAACCCAGAGCAGACACCTATACAAAAGAGGTGGCATTAACGCGTTTTTGTTTGGCTCCTGAAAGGACGCGGGTTCGGTCTCCCTTTTGATCACTGAGCTCACACGGACCCAAGTTAGCGAGCACAAAGCAAAGCAAGAGAGGTCTGATTCAGAAATGTAGGTTTCTAATAGAATCTTCTGATGTAGAATAAATATAAACATTTAAATAAAAACCTCATTTGTCCACGATCTTTATTATTTACTATGATTTTATGCTATTTTTTCTGTGTATTAGTTACAGCCCAGCCAGTCATTAATAATGATATCCAGTTAGCCTAAAAGCATCCATATCGCTACTTATTGACAGTAAACACAACAAGACAAGGTGAAATGTGGGTTGTACGGTTAGGTTAGAGGTAGGGCTACACCTTATTAGAAAAAACACACAATGGTGATGTTATTCTTGAACACTGTAAATATAACCCACATTTATCTCACTGCTCCATCATCACAAACCTACGGGCCATCACTCACAACACCTAGTGTGTGTTCTAGTGTTTCAGCAACAATCATCTAAACCAGGTGTGGCCATTAAGTTCAGAGGAAGTCCATCAGATTCATGTCGCTTGGAGTATAACATTGATATTGCACACCCTGTTGTTCCAGTGATGGTATTTTTGTGATATATTGTTAGTGTTGGGGTTATGACGTCATTGTTTTCAAAGGTTGGACTGTCTACAAGACGATTCAAGAGTGATCTTTTAAGAAATTATTTTATTCTGGTTCTTGAATGTTTTGAGGCTCCTTACACTCTGTTTTCATATGGATGCCACAAATATGAAACCAATAAAAAGTATTTTTAGATTCACAAAACATAGTTTGCATGTGGAGAATAACTTTAATGGGAGAAAATACTATATAACGTATAAAACCTAGTTTATATTTCACACGACACCATTATCCGTGATCGCAAGGGCTCTCCAACAGGCATGCAAGGACGGACGAAGTAGAGCCCAATTCTCTAAATATCCATCGAAAACGACGGAGACCGCAAGCCTGTGATTGGTCAGGACACCGCTTCCTTTAACTTCGTCAACAGCACCGCCATCCTTTTCAAAAAAATAAAACAAGAGCTGAAGATATCTAGATTCAGACACGGAGCAGATCGAAGAACGTCTCATGGAAAAAGTCAGAGGAGATAAACGTTAATACAACCGTGACTGAAGGAGTACAAAGATACGAAGCAGACTTTTTATTCATGTCAAGTAATTACGGAAAACAGGGAGTTTGGAGGTGGAGAATGAGGGACAAATTCGTCCTTGTTAAAAACTCGCTGAAGTACATAAACACAATGATAACACACAATAGTAAATACACTAGAGACATGACTGCAATGATGGCAGGATACCCCAGAAAAGCGCTACGCCCTCTGCTGTCCTGGCGGAGAATTGCTTCACAACACTGACACCAATGGAGAAGTATAAAAGGAAAACATCTCCGTCAGCGTTGCAGACTGAGAAGTAAAAACTAAAAGATGCAGAATACAAAGTAGCTTTTAGATTTCAACATGTAGCAATAACTCAAGAGGAAATGGTGGTTGATTACTGATCTGAAGGTCAGAGGTTCAATCCCAGGCCCTGGCAGGCCACGGGTCAAAGATTTCTTTGGCAAGATAGTGAAGTTTCCCCCTAAGCACCACTTAGCTGCTCCTCAGGGATGGGTCAAATGAAGAGAATAACAGTGGATTGATGCAAATATTGTTATTATTAGTTATTATGCAGTAAATAATCTGTCAGCATGTGGAACTATTTGATGCAATTCAGTAAAAATAGCTTTCTATCTAAAATCTGGTTCAAGGGAACACTGTACCATGAATTATTACACTGGGTCTTTTTTGCATCTCTGTTTTTTAACCAGTGTCTGACTTGTTATGCGTCATTACAGGCACAGTAGCTGCTTCACATATCTGGCTTTGTATAATGAAGCCCAGGGCTTATTGGACCTATATATATGACAGCATGATCTTGACTAATTTATCAAACACAAGCTGGCTGATCTATCTTCACTTCAGCGATTTTATTTGCAGAGCAAACGCAAGACGGTGCGTGAAAAAACCTTGAATACATTCTGTTCCTCTGGGAGCTGAGAGAACCTCAGAGAGTCCCTGAAAGAGCTCAGAAAGAGCCTGGTGTAAGCAAAGAAACTACAACTACAGGTACTGAAGGAATGTTGAGACACGGAGCGTGTCTGCTCAGCTTTCCGTATAAACTGAGCAGCATGTAGGAGCAGAACAACTGGAGTCTGGCAGAGCATTCCAGGTGGAACAAACGTAGACGCGAATAAGCTTTTTACGGCAACAGCACATTATGGAATTACGCAAGCCATCATCAGCGATAAATAGTCTGCTTTTAGGAGACTCCATCATAGCACGACGAGCACAAGAATACAATAATGCTGCTCCGTGTAAACCAAACCCCACCAAGAGTCACGAACGCAGAAAGGATGCTTTTATCTAAAAGTCCTCACTTGAGCCCCAATCCTCTCTTTCACAGACATGTACCCTTTTCTTTTGCTACTCTTTCCACGTCCTCTGTCTCCTTGATGTTTGACTGGTGCTATGCTGTTTTCTCTTGCTGACTGTCTCCCCTGCCATGGAAATGTGGATCGTTTCCCAGAAATCCCTTTAAATGGAACCGATTTTTATAAGAAAGGGATTTGCATTTAAAACACCCACCCCCACCCCCTCCTCTCTGAAAGCCTGTCGCCCATCATCCTCAGCACCTCAGTCCAATGATTAGCTTCATCAAGAGTTAAACAGGCATCTGAGTGCCACAAGTACTCTCGGTCCGTGTCTCTCTCCGCTTTCTTTCTCCTTCCCCGCCTCTCAGGGAAGGATGCATGTGGCAGCTGGGAGTTGCAGGTGGATGATAGTTCAGCCTGGTGAGAGGATACACCCCAAAGCCCATACATTCACGTCAGGCATTCAGTTTGGAGAGCGAGTCTGTCTTCCACCCACACGCGCTCCTCTCTGAGAGTGGGACACAATGGGGACAGGCAGCAGCGGTGAGGGAATGAGGCCACAGCCTATCAGCCATAAGCACCAAGGAGAATGGCATTTTTAGTAGGATGGGTGGGGGTTCTCTTTGAAGTGAGTCAAGGAGAAATGGGGAGACCGGCATGAGTCAACCAAAGTGTGAGCACAGACGGGGGCAAGAAGGTTGCATGTGCGTGCACGTCAGCAGTGTGCATAATCAGTGACGCGTGCACGCTGCCTATTTGCATCCTTTAATAAGACACACTTGGGGCCAGATGTATGAGGTGTATGCAAAGGGTTGAAGATGTGATTATAATACAGGGGTTAAAAAGGCCTTTAATTAGGCAACAACAGAACGGGAGCTCCTCGTCTCAGGTTCGTCGTGTTTATCTATCCCACACACATCACTGCTGCTTTTTAAAGTTGGAAAAATGACTTCCACTTGCCCCTGTTGTGCTTCGTTTGGTGCAATTATTGTTGCTGCGTCCAGAAATGGAATGAAATCCTGTATGAGCCGAAGCAACAAGAACGCTTAATGCAGAAACGTCTCTGCTTGAAGCGAGAGCCATCGGTAGACTGGATTTGATTCGAGTCTAGGATATCTTGCTCCCCTGCGTCATGGATTGACCTACATCTTGTGTTTAAAATGCAATTCACCTGGTTCAGCATCAGTCTAGAGATTTCTTGCATATTTGCATCCACCTTCAGGTGCGCACACACCTTGAGGATGTCTCTCCGGGCCTGTTTTCAGATACCAAGTGGGCTCTGCTATAAACAGCATGACGGAGACATTCCCGCGCTCCTGCTGCCTTCCTACATCTCACACAGCTAAGAGCTTTAGGAGGGAGTCGTGCTCTAAGATGAAGGGGTGGGTTGGTTCAATTAAAGTAGCTTTTGAACACCTCTTCTGCCTTTTTTGACAGCTTGGTGTTTTATTCTTAAAGGAAGTTGCTCAGAAAACGGTGTTCCTTGTTTTTCTTCCATGCCACTAGATCACCATCACCAGTGATTACTTTCTAAAGTCTCTGCTATCCCATTGATTCAAAGTTTGGTCATGAGTGTAATTTCAGGCTGTTTTTGAACAGAATCCGCTCCCCGCTGAACAGAAAATATAGCTGGCTCAGAAGGCAGAATTATGCTTTTTGTTCTCTTGCAGTTGGCTTCACATCCGACACAGAGTTTATCTACGTTCTAGATATATCGGTCACCAACACGCAGACAATTGGTGTTCCCGGCTCATAGGAGCAAGGCGCGGACTGATGAAGAGAATTAGCTCTCAGTGTGTCTTCGGTTGCTTGAATACAAAACAGTGTGGTGGGGAGGAAATTCTTGCACAGAGTCGGTTCTCTTGTATCTTTACTTAGATGTGTCAATCCTTAGATGGTTTATTTAGCTGGAGTCGGCACTGACTTCAAGCTGTCCACCTCCCACTGCAGATTAGTCACTGAAAGCTGTGTGTGTGTGTGTGTGTGTGTGTGTGTGTGTGTGTGTGTGTGTGTGTGTGTGTGCGTGTGCGTGTGTGTGTGCTCTGCTCTGCATCTTTTCCACCTAAAATGAATTGTAGATTCTCTTCAGTGAAGACTTTTTTTTAAAGTTCATCCGTGGACATTTTGGGGGGTTATCCCAGCGGTATCTGGGTCTGTGTTCTAGTGTAGCGTCAAACACAGGTGGATTTACAAGGGCTGCATTCCATACCTGGCGTTTTGGATGCTTGTTATTATGTAAAACTGCTAATAAACAGAACTTTTAAATGTAATGCAGCCCTCATTAGTAAACCCATACTTTACCAGCTATTTCCAGTAAAAATGGCTGCTGTGAAAGAGGCCTAGGGCAATAACTCTGCAGACGTGGAGCAAAACTTGGGGCTGTGAGTAGCTGAGTGTCATCCTCGGCAAAGTTTGCAAACAAGTCGACTATCCGCATGTTTGCATGAACCACTGCATTATCTATTTAAGCCTGTTTAACTATCTTTCATATATTTTATCAGTGTTTTATTACTTAATCTTTTATTTAAATGACATATATTCTTATATATTACTTTTAATGCATTTTAACCTGTATTATTTATTTGTATTATATTATTTTTATATATTTAATGTTTGTTTTTACTTGGTTATCTTTTATCAGTGTGTTTTACTTAGACTTTTATTTATCCGATGTTTATGCTTAATTTAATCTTATATTAATAATTTAACTTTTTACGGTTCTACCAACTGCCCCGGGAGTGGCGGTTGGCTGTGGCTGCCTTGGTGCTTCTCGTGCCTCCTCATGGTGCCATGTGGTGGTGCCCGGGCTTCTGCTGCCGATCCTGCTGCAGTTGGCTCCTTTGATGGCGTTTCCGTCTTCTTTGTTGCCTATTTCAACTGTACTCAGCCAGTTGTCCTTTCATTGTAGCTTTTAAGTGTGTTTGCATGGGATGGGATTGGGGTGGGAGGAGGGAGATATAGAAGGGATCTTGAATATTGATCTGTGGGGGAGGGGTGGGAAGTTGACTGTTGTTTTTAATCTTGTACAGCACTTAGAGTTGCACTCGTATGAAAAGCGCCTGATAAAGTTTGATTAGACCCGTTTCCACTATCGAAACGTCCGGGTACTTTTACCGGACCTCTACATCATGCACTTGACTCTGTTTCATTGGGTTAGGGTTAGGACACTCTTCTCGTCCCCTGAATGGATTAAATTAGACGTACCAGACAGAAGAAATCGTTTTTAGTATTATTAATGTCCGTGGACGTCTTTTGGTGCTGATCAGTGACATCACTCAACACTGAAATGGTCGTGATATGCTGACCTCTTAGCAAAGTCCCGAAAGACACAACATCTGAGAGCACCAAGCCAGTGCATTTTCCCTGTCCCCTTCCCCCATTTTGAGTTAATGATACTCTCAGAAAGTATTTATTGGATCCTTAACTAAGTAACTTTTGTTCTCAACATTACTAAGTAGGACCACCACAGTCAACTGACCTTAGAAAACACAAAAATAGCCACAATTCAGACAGTTTTATAGATATTGAGCTAATATTTGGTGTGGTAGCAGCTGAGAGTGCACAAAAGAGATGCTTAAAGTTATTTTCAAGATCTAACCAAAACAGCTCTGACTCCAAAGCAATATGCGTTCCTCCAAGGCCTTTATTTGTATAAAAGTTACCAGGTTTATGACGTGAAACGCTGATAGAAATCTCAAGCTTACCTGGACAGCTATGTGGTCTGAGACACAGTGAGCCTAGGGGCTAGGGGCGTCTCCTGCTGGTTAGGAAGATGATCCCAGATTTCAGCACAGTGTGACTCCAAAGTGTTCACCCTGCAGGGATGCCAGTTTATGACTAACCCAGACCTCCACCCCCTGACAGAAGAAGACAAGTGGATAAATATCCTCCTGCAGAGACACAGAAAGTGTTTGAAAACAAACACACAACCTGCACTTTTCTATATTGCTTTAATCAGCTCTTTGCCTTGGAGCTTTCTCTACAAGGATAACTTAACTTGAGGCTTTGGCAGTTTAAAAACAGTAGTGTAATGATCTTTGATGGCTCCTAGGTATAGATCAGTGTGAAGTCTGAATGAAGACATCACGTTTGTTTTGTGGGGGTTTCGGTGCGGTATAAACACTAATGTGTTGACAGTTTTCTGTCATAATTATGAGTGTCAGGTCTTGCAGGATGGTAAATGATCTTTCAGTTTCTCTGTTATATAACATGCTGAGAATATGTGACATTTGTCTGTTTGCAGTCAAACACGGAAATGTGGCGCTTGCCTCTGCCAGCTCTGATTACAACATTCAGATTTCATTCACTGATGATAAATCAATGATTAGAGTAAGACTGTGCCTGTAAACGCCATTTCAATGCTAAACGTGTGTAAACTTTAGCTTTTGATAGCATCCATGTAAAAAAGATGTTCAGCAGATGTAAAATGTGGCATATGCCTTCTGTTTACTTAAACACTTTGCTTTTGTTGTGGTGAAATCAAGAATTTTAAAAACACATTTTTGTACCTCAGTAGAAGAATGCAGTACCAATTAAAAGAGTAGAATACACAAGATTTTCTTTAAAACAAGGCATTCCTTGCCTCCTCGTAGTTCCTTTTTATTTCTTTCCTATTTAATAAAAATAATTTTTGGAAAAATTAAAAAGAAATGCGTGAAATGTTTTGGGCTTTAACAATATCACAGTAAGCCACAGAAGCAGAAATATGTGGAGTTACATCAAAGAACTCCTAAAACCCTTGTTTCAAGGGCTTTGCCTGAATTCAGACGAAAGTTTTATTTTTATATAATTGTGATCTCTTTTTATGCTGTTGATTAAACTTTTGTCCACATATGTTTTTCTGTTTCTTTTTTTAAAGTAGTCTACTCTTATAATTTAAATGGTGTGATTCTGGTTATTTTAATTGCCATTAAGTTAACATTATATTGAGGATAAAACATATTGTTTAAATGGTAGTACTGTAACTTTTGACTTAAAGAGATAGTGTGTAGTTTCCTGGCGATGGGAAGTATTTCATGTTAGTTTTACACCATATCACTGTCGCATTACGGTAAATGTTACCCGTCGAGCAGAAAACATGTGACCTTCAGACTTTAGTAGCCTCTTTTATAGGCAGCAGTAGCTCAGGAGGTAGAGCGGGTTGTCCAGTAATCGGAAGGTTGCAGGTTCGATCCTGGCTCCCCCATAGAATGCTGCTGTTGTGTCTTTGGGCAAGACAATTAACCCGCCTTGCCTGCTGGTAGTGGTCAGAGGGACCGGTGGCGCCAGTGTACGGCAGGCCTCGCCTCTGTCAGTGCGCCCTAGGGCAGCTGTGGCTACATTGTAGCTCATCCCCACCAGTGTGTGAATGTGTGTGTGAATGGGTGGATAAACTGATTGTGTTGTGAAGCACCTTGGGGGGTTGTAGAACCCTAATTTATACTTGTCCGTCTGCGTCAGTACGGAGACATTTTGCGTTGACGTAAGGGCTCTCGGACGGGCTCGCGGGGGGTGACAGAGACATGCCCCCAAAAATAACTGTCCATCGAGAGCCACGGAGAGCGCAAGCCTGTGATTGGTCAGGACGCCACTTCCTTGAAATATGTCACCAGCAGCACCGCCACTGCCGACTCAAAAAATAAAGAGCGCTGAAGATATTTAGCGGCAGACACGGAGCAGATTGAAGAACGCCTCGCTGAAAAAGTTTGAAAATATGAAAGTTTATTCACCCGTGACTGAAGGAGCACAAAGATACACAGCAAGTGTTTTATTCGTTTACGGAAATGACGAGAAACGTGGATTTAGAGGTGCCAACCGCATGAAGAGGTGGAGGAGAATGATGGACAAATTTGTCCGTGTTAAAAACTCTCTAAAATACATTAAAACAATGTAAACACAGTAGTAAATACACTATCGTAGACCAGATACATGACTGTAATGGTGGCAGGATACCATAGAAATGTGCTACGCCCTCTGCTGTCTGCTTTGCAACGTCCCCCAGCCAACAGAGAAGTAGAAACATAAAATGTCTCCGTCAACGCGAATGCGTCTCTGGCCCGAGGAGCTGACGGAGAAGTATAAATCTAGCTTAAGAAGGCGATATACAAATACAGGCCATTTACCATTTACAGCATCAGGAAGCTTAAGGTTGTTTATAAGTGGTCAGACCGTGGCGGTAATGTGGTGCAATCATGTCCTTTTTACAAAAGATTACGCGATGGCGGTATAAAGGAGGTATGGGGTGGTCTCTGTGCTGTCGCAGACTTCCGTGTATCTTGGACATAACGTGTTTTTTATTGCGATCGAAGCCGCGCTCCTTAAGTTTTTTGACAAGCAGCTCCTTAAGGCAGCTGTCCTCCACAGTCCCTGTGCAGCCTCTGGTGATCTGAGCTCCAGCTCTAACGGAGAGAAGCTCCTGGATCTCTGAATCGCTCCAGTGTACCATGTCAGCTGATTCTGTTTAAAAAAGCAAAACTTATGCCTGTGTTTACTTTCATTTTCAATGTAGTTGCCGGCCGGAGCTAGGCAGTAACTCCCCTCGTGATTATGACACCACCGTCTGTTGCGCCAAGGCGTAATATGCATTCACAAGTCTGCGGTTGCGGCAATATTACTAGCAAGCATGGCGGCAAATTCCCACAACGCCATGCCGCCACGGTGCGTTCATAAGACTCACCGTGGAGGCATAATTACGCTGATTTTCCGGCATGGTGTGTCTTATTAAAAGGGCTTTTGATAGTCCTTCAGTTAATTCCATCTATAGAATAAAATGCCGATGCTAGTTTTCTGGCGGTGTAGGTTCCGGAACTGCTGATGACGTCACACTACGGCCATACCACGCGGCCAAAATATATTTCATCTCTTTTTTGATTCTGTTCTTTCACATAGGTTTTGGAAAGAGTTTAGCAGTTTTGTTATTAAATTCATGTTTCTTACCGTCTAAATGTTTCCAAACGTGGTAACGTAACTTCCGTGAATCGTCCGTCCAGCCAATCATCTAGTGTGATGTCATCGGCAGGCGCAGGACCCCGATTTGGCTCACATAGAAGGAAACATGGCGTACAGTATGTCGTCCCCCAGAGACTATAGACCCACGCCCTATGTATTTTAGACCCAATTTTTATGGTTATATGTTACCAATATTTTTCAACAACTGGACATCATTTCATTCATTTTCAACATTTTGATGGATATTTTCAGAGATTAATGGTAAAAACTACACATTGTCACTTTAAGGTCAATAATTGAGCTAGTATTGAGTTAGTGAAAAACTAAACTGCAGTAATGACAGTAACAGATCATTTTTACTCTAGGTTTGTAATTTCTATTTGCGTGCTGCCGCCGTTTTAAGTAACTTGTTACTTTTGGGCAGGCTTTGGTTGTTAGAATGGGTCAAAACTAAAACACAAACTCATTATTTCATAAGGGATCAACTGTTTATCTTGGCTGTATTCAGCGGATTTTCACGTGAAACAGGAAGCCTTGGGTCAGATATCAGTTATCTATTATTCAGATAGCTGGGGGCTAAACCATAAGCCTAGAGATTTTCAGTTCCCCTCAGAGGTGTACTCATTAGTCTATAGTGGATAAAAAGATACTTTAAGGCCTTACTAGTTATAATTTCACCTTTAAACCAGATCAAATTTTTGCTTCTCTAAAATGATGTTTTAGAAATTCCAATTCTTCCATTTAGAGTTTTTCATTTCGTTGATTTCTGTATTTTAAAACGCTGCGTTTTTAAATTCACCAGCACAATCACTAATGTTGTACGTACAGTCAAACCACTTCCATCTGTTTGTAGCTTGGTAATCTCTCTGTCTAAAACGTTTAACATTTCTATGGTTGTGTGATTTATTTATTTATTTGAAGGACAGATCTAATTATAATTTCCTATGATTTATTGAGATGAGACTTGGATGGTTTTTATGAAAAGCCAAGCTGAAATTGCTCTACAGATGTTAGCGGGCTGCTTGTGGAGTCGGGAAACCAGAATTACACGAACAGGGTTAAAGAGTCGTTGCTGCTGGAGGCTGTGGATCTGAATTTATCAAGACTTGACTTAGTGTAAATCAACAATGACGATGAGCTGAACGCCGGCCTTGGTGGTGACCAGTTCCTACCTGTTGGTTTTAACTAGAGATAGTGTAGGTTAATGAATAAACTGATTTTATTGGTGGACCTGGGTGAATGGGCTTTTCTTTCTTCTCAGTTTTAATTCTTGTCTTGTTGACGGTCGGCTCCTTATCATAGCATGCTTATCTTTACGTGCTTGGTTTAGTTTTATTGGATACCTAACGCCGGGAAGTGACCAAAGCTTTAATACCTGTGTTATGCATTTGCAGCTTGGTTTGGTTTGAACAACCTTGGTTCTGTTTGTCTGATCTGTTATTCAACACCCTCACTGGCCAGATCCAAAGATCTCTGAATAACAATGCTTATTCTTTTTTAACTGTTTTATAAACTTTTATGTCTCTGTGGTTAAAGATTAGTTCAGATTTATTAAAGAAGGTTTCTGTTAAGAATAATTAAAATGTCAGCTGCTGTAGATAGGTAGTAGATAGCTCTTTGAATTTGGAGAACTATATCATCAAACAAATGGCTAGTTTGAGTGGGATCAGTTAGAAAGTGGATTACTGCAATCATAAAACAACTCTAACTTAAAAAAAATCATTGCAGTTCATGAGAAAGTTGTTTCATAAACTTTGCGAAGTTCCTTCAGCAGAAATATTATGAAATTCAAACAGGAAGTACCACAGATACCCACATATGCTGCTAATGTCCACGTTAAATAACCACTTAATGTGACATTTATAGAGGTGACCTAAGAAACTGTATACAGATTAACTTTTTTTTTAGTTGTAACCCAATAGTAACCCAAATTATTTCCGACCTCTCTCAGACTAGCTGTTAGCTCATCAATCTGGTCAAACTTATCTCTGTTTCTTCATTTAATGACCTGTCTATTTCAGGTAAGATGGTAATTGTTCACATAATTGTTCTGAACTATCCCTTTAATGGATTAGAATAGAAAACATTATTTGTCTGACACCAAAACAGTTACAGAAATTTGTTTTTCAACAGGGCTCAACATCATCATTCACATGAAACAGTAAAAGACCATCAGACCATATATACATAAACATAAAAACACACAAATGAATGCTTAAAAAACAGTAAAAGTAACAGTTAAGAGCTGTGATTTGCTGTTGAAATGAACAAATTTTATAGATGGCCTTTTTTGAATGCCACAAGGTTGGCTGTATCATGCTATTTTACACTTCCCAGAGCAACAATAGGTACAGTATATGATAAAATATTACCATTGTCATGTTATATCTGTGTTATTTTTGTGACCCATTACTTCTACCCAGAAATAAGGTGCTTGGATTAGATGTCTAGGCATTATAGTACAGAATAGATAAGAAAGAAATCCCTTCTTCACAACTGTGGAGATTAAACTCCCCGCTCACTACACGGTGAGACTGGGTGTTGGTGTTTACAGTCCAGAGGAGGAGGGATGCTGCTTTAGCTTACCTCAAGCAGCTCTGTTTGTGCTGTGGGCAGAGAAAAGGCTTCCTCTGCATCACTCTCGCATTCAGCACCTCCTTGTGTAAAGTGCACCGAATTGTTGAACGATGCTCAGTGACTCCATCTGCAGCAAGATGATGTTGTAGGTCTTTGGTGCTGCTCTGTGGGTTAACTCTGACTGTTCTCACCATTCGTTGCTTCTGTAAATCCTATAAACTTCGTTTCACTTCTCAAATATCACTGTGTGTGTCTCCTATATGATATATTTAACTGAGATCTTTATCGTAACAACCAACGATTTATACAGGAAAATCATGAAGATTAACAAGGCTGCCCAAACTTTTGCATCCCACTGTATTATCCTGTCAGCTATTTTTATATCTCTGCGTCGTTAAAAAGAAATTGAAGGGTATAGTACTTCTTTTCCACAATAGTTGATATTGAAATTAGTTTTTTTAAGACGCAGTAGAAAATAACAATCTGTTGCTTTGCTTTGAACACCCATAGATCACACACCGCTCGCTTGTCAGCTGTGTAATTGCAGTATTCTTTATTTGAATGCAGCCTGAGAAGCAGTAATTTTAAGAATTGCTGTATAATCTTAAAAATAACAACGATTTAATTAAAAAGTGGGTCTTTTTATTCTACCTTTTATATGATTTCGTATCAAGGAGCCACCAGGGAGCTTCAGTAGTCTGCAGCAACGCTCTGGAAGCCCTTCAGTTCAGAGTCGAGCTATTTTTGAAGACGAATTGACAAAGAGGTGCACATAATTGGGAGTAGCAGGAGGTAAATTCTCTCAATAGCAGATCGATATCCCAAAGAGGGTGAAAATCACAGTAAAGCTAAGCATTTGTCCAAATATGATTTAGTGGACTAGGAGGGTGAGGTTTCATGTGTTCAGAGGTTCTGTTTTTGCTTAGATTCAAATTCTTAATGACCAACAGTTTATCCAGACAGAAGAAGCTCTTAATTTTTTTTTTTTTTTTTTTAGAAATGGTCTTTTTTCCTTGATGCACAAGTGCAGCTCAGCAGCTGACACCACGGGTCAGGACTCATTACCCGTGGGCAGAGATATAAACACGCTGTCTCATTGCTTCTTAATCTCATTTCATGTGAAGGTCAGAACTTTTCTAACTCTGCGACTGGAAGGAGACATTTACTTTGAACTAATGTCACTTGAATAATGCAACAGTTATTCCTTCTAATTTACCACAGTTAATTAAAAGGCAATCTGAATGCTCCTTGGATGCTTCTAATGTTTCGTCATCAGCGTTTTGTTTTGTCTTCCAACACCTACTGGTCAATCCTTCTGTGACAGTAGGGCTAATTCAGGGATCACGTAGGTGATTTCCCTGCAGATGAGAGCATATGTTCAGTTGGTTTTGCTCGGAAATGGCCCCAGCAGCAGAGGGAAAATCACCTGGAAATGATTCTGCTAAGTGAATCTCTAATGACCGTGTAACTTTAAGTTCTTGCAGATTTCTGACCTTAGCTCTAAGCACCTTCAGTCAATTTAAATCAAAGCGCTGCTGATTCTCTCCAGTAGCATCCTTTAGTTTCTGTCCAGTGTGCAGCATCCTCTCTAACTAGGTCACATCCTGTCGTGGGAAAGGCACCGACCACAAACCTTTTTGATATTCACCCCCACAGACCAAAAAAAACGTGTCAAACATTAACACCTTTCCCTCGTCTCGCCTTCATTCCTTTCATCTCCAAGAGCTGTAGTTACGGTAGCTGTGGCCCCATGTGCCACAGGAGGCTTTTGTCATACGATAGACGGGATGTGGAATGGAGTGCATGTGAATGATGTGTGTGCTGTGGGCCGGCCCCCACCAGACCAGGAGCCAGGAAGGGGACAGGAACTACGGGAAACTGATGTCTGAACTCCCTAGACACAACTCTGTCAAAAGCACACAAAGCCTGATTACACACACACATTCAGTGCTTCATTTCCTCAGCGTTTATTTTTCATGTGCACAAGATAATGTACACCAAACCACCAGCGCATTAGGAAAAATCCATTTTGCTTTTCATTTGGAGTCTTAATGTGCGCTGTAGTAAATAACCCGACTAAACCCCTGAAAATGAGCTTTTTTAAAGAGTAACCAACGTGTTTGTGGCGCATGGTGAGTAATTTCTGAAGGACAATCCCTTCTAATCTCCAGAGCTTAGTTTACAATGAAGACAAGACAGAAGTATCAATATTCTCCTTTAGATAGATTTGGTTTGTCTGGAGTTGGAAAGCTTTAGAAACCCCCCTCATCCAACACTTTATCCCAGGTTGTCCGTGTCAAACATCGTCTGTTATTTCTAAAACCCAAAAATTCTTCATTCCAGCCCCACCCACCACACACACACACACACACTCTCTCTCACACACACAGTAATGGAGACTTGCTGCACTCCCTATACTCCCTAAACAGCCGGCTGCTCAATCCACCTTCCAGCTTAGATGTTGAACTACATTAAGCAGATTTATTATCTGATGTGGTTGAAAAGACCGTCTTGAGATCTGGTGCCGGGAAACCTGACCTTGGCTTAAATTCTTGGCTGGAAAGCAAAAAAAAAAGTCTTGAATTATTAAAATAATGCTTTTGGAAGATGAAGCATGGGCTATTGAATTGCCTGAGGTTGTTGAGGATACACACGTTTGTTTTTAGGGTGTTTGTTAAATTAAATGTAGGAGTAAAATGACCCGATGCGACTCTCACGCCTCTTTTATAAAACAATGCCGCCAATTTGCCGCAACGCCGATGCGGCATCTGGGAGCCTAAGGTCGTTTATAAGAGCTCAGACCGTGGCGGTAATGTTGCGCAATCATGTCCGTTTTATAAAAGATTATGCGATGGCGGCATAAAGGAGGTATGGGGGTGGTCTCTGCACTGTCGCGAACTTCCGTGTATCTTGGATATAACTTGCTTTTTATTGCGATCGAAGCTGCGCAGGTGTCTGTCCTCCACCATCCCTGTGAGCTGTCAGATGATCTGAGCTGCAGATCTAACGGTGTAATGGTGTAACCAGTTTATCATCTCAGCTGGTTCTGTTTACAAAAGTGAAACTTAAGCGCGTGTTTACTTTCATTTTCAATATAGTTCCCGGCCGGAGCTCGGCATTAATTAATCACATGGTCATGACACCTCCCTCTGTTGCGCCAACGCTTAATGTGTGTTTATAAAACCGGCGAAGCCGCAATATTACCACAATATTTCTATCAAGCGTGGCGGCACGAATGCCGCAAAATTCCCGCAACGTAATACCGCCATGGCGCGTTCATAAGAAACACGTTGCGGTAATATTGCGCTGATTCGCCGGCATGGTGTGTCTTATAAAAAGGGCCTCTGTTATAGCTAGAGGAGGAGAAAGCCAGCATCTCACTGGGCTGTGACTGTGGAGATACAAAGTTGCAATAAAATCTGCAAAAATTTAGTTTGTATGTCCAGTTGTATTGTAGCCAGGTCACATGGGGCGTATGGTGTAAACACATCGTAACAATCGCGCAAATTATCTTATTGCAACTTATTCACAAGGCGTCTTAGATTTGTCTCAATTTGCTCAGTATTATTTACTAGAGATGTAAGAAAATATCGATATGGCAATATATCGTGATATTTTTTCCTGCAATATTATATCGATATTCATAAGCTGTGTGTCGAATTTTTGGAAGAATTTACATGCAAACATTTGTGTGTTTTCTTTTCTTTTGGTGCAATTCAAATGCTGACCACTAGTTGGCAGCAGTGTTGCTAGTTGGCAGCAGAGACTGCCTTTTTTGTTTATTTTGAAATGACTTCTGATAATGCAAATGTTAATTACTCCTTTTATTTATTACTTAAAGAGCAATGGGCTTTGTTTCCACCATTGAAATTTAAATCCTTCTATTATGGTTCAGATACCTCATAGGGCTGGGCGATATGGCCTAAAATCAATATCACGGTATATTGAGGAGTTCACCTCGATAACGATGAATGAACGATAACTACATGTATGCGCCAAAACAAAAGTTGTCCACTAGATGGAGCTGTCACGTGTATTACGTTGAGTCATGTCGTGACTCAAGGTGGTACAGCTTCTTAAAGGGACATGAACATCGCCAACCTACACTTTTAATTTTTTTATTACCAAATTTATTGACATGGGAAAAACGATATCAATAAGAGTCAGAAATATCGATAAATTTTCAATTTATTGCCCAGCCCTAATACCTCATGTTAAACATGTTACGTATCAGTTTGGACTGTTTATTGAATTTTCCTACAATTAATTCAGTCTAAAAAGTCTCTAATATTGTCTGGCTGTATGTATCGCAATATATCGTGATATATCGTATCGTCTCCCCTGTATCGTGATATGTATCGTATCGCTAGAATTTTACCAATACACATCCCTAGTATTTACCATAATTTCTGCTCCTCTACCCCTCCAAAAGTTGCATTTTCTGACTCACAGTAAATAAATTAAGAGTTCGATGTTTTGTGACTAATTTATCCCGTAAATTAGATGAACATTCAACAACATTTTGAAACCATCTAGAAACTCCCCCTCCAAGATCATCTGCATTTTGTTCCCAACAACTTTACTGATTCCCCGAGGGAAATTCATTTATTACAGCAGCAGACATGAAAAGAAAACTTTAAAAAGGCAGGAGTCAAAATAGTTTGTACAAAACATAAAAAGGTGAAATGGCGCTGCAAAGGGAAAGGTGCTGAGTGTGAAAAATAAATGTCAAACCTAGAAAAATGTAAAACAGAAGCAAATCTTTTAAAAAAAATTTTTGAAAAAGTTGTGCAAGAATGAGGCAGTGTGCCATTAGACACATTATTGTGAGTGTCTCAATACTGGGTGTGATATTTGTTTTGTCATTAGGCATTAATGATTTCATCATGGCTTCCATTTATTTGGTTAAAAAGGCTTTTTTGCCTTACATTCTTCATAAAACATTTTTTGCTGCTTTAGCTGCAACTTGTTTCCAATTTTTCTCTGAGATGTTTAAAAGCTACAAGGAGAACTTCTTCTTTCCTAACTCACTTTTTCTTGTTTGGGTTGCCGGTTCACTCACCCGGTAGATGATCCAGTGTGTTCCACAAGTCTGAACACATGCCTGCATGTTATCCAAAACTTTATTATCTTCGTCATCAGAGGTTGCCCTAAATCCAAAATCATCCCAAACTGAATGAGGCTGCTGGTGTATCTTTAACTCTTCAGTCAGCAGACTGACCCGCTGCAGCTTACAGCACCCACACATCCTGAAATGGGACAAACGAATCGAATATGTTAGATTTTTTTTGCATGAACTGTTAATTGCTACTAGCCACTTGCAAGCAAAAACAGCACACACTAGCCAACACAGTTAACAACAATGTAGGCAAACTCAAGAAATTTCTTTTATAGGATTAAGTGTGTGTTGATCCACATATTAGTGCAGTACCAAGTGTGAAAAAGAAATATCTGGTGATGTTTTCTCAAAAGGAGTTCCACACAATGACAGCGACAGACTGAGCGGGACGCGAACCTGCAACCTTCCGATTGCAAGACGGCCACTTAACTCCTTTGCCACCATTGTCCCAGAAACATTCTTCTCTGTGTAACAGTCATGTGTGTGCATCTGGGTTTGGCAGTTACCTGAAAAACTCAACCTGACTGACTGGATCGTGCCAGCTGTGAAGTTTGGTGATGGTGTGGGGCTGTTTTCCAGGGTTTGGACTAGGCCCTTATCTCCTGTGATGAACATCTTGGCCTTGGCCTCGACCCCACCCAGCACCTTTGGGATGAACCTCACACAAATTGTGAGCCAGATCTGATAATCTGGAAAATGCTCCACAGGATAAATGGACATGCATTCTTACAGAAACACTAAAATCTTGGGCAAAGCCTTCCTAAAAGAGCAGGCTGCAAAAGGGGACCCACTCCATTATAATGCATTTGAATACAAAGTCACAGTCCCACTAGATACAGTTAGGATTTTCTGTAATATCTCTGATGTTTTGACCAAGTTCTGCAGTATACACACACACACACACAAGCACACACACACACACACACACACACACACACACACACACACACACACACACAGGAGTTTTTGATATTATTTGAAACGGTAGGTTGTTAGAATACAAATGTCTGAATCAGCTGAGAGTTTTTGCAGCTACCTTTGTAGTGTAAAGTGCAGATAATTCCTGGTTGATCCCATGTGTGAATACACCAGGTAATTCTCCAGAGAGTTCACACTGAGCGAGTTTCAATGCCGATAATGGTTGCTGTTTTGTATTCTCCTCTGCTTCACTATATGTTGATTTCCAATTCTTTTTCATAAGATTGCACCTGCAGAACTGCTAAAAGTATTATTATTGGTGGTAGCAATGATCAAAGGTTGCTGTTTTCTTTCATTTTGAAATAGAAAGTTGTACAGGTTTCACATTAGGTAAAGGTAATGCAGAAGTAAAGTACTAGGTGTACAGAAACACTGTTAGAAGAGTATTTGTTGAGAGTAAATGGTCCACTGCGTGCAGCATTAGAAAAGACACTGATAGTCCATTTAGTTTTTAAACATTTGTTATCTGTTAATCCCACATCCTCTGACATCTCTTCCTCGTCTTGGATCCCTCCCTGTCATTATCCCCCATCTCCATTTCTCTAAGGTGCACGAGGGTAATTGGCACTCTGTTTCTTTAATTAAAATAAGGTCTAATTGTAGCTGAAGCAGGCCAAATGTTCATAGGTCTATAATTTCCCTATCACACTCCAGAGCCGCGAAGAAAGTAGAAAAAAGGAGGGGGAGAGCCGTGTCAAGAACAAGAAATTAACATACAAGCCAAGGATAGTGAATGTTATTAAAGGAAAATGACTCAAATGGGTAAGTTTTTACATTTCTGGAGAAGTTTCCTCGCTACACCCACTTTTTTAGTCTGCTTTTTATAAAGGAGACTTAATACAGTTTTTTCTCACGTTTTGATGATTAAAATAAAACTATACCCAGCCAATGGTGATGCTCCAACCCACCAGCTTCCCACTAGCTTCACGGCTTCTCTTCACTAAATTTGGCCCAGACCCATGTGTAATAGTTTTCGCTACTGTATTTCCAAACGTAGCCCCCCAGCCAGTCCCCGTATCAGTTTAGACTCCTCTAGTGTCTCCTAATGTTGACAGTTGTCCTGTAATTACTGTACAATCGTTTGTTTTGGGTGTTAAATGCAGCCAGATGACGAGTTTTCATTGTTCCATCGTTTTCTTGCACTCGGGGCAGTTTTCCGGCGGTGGGTGGCCGTCGTGGCTGAAAGAATGTAGGGGAAAAGCCAGCTTCCTCTGACAAGGCTTAAGACCGTGTTTGGTTCAGTGAAAGGCATGGCCGTGCTAGCACATAATAGAAGCCCTCGCTGTCTCATATAAACACTTGTGCTCACGCATCCTGTCTCATAAAGCTTAATGATAGAGCAGTGATAAACAGTGATTACTGTACCTGGGGGGCTGGAGGGTGGGATATTTCCCTTTCCACACCTCAATCAGCTTATGAGCATGCAGACAGGTGTGCATCTCAAAGCCCAAGTGTTGAAGGTGTTTTTAAATTATGCTGCAGTGAACTCAAAGTAGGCGAAATGCAAGGAAAGAGCCGAACTGAACTCTGTCACCCAATTATCCTCTTTTACCCGCCACTTTTCTCTTTCCCTTCTGCTTTTTTTGTAGAATTTTTCTATTCTTCTTCTTAGATGGTTCTTATAAAGCTGGTGGGCTTCTGTGGTTTTGAAGTAAAAGAGGCTTAGAGGCAGGCTTGTTGGTGTTTCTTTAGAAGAAACCCACAGAGAGAGCAAAATGAGAAAATCACGTAATGCAGAGGGAGAAGTCAGTGATTAGAGTCACATCGTATGTACCGTTTTACCTCACGGTGTGATGCAATGACAGACCTGCTACATGTGCAGCCCTGATGATTAGTGACTCCGTGTCATTGCTTTCATTTGCAGCGTGCATGAGACAGCTCACCCAGACGATGAGAAGGAAAAAATGTCTCTGAGGTGGAATGCAGGGAGGAAGGTTTAAGTCATTTGGCTGTGCGGCAGCGACAGGGGAGCACAGAAAGGGATGAATTCTGTTTTTCTGTTGCTCATGGCCAAAATATATTAAACTAGAATGAGTGAAAGAGTGGTGGCTGAGGGCATTTAAAACACACAGGGTAAAAGAAACGTATAGTCGACCGTTTATACATGAAACTGCTCATTTTGTGTTTAAACCACTTTCTTTTGGGGGCATTAGTTAGATATATAGTGTAAAACCTGATTTCCCTCTTTAGCTAACCGAGTTTCAGTTCGCCAATGTGTGTTTATGTTTGCGTTGAATCCAACCCTGAAGGCAGATCCGGGATCCACCACGATATCTGTGGCTGATCTCAACCGTCGGTTACGGTATTTTCATTTGTGTAAACCAGCGTCTGCCTCTGACCGTGTTTAGCTTCAACTGTCAGCGTTATCTCAGCAGGAAGTACGATTTATCTGGTTTATCTGAGTTTTGGTCTCTCTGTGTGCGTGCCCTCACGTGGACTTCGTTTAGAAACGACTAGGTTTGTGCTGGACGTGAGTGACTGCTCCTCGCTTCACAGGAAAGACTAAACCACAGGCACTGATGGGTTTTTGTAAAAACTACAAGAGTACTGCATAAGTACTCTATCTTTAGCGTACAAAGTAAGCACGAACTAATGATTTTGGCAGCAGAGTTTATCGCATTAACAGTCAAAGCCATCAATCTGTGGACATGGCATGAAAAATATTTGAGATGTAAGTAATTTTCTTCACTGTAGGCTGCAACTAATGATTCCTTTTTATTATTGTTTAATCTATCATTTGAAATGAATGCTCACGGCTCTAAGCCGGGGCTTTAAAGCATTGCCTTCACGAAGCTGAATAAATCAGGATATTTTACATTTAGGCAGCTGAAATCAGAACATGTTTGGTGTTTTTAGATATGGCTTTCCATCCATTTCAGACTCCGGCTTATTTTTTTTATCTGATGCGCTGCTAAAATCAGGCAGTTTGATGGGAAAAGTGGTGGAATTCTGATAAATATGTAAAAAAAAGAGATCAAGAATGTGTTTTTTAATGCGGAAGTGTTGTGTTTACCTGTCAAAGCTTATATACGTAGCTTATTCAGCAGAGCACCCTAATAACCTCAGTGATAACCCTGCAGTGAAAACCCCCCCAAGCTTCCCCAGAATCAATTTTCATGAAGGCGCTCTCCTTGATCAGGACCACATTAAATCTTGTTTATTGGTACAAGCAAAGCTGCCCTGAACGTGGGCTTCTTCTTGGAACAGGTAGGGTTTAAAAACGCCGCTCTGTGACAGAATCCTCGTCCCATCAGAGTAAAAACAAGTCACGGCGAGCCAAGACGTCCCTTCGCCCGTCTCCAGTTCCACTCGGTTCAGGTCTCGGATTTTATTGGGATACTGAATCTTGTGGAACTGCTCAGATTGTTTGTGAGCTGGCAGGCTGCCTCTCAAAAGCTAACAAAAAATCAATCCTATTGTAATCACAGATTGTGACCGGAAGGGTTTAAATCTTGGCATGCGTGTGTGTGTGTGAGTGTGTGTGTGTCCACGCTAGCCTGGTTGATTCTGTAGCCGAGCTTGTTCCTGCTCTCCCTGGACAAAAGCCGACTCCTCTCATCAGGTTCGGTGTGACCACAGGCATGGCACGTCGCTGGGAGCCGAGGGGACGTTGGGGAATAAAAACAAACATTAGAGGAAAGACCATTTTGAGGCTGGTAGAAATGTTCTTTCTAGATGTAATTGACTGGTGAAACTCCATCTTCTGCCCTAATCCCAGTATAAGCCATAGCTCATACTTGGCAGAGAACTTGGGACTTGAAATATGTTCCTTCTTTCAGTTTGATTTGTTTCTCTGAATGTAAATGAGTTTTAAACGTGCCTTTTTTTTTCCTCCTCCTTCACAGAGGTCCTGATGAACACCAAGACGGAAACGTCTGATCTCAAGTGGACCATCTTCTCCCAGGACAAATCAGAGGTATGTAACCTCAGCGTCTCTTTATCTGTATTCCAAACACAAACCCAGAGCTGACCGCGGAGCTTTGGCCTCCAGCTGTTCCTTTGTTACTTTCCTCATAAACACGATCCTTATATGGTAAGCAACTGACAGAATAAAGAAAACACCATGCCGAATGTGCCGTTTAAGTATATTGGAAGCAGATGCTTTGATATATCCCATCAACCTTGGAGTCGCAGTGACTGGCTGCCCACAATTTTGGTTCCTGCTGCCAGAAAAAGACATATTTGTAATTCGATCAGCAGAAGAGTGGTTGCTGTGGGTTTTTTTTTTTTGCCAGCAGCTTCAGTGACCGGAGCTGCTTTCCTCGCTGAAGGAAAACAGTCCCTGTGAATGCTCGAGGAGGGGGGGGGATCTCTGGGGCTGGACAGGCGAAGTATGTTTGTGGTTTTGATTGAGATGTAAAGCAAGACAGACGCTGACATCCTTGAAATAGTTAGTGCAGCCATTATCATTTGAAGCAGCTTATCAAAAGCTCTGTGTTGTCAGAAACGTGGTTGGGTTGGGATTTTTTTTTTACCTCAACATAAAAGACTACAAACAGTAATTTAGTCGTTGATGACAAGCAGCGGTGGAAAGACGCCAAGAGTTGTCTGCATCAAAAACCCACGAGACACAAAAGGGTTACCATATGCTTCTTTATTTTTAGTAAGACAGAACAATGATGCTCTTATAGCAGATATTTGTTGCATCTGCCTCTCAGAAACATTCTCAGTTTCAAAATACCTTTATTTATAGTTTCATTAATAATTCATGTCTAATAAATACAACACAACAAACCTCCAGCGTAAAGACCTGACAATAACAATAGTTTAGATGAAATAATCAGTATCAACCTGCAGTCTAACAATGTGTGTGTTTCCAGCTGCAGCAGGCTTAATGACACACGGTGATCAGTGTGTGTGTGTGTGTGTGTGTGTCACAGGAAGCTCAAAAAGTGACTTTTCTTGGTGTTTAGCTGAACCTCCTGCTACGTGAGCCTCCCTGCATGAATATTAAACACAAAGTCATGTTTGGAAGATGTTGAAATTATTATTTTTAAATGCATCTAGTTCTGTAAAGCTGTAATGACATGTCAAGGTTTTGAAGCTTGACAAAGATGGTGATAATATTAAATGTAATTACATTCGTTGGCCACTTTATTAGGTACACCTTGCTAGTACCGGGTTGGACCCCCTTTTTCCTTCAGAACTGCCTTAATCCTTCAATTCGAGATTCTGGTCCATAGTGACATGATAGCATCACGCTGTTGCTGCAGATTTGTCGGCTGCACATCCATGATGAGAATCTCCCGTTCCACCACATCCCAAAGGTGCTCTATTGGACTGAGATCTGGTGACTGTGGAGGCCATTTGAGTCCAGTGGACTCATTGTCATGTTCAAGAAACCAGTCTGAGATGATTCCAGCTTTATGACATGGAGCATTATCCTGCTGGAAGTAGCATCAGAAGATGGGTACACTGTGGTCATAAAGAGATGGACATGGTCAGCAACAATACTCAGGTAGGCTGTGGCGTTGCAACGATGATCAATTAGTACTAAGGGGCCCAAAGTGTGCCAAGAAAATGTCCCCCACACCAGTACACCACCACCACCAGCCTGAACCGTTGATACAAGGCAGGATGGATCCATGCTTTCATGTTGTTGACGCCAAATTCTGACCCTACCATCTGAATGTGGCAGCAGAAATCGAGACTCATCAGACCAGGAAACATTTTTCCAATCTTCTATTGTCCAGTTTTGATGAGCCTGTGTGAATTGTAGCCTTAGTTTCCTGTTCTTAGCTGACAGGAGTGGCACCCGGTGTGGGCTTCTGCTGCTGTAGCCCATCTGCCTCAAGGTTCCACGTGTTGTGCATTCAGAGATGCTCTTCTGCATACCTTGGTTGTAACGAGTGGTTATTTGAGTTACTGTTGCCTTTCTATCAGCTCCACCAGTCTGGCCATTCTCCTCTGACCTCTGGCATCAACAAGGCATTTTCACCCACAGAACTGCCGCTTAATGGATGTTTTCCCTTTTTCGGACCATTCTCTGCAAACCCTAGAGATGGTTGTGCGTGACAATCCCAGAAGATCAGCAGGTTCTGAAATACTCAGACCAGCCCGTCTGGCACCAACAACCATGCCACGTTCAAAGTCACTTAAATCTCCTTTCTTCCCCGTTCTGAAGCTCGGTTTGAACTGCAGCAGATCGTCTTGACCATGTCAACATGCCTAAATGCATCCAGTTGCCACCACGTGATTGGCTGATTAGTCATTTGTGTCAACAAGCAGTTGGACAGGTGTACCCAATAAAGTGGCTGGTGAGAATGATAATAATTATTACATTTAAGGTGTTTGATCAACATCATAAAAACCTTTCTTAATCCCTTTCTAAATTTCCCTCATCAGAGCAAATTCATGAATTCATTCCGAACAACATCCATGAAAGCCAGACGATCCCAGAGGAGCACGCTGCTCGTCTTCATCACAGAAAACATTTTGCTCACGGATAAATCCGCCGCCACAGTGTTGATGTTTTTTTAGGATTATAAGGGAAATTCCTCCTTTAAGTGATTCAGACCTGGCTCTGAGTGTTTTGCTTTCTGTAATTCATGCAGACCACTATTCTGCGCCTCTCTCCACAAATCATGTGCAAATGGATTTTCAAAGATTTACATATTTACATAACTGAATTTCTAGAGCCTCAACTCCAGCAAATCTGCTAAATTTTGCCCGAAGTATGTTAATTTCTTTCTTGATTCCCACTCCAGGGAGCGCGGTGATGGTGAACATGTTTACTGTTGTCTCAGAAGTCAAACATTAAAGCTTCTGGGGTTTTTCTCTTGGTTGTGTTTGGATCCTGAGTAAATGTATGTTTCTGAGAGGAGTTCTCCCCTCGTACGGATTTGTGATTGTATTTTATTTTGTAAAAGTGTTTGAGGGGTGAGAGCTGTGTCTGGGACGCCGTGTTTGACAAGTGAGAGTTGGATTCCCACTAGCTGTGCTGCGACTCAGTGGGAGGAATGATTTAACAACCCGATTTCAAATTTAGGCCGGATGAAAATCCACTGCAGGCCAAATTTGTCCCATGACTCTCTGACAAAGCAACAAAAGAAGCGCAGCAATGTTGCGATTCACATAAGTATGAGAAGCGTTTGTCTTTACAGGTGAATTAAAAAGCGCTCACAGGTTTTCTGGGGCAGATGTGTTGTTTTAAGTCGCCGTTTGACAACCCTTTGTTCTCCTCAGTCTCAGTGGGAGGAAGTCAGCGGTTTAGATGAGGAGAGCAACAGCGTGAGGACCTATCAGATCTGCCAAATAGAGAGTCTATCCAGCCAATGGCTGCGCAGCAGCTTCATCCAGAGACGAGGCGCGTCTCAGGTTTACGTGGAGATGCGATTCACCATGATGGAGTGTTCCTCCAGGACGTCGCACCACCGCAGCTGTAAAGAGACGTTCAACCTGTACTACTACCAGGCTGACTCGAACGAGGCCACGGCCAGCTACCCACCCTGGATGGAGAACCCCTACACCAAGGTACTTCACACACACCCACTTTAAAAATGAACATTTTATACAACAATCCCACCTTTGGCTTGAGGAGACCCAGTCTCTACCCGCTCATAACATGTGGACCCAACTGAGCTGACATCAATATTTATAATTGCTGTTGTTTGAACAAATAGTCAAAAACCTTTTCAATTTGCTGTTCAATACAACTAAGAAAAGGGAGAAATTGTCATGATGGAGGAACCGTAATCATGAAGTGTTTGGGTTTTTGTCTAAGACTGAGGCAATCAATCACAAATAACTAAGAGTTTTCTGTCCTGCTTTAATTAAACTCGATATTTTTACCACAAAACAAGTAATTCGCCGAGCGGCGAGGGCCCAACACTCACAGATACACACACGTTATTTCATTCCATTAAGGGTTTTTCTAACTGTGAGACTTAAACGTTAGACTTTTGTTTTGTTTTTACATTTTTCCAGAATTAGACGTTGTAGAAGTTCCGATTTTCTCAAAGCTCTTTTGTTTCCGTGGACTGGGACCTACTGAGTGATAGACAGCAGAATGCACAGTGTCAGTGATTGCCAAGAGTCTGTTCAAGAACAGACAAGTTTTTTAACATAGATGTCTTTCATACCAGTGTCAGCTTGGCTCACTTTTATTTTTCTAATGAGGCCGAATCTGTTTGCAGAGACTTTCTCAAGTTACATAATGTATTATGTTTGATTATTTTTAGTGCTGTCATGAGATTACGGTAATTTTTTTAGATTAATTAATTATGACCTGTAATTAATTAATCTAATTAATCTCTTTTTTAATCTCACCTACTAATGGCTGAGAAAGCCCTTATTTTGATGTATTTTTATTTAAATTCATTACATTATTGTGGCAGACTAGAAGATTAATATATAACAAAACAACTGGCTTTATAAAGTCATTTATTGTTTAACAGACTTCTAAACGGTCAGTGTCAAGAAATTAGAAATTAAAAATAAAACATCAGGTCCATATAGAAAAATCTAAGTTAACACATCAAGGAACGCTTTTTTGAGCAATGCAAATAGTGATCACAGAACTTGTTACTAAAACATTTATCTAAAATTAAAATAGACTTTTAAATTACAGTGCTGTAAGTTAGCATATCAACACTGACAGTTTATCACAAAATATTACGCTTTTTCACAAAATCTGACATGTGGTATGGCATGATAGTTAAATATAATATAATTACTAGGGGTGGGAATTTAACGTGTTAATTATGATTAATTAATTAGAAAAAAATAACGCAATAAAAAAAATTAACGCATTTAACCTTTTAAGCCCGAGGGTCCCCCAAATGGGGGATGTTGGAGTTTAGCAGCAAAATCCATGCCCTAAATATCAATCTAGTCAAGCTGCACCTCTGAAGAAAGCTCAGAACCTTGGCTACAAGACCATGTAAACCTTTTTATGTGCTTCAAACACAACTAGAACTACAATCACATGGGTGCTCAGAAATCCCTCTTCATGTGATTTTGCCTTCATTTCTGTCTCTAATGATGCATCATTCTATCAACTTATTATTATTATTATCATTATTATTATTATTATTATAAAGACAATGCCATTATCAAAATGTACTTAAAATAGTATTGTACTTTTAGGTCTGACCTATTTTTGCCAGTGATATACATATTTTCTTTCTCCTGTTTTGAATTGAAATACAATTTAAAAGCATTTTTTTTAGAAGTTAAAAGAGCAGAAATTACAATAATAATGTCAATGACTATTGTTTGATTCTCAGTCTCGTTATTTTTTATTTTAAAAAATTGCTTTCGGGGCAAATTTTCTTGAACGATTAAAATGCGATTAATCAAGATTAATTAATTACAAAGCCTCTAATTAATTAGATTTTTTTAATCAAGTCCCACCCCTAATAATTACATAAAATAAATAAAAATTTAAAATAAAAAATCCCAACAGGTAGGCTAGAAAAATCCCATTAAAAGTTATAGATTAAAAATGAGATTAACTCGATTAAAAAAAAGTGCACTAAATGTGGCTGTAATTAATTAATCAATTAATCTCATAATTTGACACCCCTAGTTATTTTATTAAGGTAGCTGAAATCTCTGGTTTCCTTTGGGAAATCCTCGGTAACCTAAGGTGTACAAGGTGTCCCGTTAACTGGTTAAACAGGCCGACAGATGCAAGGCTCGGTCCTGTGTGTTGGAATCTGGGCATTACATAAAACCTTTTCTTCCTTCTTCCTGTCCTAGGTGGACACAGTGGCTGCAGACTTTCTCTTGAGGAAGGGTGGGGAGAGGAAGTCTAATGTGAAGACCCTAAGACTGGGCCCTCTGACCAAGAGAGGTTTCTACTTGGCTTTTCAGTCCCAGGGCGCCTGCATGGCCCTGTTGTCTGTTCGGGTGTTTTTCAAGAAGTGTCCTCCCCTCATCAGCGCGCTCTCCTCTTTCCCTGAGACTGTTCCCCGTTATCTGGTGCAGGAGGCGCAGGGTTCCTGTGTGGAGCACGCTGCTCAGCAGGGACCCCGACCTCGGCCTCCTAAGCTGTTCTGTGGGGAAGATGGCCAGTGGGTGGGGCAGCCTACAACTTCTTGTGCCTGCCTGCCTGGATTTGAGCCAGCTGAAGGACAGACTCGTTGCACAGGTAAGAATGGCACTAAAACCATGTCTGCAAGCAGAGCTGGCAGACTAAAGAAGAAAACAGTGGTTAGATGAGGGTGGGGGTATTTGAGAGGAAATAAGGGACAGAGGAAGTTAATGAGGCAGGGGGACGGTTGTGACACAGTGGGGACAGAAGCAAAGGTCGTCTGGAGAAGCACTTATCTCAGAGAGGAAGAGAGGGGTCAAAGGCTTACCACTGCGGAGGCTCATGGTTCAGCTGAGATAGAAGGAGAAGAGGAGGACTGAAGAGGTGCAACGCAGGGAGGTGGTGCTCCGGGTAAAGATTGTATCAGTTTGAGAACATCAAAGCAAAGCACACAAGAAAAGAAAGAAGAAGCAGAATGATTCTCTGAGGAGCTGTGCAGCCGCTCTGTCTAATGAGTCCAATTAACATGCCTCATGCACAAACACTCCCAGCGTGCACACTCACACAACACACACACACACTTACACTTACCACATCACACCACACGGACAAATGCTTAGTACAATGAACAAAGAAACACATGAAGGAATGCCACATTTTCTCCAGAAAAGTGTGTTTTTCGCTGTCTGCTTTTGAGAGCAGGATTCAGTTTGATCTCTGTAGGAGGTATAATGATTTCATTAAAAGAAAAAAAGAATAACTTCTAACATTATGCTTCTGGTGAAGTGCCATTTCCAGCACTCTGTCACTGAGGAGAGCTGTGAGGAAAAACACTCGCGAGGCCATAAAGGGAAATTGCCTTCATGGTGAGATTGGACAGTTAATTTGCCTCATACGCTGGTCATTTTAGAAAACGAAATTGACATCTAGGTTTAGAATTAAATTCATTCTGCTGTTACACCATTATCTCTGTGAGGCAGTACACGGTCTAAAACGCACCCCTCTGATGTAAAACTTATGAGCGCTGTCATGGTGATTTAGAGTTATGAATTAGCTTGATTTGAATATTTAAACTAGATCTTGGAAGTAAAACTCTAGCAGGCTGTATGTTTGGTTTTATGGGCTTGTGTGTGTCATGGTGATGGTGTAGCTACTGGAGTCCCAACATGTCTGTGAGAGAAGACAGCTGAGACACGTTTAAGCTGTTCTTGTCCCATCCTGTAGCTTGCGTTGGCAGTATTTAGGGACTTTTATCAAGAAAATCTGTTTCATGCTTTAATCTGACTTTATGCTGGCATTTACTTTTATCAGACAAAGAATTGAAGTCATTGTTCAGAGCATAGATGTATAGTTCATGTACGTGTAAATCATCACAGCAGAAAGGTGCTGGAAAACTTAAAAAGTCTTTTAAAATAAGTTTTTAAAAAGTTGCTTTAGGCAAAAATGTAACTAACCTGTTTAGTTTTGAATGCTTCTCTAATGTTTAAATTGGTAAACTGGAGTCCACGGGGGTTCTCCGTCTCCTTGCATGGGTCACAGGGCCGCGCTCTTTGAGTGTGCTCATAAAAAACTTTACAATGTTTATTCCATGGGTCAGAAAGTGTAAGAAACGTGAGAAGCTTTGTTGAATGTTGGTGACAATTGTAATGAAACTGAGACAAAGTTAAGACACTGAGATCAATAATAATGATAAATGACCTGCACTTGTAGCACCTTTCTGAGTTAGAGGACTTCAAAGTTACACAACAGTCATTCACACACTGATGGTGATGAGCTATAATGTAGCTACAGCTGCCCTGGGGCACGCTGACAGAGTCCAGGCTGCTGAACACAGGCGCCACTGGTCCCTATACGACCACCAGCAGCAGGCAAGGTGGGTGAAGTGTCTTGCCCAAGAGAACACGGCTTTCATGAATGGAACTGAGGTTTGAACTGGCAACCCACTGATTACAGGGTAAGCACCAAACCCCTGAGCCACCGTGGCTCCCAGTATATTCTATGAACACAGACTGGTATCGATTTCAGGTCTCCTGCGTGGGAGCTCAGCTCCTTAACCACGGCACTAGCAGTTGAGCTGCATGCTAAAAGCTTTGTATCTAAATAGCAACAAGGATTTTTTCAGCGATGACATCATCTCCCCCAATCATTTATAAAACATTTATCAAAACTGTTAGACAGTCAAAATCAGTCGGTGCGTATACATGCGCATCAGAAAACCGAAGTATTGCCCTAAAAAGACTCATGTTGTTTTTTTAATTCATGTAAACACGCTAGTCTTGTTGAAGGTGAACTGGTTGTAATCGTGCTGAAGCACCCAGATAATGTGGTAGGAAACCAACTTCATTCTGCATGTAAACGGGTCAGCCGAACTGAACCGACGCTCGCCTTTCGGACAAGACCGCAGTAGAGGTCTTCTGAGAATATCATTGCCACAAATTAACGCACGTAAAACCATCAAACATTACGTAGTTAATTTAACTCTTTTTGGAGAGTTGTTTTAGTGTTAAAGGTGTCCTAGAATGCAATTAATCAACAATCTAAAACAGAGCTTTGAGCCTCCAAAAAGCATAAGAACATTATTTTTTTTTGCTTTCATCTGTCCCAGGAGCCCTGATACAGGCCATTCTAAACCCCCTTACTCAGGCCTTCAGTGAAAAGAGCTGTTGACCCCTCCCACTCGGCCAGGGCATGCTGATTGGTTGGTTTCCCCAGAAGGCCTCAGACACATGCAGGTTTGAGGAGGCGTGGCTCCCCCTTATGACGTGTTAAGGAAGGCAGCAGTAGCTCAGGAGGTAGAGCGGGTTGTCCAGTAATCGGAAGGTTGCAAGGTTGCAGGTTCGATCCCGGCTCCGGCCAGAGAATGCTGCTGTGTGTCCTTGGGCAAGACACTTAACCCGCCTTGCCTGCTGGTGGTGGTCGGAGGGACCGGTGGCGCCAGTGCTCGGCAGCCTCGCCTCTGTCAGTGCGCCCCAGGGCAGCTGTAGCTACGTTGTAGCTCATCCCCACCAGTGTGTGAATGGGTGGATGACTGATTGTGTTGTGAAGCACCTTGGGGGGTTGTAGAACCCTAAGAAGGCGCTATACAAATACAGGCCATTTACCATTTACCAAGGCTTTCTCAGAACAGGAGGTTTCCTCTCGCCTTTTTCAACTTTCTAATTTACGTAAAAAGTACGTCAAACACGGCTTTGACTTTTTGGCATGCTACTGTTGACCACCATAGCTGTCTTATTCAACAACAACAAGGAAAATGTTGGTTTACATTCTAGGTCCCCTTTAAAAAAACCACCTCTTCTGGATTTAACTATTTAACACTAGTGTTAAGAGTTAATATATTAACTCCAACACCAGTGTTGAATTGTTAAATCCAGAAGAGTTGGTTTTTGACACTAAATCAGAGTTAAAGTACCAACTCTCCAAAATGAGTTAAATGAACTCTTACTGGTGTGGACCCATATAGACACTTTAAAAGTGTTGAAGTCAACTCTGACAGTGTTAATGTGAGCATGCTGAGTTTGCTGTGTGTAAACTAGAATAAAGACTCCCAGCTTATCACCATAAGATTGACCTGGATCGACTTAGATGTTGATTTGTGCGCATGTAGACACAATGTGAGTGAATCCATCTAAAATGTACCTGTTTCATTTCAGTTTTTGCGTCTCCAACTCAGAACTTGATTTAGTTATGAACACCAAGGTTGAGCCAGTCGCGCTGAAACTTTTTATATGTTAATAAATGATCAAATTCATGGAAATGTTTGTTGTTTCTGTTATTGAACCAGGGAGAGTTACTTATCCATCACAGGAGCTCAACAAAAAGAGTTGAGGAACACCTGGGTTACTGTCTGGGTGTCTTGGACATAATTAACCGTCCTAACTAACGACTTGTGCAGCTGCACTCTCACACAGTAATAATTGTTTTCATATGTGGGAAGTTCCTGTGGCAGAGTGTCAGTCAGAGGAGCGCTGACCCTGAGAAGTGTGTCAGTTTTCACTGGAACAGAGCGACAGTCGGCGTGAACGTTTATTATCTTAATCTTCTGTCAGAGCAGCTGAGCTTGAACCGCTCCTCTGAGCGCAGAATGTAAACAGTTTGACTTTATGTGGCGTCACAGAGACTCGCTGACACGTCGGAGAAGGTCGGGGCAGTCTGGAGTGTGGGTTCAGACTCAGGCTGCAGCTATCGGGAATTTATTTCTAGTGATTCAGGCTGAGAAAAATGCATTTCTGAACCTGATGAAGCTGCATCTTCTATCATTTAAGGAGCGGTTTGCTATGTTTGACAGAATTATTATTAAATTATTCAGCTAATCTTTGAAGCATCAGCTCAGACTCAGCTCTGTGTTGTCATTACCTGTTTGAGTGGATTTTAGTTTGAAAGTGACTGAACAAGATTAGAATCATTAAACAAAGGTGTTTTTTCCACAAGGACTCTCATTATTCAAACATGGTGCAGGTAACTCCACTGATGGGCAGATGTCAATGACCGACAGGTTATTTTCACCAAATTGACTATTAGTATCAGCCTCATTACTGTAATTGTCTCAATTTATGGCCCTCATTACACAATTCTGTCTGTCAATCTGAAGCCATCTGCCTCCTCAGCACGATGCGATAAAGGAATGTTTTTGCAAATTGAGTTTGACCCAGGTCTGTCCAGGACGTTGTGAGTGGGACAGTTTGCATAATCTACAACTGGAGAGAAAGTTGTGTCTGAAGTTAGAAAAAAGGGAAGAAAATCTGTTCTGGTTGTGATATTCTGCTCTGTCGTCTCCAGCCTGTCCTGTGGGTCAGTTCAAGTCTGGTACGGAGGGACAGTGCAGAAGCTGTCCAGGATCCAGCCAGGCCACCACCAGGGGGGCGTCCACGTGTGCGTGCCGCTCCGGGTTCCTACGGGCAGAAACGGACCCTCCAGACATGCCATGCACCCGTAAGTTTACGTTAAAGCTCTCAATCACTTGGTTTTTCAGTAAATCTGCTCTCGTCTCCAGTGTGAATCAAAGGCTTGTGAGTTGTTTTCTGTTTCAGGGGGCTAGACGTTTGTCTGAGGAGTGAAGGGGAGGCAAGATTATGAGTCCTTCTCATTAATATTCATGATGTGCAAATGTCTTACCTCTGATTGGCTAACAGCAACGCGACTCTTCCACTGCCGCCGTTTGCTTTGCAACATTGATGCTTTATCTCCACAAGCCTGAAGGAGTTCTGCCATGTTGTGGAGTTGCTAATGCTAACAGTTAGCTTCTACTAGCCGAGACACACTAACTCTCTCCTGGATGCTAAGTCAACAACAGCCTTCCACAGTTGCAAACCAAGGTGCAAACTCACTCTGTGATAACCCCTGCATATTTTCTTTCTTCAGCTAATGCAGACGATGGGGGTAGAAGGCCATTTTCACATTCAGCACGCATGTGAAACTCAGAATGATCAATCGTATTTCTAAAAGAACAAGTGTCTCTCTCAGTAAACGAGACCTTCAAGCAGCTGTTAATTCACACTCACTTAGCTATCCTGGCGTTCCCAGAAGGAATGTAGACCACCTGAGTTTGAACCAAGGAGTTGAGGGATGGAGTTAGTTGTCTTCGTAGAGTCTTAAAAACTGTGTTACCTGTAAAATCTCATGCAATTTGTAAACCCTCAGATTATAAATGACTAATTTAACTGTAAACCTGACCGATTCATATCCTTTGCTGTTTTTGCTAAGGTTAATTGGCTTTGTCGGCCATCTTGAATCCAGTCAACTCCAAAGGTTAGTCAGCTGTAGACGTACAACCTGATCGTTTTATTAAAATCCACCTTGTTGTTCAGGACAACAAACACAGATTAAAGCATCATCACCCATGTTGGCCTTTTGGTGGCAGCTAATGGTTACTGGAGCACCAAGCAACCATTTACTCAGTCCTTCTGTCTGCTCTGCTCTTCTTCACTGCCTCTGGTGTTATTTAACCAGGATTCCCTCTGCTGAGCTTTGAGATGCTCGTCCTTTGTGACAGGTTGCTGGGGGGGTTGGGTTTCCCCACAAAAGTGAAGGATTGGAAGTCCTAATTGACACCTCCATGTGGATTCAGGAATTTCAATTGAGACATTCTGGACGTGTGAATGGGAGGCACTTTTTAATTAGGCGCCCACTCTTGGAACGGCCACGAGGAGGATGTGAAATCAGGTTTTTAACTCAGCAGGTGCGATCTAAATACCAACCAGAGAAAGCCTCCACACCTTTTATTTATTAGTGATAACTTTAATTACAAAAGCTTAATTATAATCTCATTTGACAGTTTTAATTACATTCTCTGTTTTTGTTTTCGATTGCCGGTGCAAATCTTCACATTACACATTTTCAGTTTGTACGTAGAATTTCCAGCCAGCCGAGCCATCTGCACGTCTAAAAAGCCCCTAGCCCGGAAAATAAGTGTTTTATGTTTCTGCGACGGCTTTATCGATACCACTGAAGTGAGTTCTGATTACCAAGACATGCTTTTTAAAAAATGCCATTCTCAAATCTTAAATTCAGAATTTGTACAACCTCTGATTGAGTGTGATGTTGTTCCACTTGGGTTTCCAATGAGAACACCATTAGCAGTGAAATTACCCCGCAGGCTTGGTGACAAAGTTCTGTCTCCTTGGCAGGAAATGATACTGATTCACAGAGCCGGAGTGGTCCGTCTGTTTAGTTATGCTTGGCTAGAGGCAATAGCTATCTTCTTACAATTTTCAGACGATGATCATTATCGTCCTCCTTTTGGATGAATGTAATTGTACCAGTTAAATTCTGCAGCACATGCTCCTGCTGTGACGCAAAACCCCTGCAAGAGCATTGTTCTGCTTCGTGACTAAACGTAGAGACTGAATCCAATGTCTTCGGCTTTTTTATGTGATATTGTAAACAGATGGTTTGTGCGGGTCATAAAAAGGTAAAGCTGCAGTGAAACGACACATCAGAGATCAGCACTGAACGTATTTGTGTGACACGGTTTTACCACGTTTAATAACTGCTTGCTCTTTTTGAAAGCCTTTACTGCTGTCCAAAAGATGAGGTATCACCTGTAATGTTGGTTATGAAAATGGGTGTTTCAGAAAAATGCAGCTTCTGAGACTGATTTAGTGCTGCTGGAAACAGGAAAATATATATAAAACATCTTTATCTGCTTTTCTAAGTTATTTATGCACTTTAGAGTTGTTTTGAAAGGGTTGATACTAGGGGTGGGACTCGATTAAAAAAATTAATCTAATTAATTAGAGGCTTTGTAATGAATTAATCTTGATTAATCGCATTTTAATTGTTCAAGAAAATTTGCCCCAAAAGCAATTTTTTAATATAAAAATAATGAGACAGAGAATCAAACAATAGTCATTGACATTATTATTGTAAACACAAGATCTTTTCATTTCTAAAAAAATGCGTTTAAATTGTATTTCAATTCAAAATAGGAGTATACCACTGGCAAAAATAGGGCAGACCTAAAAGTACAATACTATTTTAAGTACATTTTGATAATGGTATTGTCTTTAAAATAATAATAATAATAATAATAATAATGGGTTGATAGAATGTGTGTGCAATGTGATTTGATTTAGCATCATTAGAGACAGAAATGAAGGCAAAAACACATGAAGAGGGATTTCTCATTTTATTGTAGTTTTATAAATCTTAATGCATTTATTAAATATCAATATATAATAATAATATTTACTATTAAAGGAAAATTAGTCAATAAGTAGGTGTATTCAATACAACAGAAAAGTTATTATTATTATTATTATGTAACCAGTTGAAATGTCCATTGAGATTAAAATATCACTTTTTATTAATTCATTTATTAATTCATTTAAATCAGATATTCAGTATACATAAATCATTATAACAGCACCATGAGCTGAACTAAGTAAAGCTAAAAGGGCAGCAAGAACATTAAAAACATTCACATCAATCAAGAAGAATTTTCTCTGGCGCCTTTAAAATGGACTCAAACGTCCCAGAGCTTACCAGTTCAGACACCTTTAGATCCTCTACATTTGTTATAGAAACAGGCTGCATGCTAAAAGCCTCTTAAGACATGTTTCTGTTCTGTACTATTGTGTGTTAGGGCCACTGAGAAGAAAACAAAAAGTTTTGGGAATAACGTCAAAAAGCTGAGAATAAACTCAACAGCCTACTTTAAAACAACAAAGTCAAAAACAGGCAACTGAACCGTTTTTAATCATTGTAACTGAGGGTTTTAGGTAGGCATGTAAGAAAATATCAATACACTGAAATATCACGATATTTCATGTAATGATACTGAATCGATATTTAAAAACAATGTATCGATTTTTATTGAGAATTTTCATGCAAACATTTACTGTTTCTTATTTCTGTTGTGCAATTCAAACTCCGACTGCTAGGTGGCAGCAAATTTAAATTAACTTCAATCGTAAAAACTGCAAATATGGTCTCACTTTTAGTATCACAATATATTGTATCATCTCCTCTGTATTGTGATATTTATCGTATCGCCTGATTATTACTAATACACACCCCACGTAGGTGTGTTTAAATAATGAGTCATTTGTGTAAAACCAGCTGCTGTCTTTGGTTATTCCTGCAACAGCGTCTGCAGCGCGACTCTCAGTCCTTCACAATAAAAGCTCCAATCATACACATGCACCTCAAAACATCGGAAGCATTTTGATTTTAAACATATAAGCTCTGCTGAACTCATTTTAAAGTCATAATGTGTAGTTTTTACCAATAATCCCTGGAAATATCCATTAAAATGTTATTGAAAATGAATTAAATGATGCCCAGGTGTTGAAAAATATTTGCGGCTTTGTAACATATACTGTAATCATAAAATCAGGTCTAAAATACATGGGAGCGGGTCTAAGGCCGGGTTTTTTAAAAACGAATGTCCGCCCTCCCAAAACGCTTAAAACGGAGAAAACGCAAATCTTTACTTTGGCTGAAGTTTTTAAAAAGATTTGTTTTCGTTGTATAAATCTGCATTTTTTGTGGATGACAGAACGAATCGTAGAAAAATATCTTCGTTTTGGGAGATACACGGCTACGTGTGGACAGGGCATAAGTCTCTGGGCGACACCATATTAGATGCGATGTTTCCTTCTACGGGAGCCCATGAGGACATAACACATTTACAGATTTGTAACAAGCGGTTACAAAACTTTTGCCATTCATAAATGTTGTTTTAAACATTTACCTCTTCGCTCGTTGCCAGTGATGAAAGTGAGTCTGATGTGCTTGTCATTTTGCTGGAGGTTGAACGATCTGTCGAAGTACTCGTACGAAAATTGCGCTCCCAGGGATTTTTGACCCTAATGGCCATCCGTTGGTATGGTCTTAATCGAACACAAAAATAGCGCTTGCTTGCAATGATTTAGGTATACTGCCTCCTATCACCAGGAAAAATACACACAGTCACTTTAACTTCTGTTTTCTTTTGTTTCTGCAGAGCCTCCCTCCGCTCCACGCAGAATCAAGCACTATCGCAACGGCACCACCCACACCCTGAAGTGGAACGAGCCTCTGGACAACGGCGGCAGAACGGACCTCAGCTACTCCGTCAGGTGTTCCGTATGCAGGTCAGCCAAGGGGTCATGCCTCCCGTGTGGAGATAGCATCAGCTACCAGCCCGCCCAGGATGGCCTGCTGGACCAGTGGGTGGAGGTGCGGGGCCTGCTGCCTCACACCACCTACATCTTCACCATCCAGGCCCTCAACGGGGTTTCTCCCCACAGCGCCAAAGACCCCGCCAGCGAAAGCATCAACTTCACCACCAACCATGAAGGTGAGACGTGAGGAAGAGTTTTAAAATGCATAAACAGCCAGGATTTAGCGTCTGATGTGAGATTCTGGTGCCGTCTGCAGAGCCGTCGCTGAGGTCTGTGACCTGGAAGAGCGAGTCTACAGAGAGCAGCCTGACTCTGCACTGGTCAGTTCCAGCTCAGCCACATTACAACATCCTGCAGTATGAGCTCCGCTACTGTGAGAAGGTAACCACAACACGCTGCTCATTAGCATTCAGATTTCATGTTTTTGTTTGCTGGTTCAGGATTAGACAGCTCCCTGGGTGCTGTTATATAAGTCTCAGTAAGAGAAATTAAGGTCAGGTGAATTCAAACCAGAATCACCTTAAAGAAGCCAAACAGGCTTTAGAAATTCTCCTTTCAGCACATTTAATATCTACAGAAGAACTGTTTAATTACAGATCATGTGATCTTGGTGCTTTGACCTAGTTAATTCGCTGTGATTGTTTTTTTTAATTCTAGTCTGACAGATCCAGTTTTCTTTTGGCAGGAGCGGCGCAGTGAGAGTCAGTGTTTCTACACAGAGAGTAACAGAAGCCAGGCTGTGCTGACAGACCTCCGCAGGGCCACTCAGTACGAGGTGCAGGTCCGGGCGCGCACCCTGGCTGGTTACAGCAGCTTCAGTCCTGCAGCTGTCTTCCGCACCCTGCCTGATGGTAAAATCTTCCTGTTCGTTCTTCAGGGAAAGTCTCACGCTTGTGAGCCTTTTTTTTTTCCAAGGATTTTTTTTGTTACAGATTCTTATCAGCAGATTCAATCCCTGCACAGTGTTTGTTATAAATTCACCACCTATGAGGCGGTGTCCTCGTTTTGAGCCTCTGTTAAACAAAATAAATTCGTGTAAATCCCCTTTTAGGTTGCTGCCTCCATTTTTCTTTAACTTGCGTGCTTTCTTTGTCTCCTTTGTCTCCCAGGACATGACTCTGCCTCCCAGTTCTTGGTACCTGGCATCCTTATCGCCGTTGGGATGCTGCTGCTTGTCACTTTCGTCTTTGTGGCCGCCTACTGCATA
Organism: Aphyosemion australe; assembly: GCA_006937985.1. Lineage (NCBI taxonomy): Eukaryota > Metazoa > Chordata > Actinopteri > Cyprinodontiformes > Nothobranchiidae > Aphyosemion > Aphyosemion australe. The sequence goes on along the minus strand of SSNS01000101.1, from coordinate 1,393,932 downwards.
CGGTGAGAACAAGGGAAAAGGAAAAGAGGCAGAGCAGAGGACAGATTTACGGGGTAAAGAAGCTGACAAAACAACAGGAAACCAGGAAGAAAAGAGGGGGAAATCGAAAACCAATAACAATCATGACCCCAATTTTACATTTTTGCACCCCTTTGTTCTCCTGTTTAGACGCAACGTATCTTATCAACGATGGTTTTGCACCATGTGATCCGCACCTTTGTTTTTCTCCTGCTCTTGTCAGACAGTTCAGACACAAAGCAATGCTGATTTCTTTCGCTTACACAGCTAAAAGCTACCCTGCTCATTAGAACTTTTTCCTTAGGCTTCATTGTTTGAGTAAATAGTGCTGGATGCCATCACGGGCGAGGGAGAGAGAGAGAGAGAAAGTGCATGCACTTGGATGAGAGAGAGAGGGAGATGACGATAGAGGTAGAGGGCAGGGAATGACAGGATGCAGGCGTCCCAGCCCTGTTTCCACAGGACAGGAGAACAATAGCTCTGACCTTGTGGCACACACACACACACACACACACACCAGCCATTGAGGCCCAGATCTGCCACTAACTGAGGGTGGTGCTTTATTGCTATTTTAGGCTTATGAAGTGGGAGAGGGAAAGGAATGGAGGAAGGCAGCGATCCAGTAGCTACAGGCTTGTTACGGTCTTGTAGGGATGAGTTTGCGCCAGCAGAATCATAATGGAGCCGCTTGTGTCAAAGAGCAGGACCCGTAGGGGTTGGCTCGGATGTTACCGTTGCAACAAGTCGTCTTGTATTGTGTCTTTAAGGTTTCCGAGGATTGTTGGAGGCCAGTAGAAGCCTTTCAAAACAAGGCAGCCCAATCGAAACCAAAGAAAATTGATGGGAGTTTATTTTAAATAGATGTTTTATCACTTTGTGACACGAAGAGAGTCTCGAGCTCAAGGTCTGGACAAAACAGAGGCTTTCTCCAACGAATCCTGTTTCTTTTTATTAAATACACGTTATAGATTTTTGTATTAGTGTAAAACCATTTGATCGTCTCATTTAATAATCTACCTACCAATACGTCTTTTGGATTTGAGAAAAAATCTCTTCAAGACCAAAACAATTAAGTCATTTAGCTTCTTTTAACCCTTTAATGTCCTCAACAAGAGATAAGTGACATCAGGGGTTAAATAAACTCTGGATAACAGAGAAGATGATACTGGATTCACTCTGGTCCAATTACACATCTGTAAGTTAAGTTTGGATTCATCTCTAATCTTGATCCATTTCTACCGACCTGTCTCCACCTGCAGTCGCCACAGTCGAGTAAAAGATCCGGAGCTGAGCGACAAAAGCAGCCAGTACTTCTCAGGCCAAGGTAACCCATTAAGGTCACACACCCTCAGCTGATTTACCACCAGTTCACGACTGAAAAGTCCGTTCTGATGCCGCCAGACTGCTCCTAGTCCTCTAAAATGGCTTTCCTTTCCCACGACTCTGTTTGTCTGTCTCCCTCAGGGGTCAAGGTCTACATCGACCCTTTCACCTACGAGGACCCTAATGAGGCGGTGCGAGAGTTTGCCAAGGAAATTGATGTCTCCTTTGTCAAGATAGAGGAGGTTATCGGTGCCGGTACGCCCCGTTCACAAGCTTTTCCCACTGTTACCAAACGTGTGGACTCTGATTTGGTTGCTGTGTTTCATTTGGATTGTTTTTGCGTCCGATCGCTCACTCTGAAGAGAACATTGTTAGATATTTAATTTAGCTGCTAAATTGAATCAGAGTCATTTAAAAACCTCGCCTGGACTCTTCTTTATCACACTTAATTCAATATAGTTGCAGAAATAAAGCAATTAACTGATAAATATGTTGCCTACCTTTATTGCCCCTCATTTAAACAAAAGGGCACCGCTTGCTGCGAGCTACCTTTACATTTGCTAAATTCAGCGGTCATGCTCATAATGTGGTAGAAAACAGCGGTAACGTGCGTTTGTGTGTCTGCAGGCGAGTTCGGGGAGGTGTGTCGAGGACGGCTGAAAATCCCGGGGAAGAAAGAAAACTACGTAGCCATTAAGACCCTGAAAGGAGGCTACACGGACAAGCAGAGAAGGGACTTCCTGTCCGAGGCCTCCATCATGGGACAGTTCCAACACCCCAACATCATCCATCTGGAGGGAATCATCACTGCCAGCTGTCCAGTCATGATCCTGACGGAGTTCATGGAGAACGGAGCGCTGGACTCCTTCCTTCGGGTCCGTGTGACAGGAGAACTCTCCCTGAACCAAACTGTCATGTGTCACGTCTCTCCAACGTTGACAGATATTCTCTTCTTCTTGACTCTGCAGCTGAACGACAGTCAGTTCACTCCCATCCAGCTGGTGGGGATGTTGCGAGGCATCGCCTCTGGGATGAAGTACCTGGCAGAGATGAGCTACGTCCACAGAGACCTGGCTGCCCGCAACATCCTGATCAACAGCAACCTGGTGTGTAAGGTCTCCGACTTCGGCTTGTCGCGCTTCCTGCAGGAGAACTCCTCTGACCCCACGTACACCAGCTCTCTGGTGAGACAGCAGCCCACTTCAATTCACTCACATGCAATACATTTGTCAAGGTGTTTATACATCGGTTGTAAAGTTCCCCCAAATTTATGTGACGTTTTGCAGAGCTGATTGTTTACTTTTCTGTGCAGGGAGGGAAGATTCCCATTCGCTGGACAGCACCGGAGGCCATAGCCTTCAGAAAGTTTACCTCAGCCTCAGACGTGTGGAGTTATGGCATTGTGATGTGGGAGGTCATGTCTTTTGGAGAGAGACCCTACTGGGACATGAGCAATCAGGATGTGAGTTCAAACCAGAGCTGCAGTTAGTCCGCGGCTAACATTTATTATGTTCAGATCAAACGTTTAGCATCAAAGAGGAAGAAATGGTTGGAAAAGGAGTTGATTCAAACTCATTTTTCTATTTTCAAACAATAAAATCAAAAAAGGAAGTGCTAAAACTAAATCCTACAAACAGACATTTTTGTATAAAATAGGGAGTATCACATTATTCCTAACAGCTCTGACCTGAAGCAATCAAAGATTTCTGTTTGACTCTATTTTTCTGTTATGTCACAGAATAAATATCTTGTTAAACTTTAAAGCTTAAAGAGGAGCTATAATTCAGTTAATCAACAATCTAAAGCAGCTTTGAGCCTCTAAAAAGCATCAGAAATGTTCTTTAGGCTTTCATCTGTCCCAGGAGCCCTGATACAGGCCATTCTAAACCCCCTAAACCAGCCTTGCTGTGAAAAGAGCTGTTAGCCCCTCCCACTTAGCCAGGACATGAATATGATAATGAGCTGCTTGCTGATTGGTTGGTTTCCCCAGAAGGCCTCAAACACTGGAGACATGCAGGTTTGAGGAGGAAGGGCTCCCCCTTACGACGTGTTGGGCCGGGCGTACACTGTGCGACTTTTTCACTCGTAGCGTTCAGCTTCAGCTGAAACTTTACGACTTCCTCACAGAGCAAATCTCACGAGTCAGGTTCTCGCACGATACGACCCAGTCCTCGGATACGACCTGACCGCTCACACTGTACGTCAGGTAGCAACACATCGGACCTTTATGTCCGAAAACCCGGAAGACCTGGGAGCCATTGTGTTGTTACTGATGTCTGTTGTCCTTCAGGCTTGCCGTAGGACACACAGAGGTTTATGGGGGTTGGAGGAGAAAGACATGAGGTCACACATGGCTTTTGACTTTTTGGCATGCTACTTTTGACCACCCAAGCTGTCTTTATTCAACAACAAGGAACATGTTGGTTTACATTCTTTAAGACCTTTAATCAAAGAAATGTTATTAGAATAGATCTTTTGTTTTATTTCCAGAACCTTCGTTCCAGCTGTCTCTTTGTTTACTGAAATGTGTTTTTAGCATCTGGATGTGGAACACGCAGAAAATAAAATTACATTATTCCTTAAAAATTCATAGAAAGTATTCCTAGATATAAAACCAGTCTGGACTTATAAAATATTTATGTATCTTGCTGTTTTCTGCCCTCGCTGAAGTCCTGGCAGCTCTAAGCTGATCCAGATATGATTTGGTCGGAGCTCCTGTTTGAACAGCGATCATCTGTCTCCCTGTCAGGTAATCAATGCCATAGAGCAGGACTACCGCCTGCCCCCGCCGCCCGACTGCCCCACCCACCTGCACCAGCTGATGTTGGACTGCTGGCAGAAGGACCGTTCGGCACGCCCTCGCTTCACAGACCTCGTTAGCGCTCTGGACAAGCTCATCCGCAACCCCGCGTCGCTGAAAATAGTCGCTCAGGAAGGAGGAGGGTAAGAGATTTAATTTTAGAAAAAGCGGAGAAAACATGTTGAGAATCACCTGTAAGAAGTCGACTTCCTGTGTGAAATGATGAATACGGCATGAGTCAGCTAATCTGTGGCCTATTTACATACAGGTAGCAACAGAGCTGTTATTGGGTCAGACGTTGTAGTGTTCACACATCAGCAACAAACTCATGCTTCATGGATCTTTGGTGGCATTTAGACACTCAGGCATCAGCCGCCTAGTTCAGACTCTCCTTATTTATCCTGCTGTAGATGAAGTGTTGACACGTTGTTGTTTCTGGCAGCTGAGCCAAACGAACGGGACGAAACCACGTTAAATGATCCCGGTGTCATTCTGCTCCTCTTTACGGTCACGCTGCTTCCTCTCATCTCTGCTCGACATAAAAATAGAAGAACGTGTAAACACTCCATGTAGCGAGAGAGGTTTGGTTTGTCTAGATTGGGTGACGAGTATCTGATGGCACACTGGGGCCGGCGTGAAGCAGGATTGGGAGGAAAATCATTCATGTGGAAAAAAAACATTCTCTCATGTTGGAAAGAAAAACGTTACTTTTTCATGGTTAAAGGCTCAAATTTATTAGAATAATTCGCAGATTTATGATTTTAATCTCAGCAAACTGAATTTTTTTCAGATTTTAAAGCAAAAATCTGGAGCTTTTTCTTAGAGGGCGCCATCTAGAGCAGGGGTCACGGCAGGCCCCCAGGAACCATATAAGGCGTCCACAGGCCGTTTCTCCAAATAGCACAAGTCTAAAATGAATAAATAAATAAATAATCTGTCATTTTTTAATTACAGATGCATTAATATAGATTTTAAAACTACAACTTTCTTTATAAAACATTAAAATATGTTTATTAGTTTAACTCTGATCTAGATCAAAGGTCACTTCTGTATCAACCTGCTAGCCCCTCGTGTGGCTCAGAACTCATGAAGTAGCTCTCAGCTTCACAAAGGTCAGCGACCCCTGATCTAGAGGCTGAAAAATGTATCGCACCCTAAGCCAGTGGGTGTTTCCCAATCTCAAGGAACCTCGCCTTGCCTTGCCAGGCCAGACGCCTTGCTTCTGAGGACACTGTCCTTCCTTGGTCAAAGAAAACAGTCAAATGGAACAAACTTGTCCCACATGACCGCGGCCGGCCAGAGCCCGCCCCCTGCTTACGTGCCCTGTTGCTTTGGATTTAAATAAACATTTTACATATTAGCCCAATAACTACAATTAGCTGACTTACATTTAAACTGGAAATTTGCCCTTGAAGTAGCTGCTGCGACTCCTGATCACATCTGTTTGAAAATACCGCGCTGCATTCTGGGACATTTTTGACCAAGAGAAGGCAACAAGGCACCTCTCGTGTATCCTTGCCTAATTAGCTAAACGGCTAACAAACGGAGGACAGATGCCTTGGAAGCACATGAACATTGGAATACGCCTTGGCGGTTTCTGATGACGTATCTCCTAGGCAACCGGGGCGGGAACAAGGCATCAAGGCGAGGTTCCTAGAGATTGAGGAACACCCACTGTCCCTACTATCGTGAATACGGCAGGAAGCAAGGCCTCTTGTTTGTAAACGCACACTTCTAGCCAGCCAGCAGAGCTAAAACACATCATTTTACAATCATTATTCTCACATTTTGCTGTTTATTAATATATTGAAGACTTAATTGTCCATAAGGAATCTCGCCAACTCTGCATCAGTCTAGGTACGTCTGCAAACGCGCACACACTCGGTGACAATTATACATTATTGGCTAATGCTGAGCGGCACCCAGTTTAAATGACATGGGGCTCTAGGGGCAGGGGGGTGGGGTTAACTTATTTCCTACCTTATATCACAAGGTAAGAATATCACTTTTACTGAATTCTAAAATTCCACACACTATCCCTGAAAGGAGATGTTAGTGATTTTTACTGCTTTGATGAAATAATGTCCTTGGAAAGAACCGTAACTTCTTGTTTTTCAGTTGCAACCTGCTTATCTCATAGTCCTCCCATCCAGCTGATGAGAGAAGAACATTCTTGGCAAACTACACCGAGAATAACAGAAAAAGCCTTATCACAGTAAAACTATTTCTTCAAGCCTAGCAACAGAATGTTATTGGCTAGAGCAGATTACTTCATGTCTAGCTGATTGGTTACTCTTTGTTCATTGAGTTTAATAAAAAGACACGGAGGACAGTCTGAGAGTTCAGAGCTGGGTCGGTATACATCTTACCAACACTCTGATTATCCCACTCCCCTCTGCGCAGAGATAATTTTACTCATTTCTCCTGTCTCTTCATTCGGTTCATTTACAGGTTCAATAAATACCCAACAGGAGGAAAACTCCGGATTGCTGCTTTAAATCTGAATGTTTTGACTTTATTTACTTTCATATTCATGAATTTGTAATATTAAAAAAAATCTTGCAAATGTAAGACTTTCTAACATCAGAGAATCTCCATGTTTTTCATGTACATTTATGGTACTTTTGTGGAATTTCTCAGATTTTCATTTAGGATTTTATTTTTATCTAATATAGTCTCAATAGTTCATCATAAAACGAGACTTTTCTACTTTAATTCAGGAGGGAAACGTGAATTACAGACCAATCAGAGCCTTTTAAAGCTGATTCATTTACATTTTCACAAACTACATGCAGAAAAGACGTGTTGTCAGCTAATCCTGTGTAGCGTCAGATGTCATGTCCACTCCCATCCATCACTAGTTAGCGTGTCTAAACGACAGCATCAGGACCATTACTGTCACGCTGATGAATATCTCTGTCAGTGTGACAGGCCGTCACGTAAACATGCCGATGATGCCGGCAATATTTGTGTCCGCCATTTGAAAGGAGCTTTAATGTCTCTTTCTCCGAGTTCTGACTGTTGCAGCTCAGTCATTAACCTCCTCCTGTCCACTCTGAGATTCCCCCTCTGTGTCCTGCTGTGACCTGTCAGGAGCTTGCTGTGCCCATTTCCCTTCACTCACATTCTGCCTGTCAGCTGGTTGCTTGGAGCTGGAGACACTCCACCTCTGACAAATCCCATTGTTTGTCCCCGTCAGTCACCCGGGCCTGGGCTCAGAGCTCCACTCGTTGCTGGAGGATGCGTTTGAGCTGCTCTCTGCTGTTTTCAGACAGTAAATGTGAGGCTTTTGCTTTGTTTGTGGACTCTGACCCCCAGGCCGTCCTACCCCCTGCTGGACCAGCGTGCACCTTTAGCCCTCTCGCCGTGCTCTTCTATCGGGGAATGGCTGAGGGCCATCAAGATGGAGCGCTATGAGGACAGCTTCCTGCAGGCGGGCTTTAACTCCGTAGATCAGCTGGGCCAGATCACCGCACAGTCAGTTCCTGTCTAATCATCTCTAATTATGCTTGTTTTTGTGACCATTTCAGTCATTTTACCCCAAATAAAATTCCCGTATACACGTCTTGTATACACGTTATTCTATTCCATCTAAATGTTGTTTTCTTCTATTTGTTCAGGGATCTGCTGCACATGGGCGTGACTTTAGCTGGACATCAGAGGAAAATCCTTTCAAGCATCCAGACAATGACTTTTCAAAACAAGGGCACTGCAACGGTGACATTCTAGCCGCCTCGCCTTCCACCCTGGATGTGAACACGGCACACAGGTGTGCAGCCATGTCCTCCAGCAGTCTGGATCTTTTCCTGTGACCCACTTTGAACACGGACTCCAAGGAAGAAGGGAGAATGTATTCATTACCAGGAAAAAGTAAAAAAAATACAGCCAATAAGGATGACTGATGGGACTTGTCAAGATGCCGGCTAGAACGTGTCACCTGGAGTGACCAGGTGATAAAGTCATGCAGACTTATTCTGTCTCATTTCTACAGTTTGCGTGGGTATTTTTACTTCCACTAAGAATAGAACCCAGAACATCTGCCAAACCGTGGAGAGCAACAGACCAGAGTTTACAGTTTCTAAACTTTCTCATGAAAACAGTATTTTACTTATGTGTCTGTCTGACCTTTAACCAAAGGAAAGAAAAAGAAATGCTAATGTAAGATTCTTCATTCTGATATGTTTTATGTAATTAGAAATGTTTTTGTTCTGGGTGTCTGTCGTTAATCCTGGGTCGACTTTTGTGTCCAAACTAATCAGACGACTTTAATTCCATTTGAATTGAAAAGTACCTCCTCTTTACTCAGGTGTGGTGTGTGATACAGACTTTGAAGAATGCTGTAAATGCCCTAATCAGGCTCTTCATCTTCCTCAGTCTGGCTCTCCCGCTGCCAGCTCACAAATGTCTGAACAAATAAGGCACAAAGACATTTTCCGCACTTTTGTCATTTCACATATTCCATACGTTTTTCCTGGGCTGTGTTTCTGTTGGATGTTTCTGCTGGCAGCTCAGTCACGTTATAATCAGCTCAGAACAAGGACCAAGAGGACTCAGAGACCAGAGATCACTGTAGAGGTGGTTTCGTCACCAAGGACAGTATCTGGCCTCAAACTTGTTTTTATTGATATAAGTGATAATGTACGTTTTTACTACTCGAGTTCTGTATTCTCCATCTTCCAGTGCCATTTATTTGTCAATGTGTTCTTAAATGCCAATTTTATAAAGCCGAAGTCTCTGTGTGATGCAGCCCGTCTCATTTTAATGTGTCTGAGATCATGTTTTCTTTTCTTTACTGTTTAGTTAGCAGTAAGCAGGTTTCTATGTTTTTTAGCATGTTAAAGTTCCATCAGTCATCATCACACGCTGACCCATCCCTGTGGGGAGCCAGGGCTGCGCTCAGGAACTATTTAGTGGTTTAACCCCCCAATCCAACCCCTTAATGCTGAAGGTCATTGGGTCCCATTTTTTTAAAGTCGTTGGTATGACCCGACTGTGGATTTGAACCCACGACCTCCCAGTCTCAGGGCGGACACTCATACCACTAGGCAACTGAGAAGGTTGTAGCATTCTTCTGAGCATCTGGTGTGTTTTTGAGCTTCAAGTAGGAAATATTTTTAAAAAGTTAGAACTTAAGCAAGAGATTAACCCTAATCACAGATTCCAATATGGCTGCCTCACACACAACAGCAGGAGCAGCAGCGGTTTGTTTTCCCTGTTACCACTTTGAAGCTAACCGTTAGCATTAGCAACTCTACAACATGGCAGAACTCCTTAAGGAGTCAACGTTGCAGAGCGAATGAAATAATAATGAGTAAGACTCTAAATCCTGCCGTTTTCTGCCTCTCTCTTCTCTGACTAATGTCCACTTTATGAAACAGGAGCGCCAGAGCTTTTATTCCTCAGAAAAATACTTTCATAGCATTCAGTTATATTAGAACTTGCAGCCAGTTGAGGTGGCTCGGGCATCTGGTTAGGATGCCTCCTGGACGCCTCCCTGGTGAGGTTTTCCGGGCACGTCCAACCGGGAGGAGACCCAAAGGAAGACCCAGGACACGCTGGAGGGACTATGTTTCTCTTGTCTGGCCAGGGAACACCTTGGGATTCCCCCGGAGGAGCTGGCCCAAGTGGCTGGGGAGAGGGAAGTCTGGGCCTCCCTCCTCAAGCTGCTGCCCCCGCGACCCGACTGGATAAGTGGAAGAAAATGGATGGATGGATAGAACCTGCAGCAAATTCAAGGAAAAAAGCAGTGGATGAGTTCTAATGAATCCATCAAACACATGCCACTGTACCTCATCAGTTTGGTAACAGTAGCACATGAATAAATACAATTCAGACAAAGCTAGGCTTTTTAACAGTTGCACCTGAATCCTAGTTAGTAGAATCTGATCTAAGTTAAGTGAGACACATTATACCAGCCGAAACATTAAGCACTACCCATGCAGTTAGCGTGAGTGAATGACTTTTAAATCTACAGATCAAGGCTCTGTCCTTGTCTTCTGCCGTGAAATGTTCTCGTATTAATAAAGGATGAGATAATCAGTTTGAAGCAAGTGATTATTTATTGATTTCTTCTTGCAAGAAGAACATCATGCATGCATTTCCAGCAGTGATGTCTAGCTTGCAACAGCAAAAAGCACTATCTTTATACCCGGACTTCCTAAATTACTCACAAGGTGTTTCCTGTTAGAAGTGCAGCTCGCCCCTAAATGCAGACGGCTTAATCCTAACTCATTCAGTGGAAAGAAGAAGTTTACATGAAAAGATCTGAAACTTGACAGGTGATATTTTAATTGTCTGTAGATTCTCGCCTTGTGACAAAGACAGACTTGGAACTTAAGGCAGACAAGAATAGGTTATAAGTCAAACAGTAGGTCACAAAGTAAAATTCCCCTTCACAGGACACATCAAAAGCATAATAAAAGATTTAAACATTTGCATTTTCCCATTACACTTCTCAGGCTGGTAAAACACTTCAAAAGACAAAAATCCATGCCTCAAGTGGAGGAGTTAAGTGTCTCAGGGTGTTGTTTGGGCGTGTGGTTGGGAAACCCCCTTATGTCTCCTGGGGGAGGTGGTTGGGGCATGTCCTGCCAGGAGGAGGCCCCGGGGCCAAACTGGGACACACTGGAGGGATTATATCTCTAGACTGGTCTGGGAACACCTTCCCAGAGAGGACCATTTGGGCTTCCTTACCAGTGCTGCTGCCTTCTCCAGTAGCAGCTACTTTTAATGTATTAACTATTTTTATTTTAACATTGACTAGAACACCAAAACATGACCACAACAACTCCTAAACTGCATAAATAGTTTCTCTCTGGTATTTGAAGCCGTTTAGCTAAAAGGCTAATTCCTAGCTTGTCAACAGGGTATCTGCTGGTTTCTGGGAGGAATGCAAACAATGCCCGCGAGTGGACACGCTAACTCCAGTGTTTAATCCCTAAACCCTGCCCTGCCTCCTTGAGGTGCATCTGTTGAAGGGATTTGCTGACCCTTTTGACCTTTGGGTTGTGAATAATTCACTCGGACAAAGAGACGACTTCACCTGCTCTCGGTGAAAAGAGCAGCTTGTGCAACACAAACCGACACACAAATGTGCTGCTGAAGGTTTGTAGCTAACATAGAGTTAGACTTGGTTTTTTCTTTGTTAACAAAGGTTGAAATGATTAAATACAGGAAAGTTTTGATCACAAGAGTTAAAGTAGAATCAGTGGTGGTGAATTTCAGCTCTATGTGTATTAAGTAACATTTGTTCAGAAAAATAAGCATTAGGTTTCACTTTGATGCCTTTAAAAAGAAAAATACATTAGATTATGTGTTCAAGGACCTCACTTCTCTTTATTACAAGGATATCATGATGAATGTTACTACAGCCGTTATATACTGTAAGCTCCAGGATAAAACCTCTGCTTTTAAAGGCATACTATGCAACTTTTTCATATTTTTAAATCATTTTCTTGAGCCAGTATGTTCATGAAATGTCACTCAGACCCCCATCGCCCTCTGTGTCCAGAATACCACTCTTGCAACATCAGAGAGGCGGTCCTCCTCCTGCTGGACTTAGTGAAGTGGAGCTGACATGCCTGGCGCTGCAGTCTGCTTCCAGCATGTTTTAAGCCTAATTTATACTTCGTCCGCTCCCCGAGGCAGAGACACGCACGCATTGATGGAATCGTTTTGCCTTCGGACTTGTCCGTCACCTGGAGAGTGCTGCAAAGCAATTCACCGCCAGGACAACAGAGGGCGTAGCTCTTTTCTGGGGTATCCTGTCATGTATCCGGTCCAAAATAGTGCATTTACAGTCTATATTTGCAGTTTATATTGTGCTGTTTTGCATTTAAGAGACTTTTTAACACGGACAAATTTGTCCCTCGTTCTCCTCCACCTCTTCATGGGCTCGCCACCTCTAAACCCACGTTTCTCGTCATTTCTGTCCACGAATAAAACACTTGCTGCTTATCTTTATACTCCTCCAGTCACGAGTGAATAAACGTTCATATTTTCCATGAGGTATTTTTCAAGCTGCTCTGTGTTTGCCGCTAGATATCTTCGGCTCTCTTTTTATTTTTTGAGGCGGCAGTGGTGGTGCTGGTGACGTATTTAAAGAAGCGGCGTCCTGGCCAATCACAAGTTTGCACTCTCCGTGTCGTTGGACAGATGTTTAGAAAAGAGAGCTCGACTCCGTCCGTCCTTGCATGCCTGTTGGAGAGCTCTTGCAACGATCATGGCGCTGCGTCCGACCATACTGACAAAGACGGAGAAGTATAAATTAGGCTTTAGATCATGAACACAGCTGATTTGTTTGATTTAGTGATGAACCGCTCCTGTAGACACTAATGAAGGAGACATTTCAGCTGTTAGATTAAGGTGTTAAAAAGACGAACGCACAGCGAGGAGATAAGTTTTACTTTCACTAACAAACACTAGGGGGTGCTAAAAACAAGCCAAAACTGCCAAAGTGTTCCTTTAAACTCATTTGTCTCAAAAATGTTGAAATTGTTTCGTTTTCTGTTGGATTTTGAAAAAAAACAACTGTATGCCAACAACAGTTTTTTATAGTGCAGTTATGATACTTGATATTCATATTTTAGTGCAAATGCAGAGCAGCTACTGGTGTCATCAGCGTCGCTCCGCTGCAGAAACTTCAGACACGTATTGCAAAATAATTTGGAGCGAGCGGTTAGAATTACCAGTTCCTGTAAGTTTTGGTATAAACATCCCTCACATTCGTGTCCAGGTCTGAATGACAACACGCTGCTTTACAGACGCTGACGAGCCACACCTGCTCAGGTATGGCAACATCAGACACCTTAATTAGCAGACTCAGATTACTAAGTGATTCTGTCACGGGGAAACTGCAAAAACATGTAAAACGTGGAGCTCAGTAAAAACTGATTTATATTAAATAAATACATTTTAAAATGTATCGAGTGCATGAGATAAAGAGTATTTCTGTTCCCAGACTCATCTCTCAGGTTAATAACATGTCAGGCAGCTCTAAAGTCCAAGTGAAGTGTGAAAACTGCATAAAAGAGCTGGGGTGTTATCATTTGAACGTAGCGGGGGGTCTCTGTGGACCTGGAGAGAGAATCCATGAATTACCTGTCTCCGGGCCGGTAACAGGCTTGTTCCAGTGACCCGTGACCCCTCTGACCTGAATTCAGAGGAAATCAGCACACCACAGAGGAGCTATTTTGTCAGAACACGCTGATGTTTCTGGGTTTGTCTGTGCTCTCTAATGTGCATCCCTTCCTCTGCTGCTGAACATCAACAAAACTCACGGATCTTCGTTGGGATTTGTGTTTTTTGGGTAAACAGAATCTTGTCAGGACTGTTTGAGATCGCTGGAATAAAAGGTCCTAGGGAGTGTTCCTTGTTCTGTTTTCTTTGTGGCTCATGTAACAAATCTGCTTCTCGTCTATCCTGTCTTCCCTTCCTTTTTTTTGATAATGAGAGAGAAATAAGAGCCTGTAAGGTCTGGAGTTGACTCTCACTCCCTGTACATGCCCCAGCTTAACTTTCTTGCAGCAGCGAACCTTCACCCCCGAGGCCCCTGAAGCTTGTCCTCTCCTCCGTTTCCCTTCCTGGTCCTCGGCCCTTTTAATCATGAAGAGATGTTCTTTTCTTCTCTTGTGCCTTGGGCTGAGAGCAGCTTATAGCGCAGCACAAGCTTAAACTCTCTCTCTTACACACACTTTGTTTCCCTCTCCCACCCTACTTTTAAAGCCCCCCTTCCCAGGCTCAGCCGATAGGGCTGCTGAACGTGTTTGGGGTTTATTGATTAATGCTCTTTGATCATTTCCGTGTTTCTGAATCATTCCTCATATTCCGTTTCTCCCGTGAGACCCAGAAACTGTTGACCTGCATAAGAGGAGATAAATAATGATGAGTAACTGTTACTGGAAGCCCACCCTCCTTTATTTTATCTCCACCACGTGTTTTTTTTTTGAGCACGAAGGCTATTACTGGAGTTTTGAAACACAGAGACAAGCATCCATCTCTGGTTTCTACTTCTGTCAGAGCTTCAGGTGACCTTTGACCCCTCCTTATAGCACAAATCTGGCCCCTGCTTTGTGTGTGAGTCTGAATGGCCATTCATGGAGGCTGCATTTAGGCAGGGAGCGGACCAGGCCAACCTTTTTCTTTTTTTGCTGGTTTCTGTCATTCCCCACACATTCCTGTGTGCACTCAAGTGTGGAAAGGTTGTGTGTGTGTGTGTGTGTGGGGGGGGGGGGGGGGGGGGGGGGGCTAACCAGGAGGACAGGTACATGTGGGTTTGAGAGCAGGAACAAGGAGGGGGGTGCATGTGGAGGGAGATAAACTGAAATGGTTTCCATCCTGTCTGGAGCAGTAAACAGCCTGCATCAGATTCCCAGTTTTGGGAGAAACCCTCCGACTTCCATAAAACTGTGTGTATCGGGAGGCACGCATTTTATCCCCATCTTGGAACGATTACTGCGTCTCACTCTTCTCCGTGACGGTTCTGAGTTCAGCTTCCTTAAACATCCAGCTCTTTTCCCCCAATGTGGTCAAACAGCACATCATCCAAATTAGTTTCAACCCCTTCCCCCTCTGAAGGAGTATTCCTGATGACAAGTCTCTCTCTGATGGATTTCAGCTCCGTTTTCAGGTTTTTCTCAGCAGCAGCAGAAGCAGCTTGGAGATAGAAATGTAGTTTTTTTTTTTGAGGCTCTCAAACGGCCAGATTTTCCTCCCAGAGATGACTCACAGACGGGTTGATCAAAATGGCCCCAGAATTCCGGAGCAAATCCACCAAACAGCCCGCTAAGATTATTTTTCACTTGTGTACGCAGTGTGATTGTGCTGAAAGATGGGAGGCGCGCCGCTCAGCAGAGCACTTCCACTCTGTTTCATATTAAATCTGATCACTGGGAAAGTTGCACCCCGTGCCGCTCCGCGGCGCGTCTGTTGACTCGGCGGCAGCTTTTGCCAGGCCACCGCTCTAAACAGGAGTAGTTTCACAGCTGACCCACCTGGTCAAATAAAAGGTTTAAGGATTTAATCTTACTTACACGTTGCACACAGTTTTATGTGGAGACAGCTGAGTATTTTTCTCATCATGGCCCCAAATTGACTTAATCACTGTCAACAGGGCCCTGCTGTCCAAGTGCTCAAATATTTTTAAATGATCTTCCCCCGGGCTGTTTGCTCCAAATTCTGGATCATAACTCCAGAAAAGTTTTGGGGATATTAAAACTTCTAAAGGTTTAATTAAAAATCACAACACTCACTCACTCAGTGGGTGTTGGTAACTCATCGGGCGAGAGACAGGGAACACCCTGGACAGGTCTGCAGTCCATCACAGGGACACACACACACAACTAGGGTCAATTTATAGTCTCCAGTTTCCCTGACTTGCATGCATTTGGTCTGTGGGAGGAAACGGGAGAACAGGGAGAAAACCCACACATGCATGGGGAGAACATGCCATGAAGGCCTTAGCTGGGATTCGAACTTACGACCTTTTTGCTGTGAGGCAACACAGTGGCCAACAATACCCCAAAATCCAAAATTGTATTTCAATTCAGGAGAAATATATATATATATATATATATCACTGGAAAAATAGGACAGACCTAAAAGTACAATGCTATTTTAAGTACATTTTGATAATGGTTTTGTCTTTAAAATAATAATAATAATAATAATAATAATAAAAATAATAATATTAATAATAATGATAATAATAATAATAAAATAATGATAATAATAATAATAATAACAATACTAATAATAATAATAATAATGGGTTGATAGAATGTGTGTAATTTGATTTGAATTAGCATCATTAGAGACAGAAATGAAGGCAAAAACACATGAAGAGGGATTTCTGATCACTCATTTGATTGTAGTTCTAGTTGTGTTTGGAGCACATAAAACAGGTTTACATGGTCTTGTAGCCAAGGTTCGGAGCTTTCTGTAGAGGTGCAGCTTGACTAGATTGATATTTAGGGCATGTATTTTGCTGCTAAACCTCAACATCCCCCAATTGGAGGACCCTCGGGCTTAAAGGGTTAAATGTGTTAATTTTTTAACACGTTATTTTTTTCTAATTAATTAATCATAATTAACGCGTTAAATTCCCACCCCTAAAATAATTGCAACCTGTAATGAACAACAGAGTGGTGTTTTACAGGGATGAAAGCAAAAAGCTGACACGCTAAACATGAAGCTTAGAAACCAAAAGCCCCGCTCTCCTTAGAGACATCACCCGTCTCTTACATCAGTCTGGAAGAATGTCTTCAGTGTTTGTCCAGGCGTTTATTCTGGACTTTGGCTCATTTCAGCCTAATTACAGAAACAACATTGAGGATTTGCAGTGTTTGGGTTCACCATGACCCAGTTCTGGCCGAGCTTCACCTCCGACTCCAGAGCGTTTGGGTGAGCAGGTGAATTCACGGTCAGCAGGACGACTGTGAGGTTCTCCGGTCCTGCGGCTTCAAAACAAGCCCAAACCATCATCCCTCCGCCGCAGAGCTGACAGCTGATAGGAGGGTGTTGTGCTGATTTCCTGTGTTTGGTTTTTGCTAAATATAGTGCTGTGCATTGTAGCCAAAAATCCTCACTTTGGTCTTGTCTGTCCAAAGGTCATTGTTCCAGAGGTCCTGTGGTTTCCAAAGCTGCTCCTCCAGCATCTATTTAGGGAGAAGAGGCTTTTGTCTGACGGTGCTTCTGAGCAGACCACGACTAGTTTATGTTTAACAGACTCGCTGCAGCTTGTATCAGAAAAGAAACATCTTGATTATTTTAACCAAATAATATTTCATCCTTTTGCAGAATCCTAATGGTGCATGAATGAATGATCCTCTAACACCACAGCTGATGTTTGTCCTCTTTAGCGTTAACACTCTAAACGCTCCTGCCTTCAGCTCCTACAGCAGCAGTAAAGGTGTGATTCGTTTTCCCACACTGGATCCTCTTCTTGTGCCAGTTTTTGTCAAACGGATAAAGACGCTGTGTAACATATGTAATGTGTTTCTGTTCATCAGGGGTTGTTTTGGCCTTGGTTTAAGACCTGGGAAAGAAAAGATTATTTTTCTATAATCGTGTTCTGATATGTAAAGCCTCAGGATTAAAAGAAGGTGCTCTCATATCTGTGTTCTATAGAAAATGGTGAAATTCAATCCGCTGTAACCTCAGGCCTCAGAGCAGCGCGGCATTAAAAACAGACATGAGTCTGAGAATGGAAAAAAGAAAGTCACAGAGCCAGGAACACATCAAATATGTAACTCTATAAGAACAAAGCTCACCGCTGTGTAAATGAAAACTCTTTTCATTCAACTCCTCCAGATCTGAGCTCGTTTTCAGAGGATTTATGAGCGTATTAGCACACATGACGAGTCATTTTCACATCTGTGAAGGGAACATTAATACTGCATGATAAATAGAGGCTAAACTGGACAGACCTGTAAACCACGAAGTTATGCAACAAACATATAAAAAACTCAGCCTGGTGAGTGGGTGAAACCTTACATAACCTGAGATATGAAAACATGCAGCGAAATTCTCACCTGAGGTCCCCTCACACACACACACACACACGCAGATTGTTGTTAAACCAAAACTCTTTGTTGTTTTACTAATTATGCACAAGAGAGTCCAAAAGGGTTCTCGCACAGGAACATTCAGGTTTCTTGTTTCTATGGGGTCCAAATGTTGTTGTTGATGTTGTTGCTGTTGTTGCTGTTGTTGATGTTGTTGGTGTTGTTGCTTTTGATGATGTTGCCGCTGATGTTGCTGTTGTTGTTGTCGTAGGTTGTTGTTGCTGTTGTTGATGTTGTTGGTGTTGGTGTTGATGTTGTTGCTGCTGATGTTGCTGTTGTTGTTTCTCTAATTGTTGTTGACATTGTTGGTGATGTTGATGTTGCTGCTGATGTTGCTGTTGTTGATGTTGCTGCTGATGTTGCTGTTGTTGATGTTGCTGCTGATGTTGCTGTTGTTGTTTCTTTTGTTGTTGTTGTTGTTGTTGCTGCTGTTGGTGATGTTGTTGATGTTGCTGCTGATGTTGATGTTGTTGCTTTTGTTGTTTATGTTGCTGCTGATGTTGCTGTTGTTGTTTTGTTGTTGGTGTTGTTGATGTTGTTGTTGTTGATGTTGTTGTTGCTTTTGTTGTTTATGTTGCTGCTGATGTTGCTGTTGTTGCTTTTCTTGTTGGTGTTGTTGATGTTGTTGCTGTTGTTGTTGGTGTTGTTGTTGTTGATGTTATTGTTGTTGCTTTTGCTGTTGTTGTTAGTGTAATATTTTTTGGATACAATCTGAACCCCATACACCAACAACATCAATAATAACAGCAGCAACATCAACAACATCAGTAACAAAGGCAACAGCAACAACAATATATTTTGGCACAATCTGAAGCCCATAGTTTTCTACTTTTCCATCCAGAACAGATCAAAAGGTTGATGCAGATATTGGAGGAAGATAGTGAACCCAGGCATTAACACCTGCAGGACGTGCAGACGGCCCCTCTAAAGGTGTTGGCAGGTTCTGGTTCTGGCTTAGCTTTCAGCAGCCATCCATCTTCCCTGTGGCAGCCTTTTGTTTTTCTCTCTGCAAAGATGTGCTCCCCGGCTTTTGTGGAGTAATGAAAGGAGCGCCATCTCCCCCTTCATGTCCTTTGCATGTGAAGTACCGCGTAATTCTGAAACTTTATCCATCAAAAGCTGATATGTTGGCGGAGAATCTAAAAAGGAGGGAGAAAACTATCAGATGGCCCTGGAGGATGAGCTAGTGAGGCATCATGTGGGAGAGAAGGATGGTGTGTGTGTGTGTGTGTGTGTGTGTGTGTGTGTGTGTGTGTGTGTGTGTGTGTGTGTGTGTGTGTGTGTGTGTGTGTGTGTGTGTGTGTGTGTGTAAAGTTCACCAGAAGGCTATGATCAGAAGTGGCAGGCGTCTCATGTTGAAGATGTTTCTGATCAGTGTGATTGATCGCCCGTGCGAGCGTGTCTGGACGAGCTGAGATTGATGAGTTTACTCCTCCGTGCTTCACCTCTCACAAAGGCCTCACCTTTACGTCCCAACTCAGCCCGACTCCTCCACGCTGCTGAGCTCCGCAAGAATAAATTCCTACCATCCGCTGAAAAACAACAAAAATGCGTGTCCACCAAAAGCCACATCATCACTAAGAAGCAGCCCTTTTTGGTGCTGACCACCGGGCTTTTAGGGGGCTTCATTCAAAGTTTGTTGAACTTTCAGAAAATTTGAAGAAACGACTAAACAGCATCAAAGGCTTGCTTTGGTTGTGCTACAGTTATC
The DNA here is from genome assembly GCA_006937985.1 of Aphyosemion australe. Classification (NCBI taxonomy): domain Eukaryota; kingdom Metazoa; phylum Chordata; class Actinopteri; order Cyprinodontiformes; family Nothobranchiidae; genus Aphyosemion; species Aphyosemion australe. The sequence continues at coordinate 1,374,518 of SSNS01000101.1, read as the reverse complement.
CCTCATTTCTTTCTGTTTTTCTTGATTACAGTAAAGCCTGGTCTTTGTGGTTGATGCTGTTTATCTCAAATAGATGTCTCCTCTGTTTTCCTGCATTGTAATTATAGTTTTCAAACCTGAATGAGCTGTTCTCGAAAAAGTTTACAAAGCAAGTGAGCAATAAAGGCCCAACATTCAAATAAACAGTCACCACATGTGGGCAGCACCGTGCTGATGAAATATTTTGCACTTAAATGAAAAGTTATATGAAAGCATTTCCCCACACAGCAGGAATAAAAGATTAAAGCACGGCCCCTCCCCTCCCGTTCCCATGTGGCCCCCACCAACCCTACAGCCTGGTGACGACAGTCCGTCCAAACTGTTGTTTATACTGTAAAAACATGGCCACTCACGTTTAGTGCTGACCCCACCAACAAGCCTGGGCTTTGGCGCTTGCATTGTGGAAATCTGCAGTGAAGGCTCGTTTAAGTCTTTGTGTGTGTGTGAGGGTGTGTGTGTGTGAGGGTGTGTGTGCGTGTGTGATGTTTAAGTGAGTGTTGCCCACTTGGAAATCTGAGCAAGCAGCATATGGTTATGATTTAACAACATCTGGACACAATACAACAAGATTTCCAGAACTGTGTGAGAGGGTGCAGCGCTGGAAGTAATCAGATTACAGAAAGACAGGTAGAAATGTAACCCTGGGTGAAGCCAAGACCTGGATTTAATTAGACAAGATCTTAAGTGTTTTGTTAGCATATTTTAGCTCAGTGTATGCAGAGCAAGCTTGTGTTTGCTCATCTTGATTAGTCGTGGTAGCCATCATGAATTAGATTAACTTCAACAGTCTATTGACTGTAGATGTAATCCAGCAATAATCAGTAATTCAGTAATAATCCAGTAATAATCAACAATAATCCAGTAGTAATTCAGTAATAATCAGCAATAATCAGTTATAATTCAGTATTAATCAGCAATAATCCAGTAGTAATTTAGTAATAATCAGCAATAATCTGTAATAATCAGCAATAATCCAGTAGTAATCCAGTAAAAATCCAGTAATAATCAACAATTATCCAGTAGTAATTCAGTAATAATCAGCAATAATAAGTTATAATTCAGTATTAATCAGCAATAATCCAGTAGTAATTTAGTAATAATCAGCAATAATCTGTAATAATCAGCAATAATCAGTAATAATCAGCAATAATCCAGTAGTAATCCAGTAATAATCAGCAATAATCCAGTAGTAATCCAGTAATAATCAGCAATAATCTGTAATAATCAGCAATAATCAGTAATAATCAGCAATAATCCAGTAGTAATCCAGTAATAATCAGCAATAATCCAGTAGTAATCCAGTAATAATCAGCAATAATCTGTAATAATCAGCAATAATCAGTAATAATCAGCAATAATCCAGTAGTAATCCAGTAATAATCAGCAATAATCCAGTAGTAATCCAGTAATAATCAGCAATAATCCAGTAGTAATCCAGTAAAAATCCAGTAATAATCAACAATTATCCAGTAATAATTCAGTAATAATCAGCAATAATAAATTATAATTCAGTATTAATCAGCAATAATCCAGTAGTAATTTAGTAATAATCAGCAATAATCTGTAATAATCAGCAATAATCAGTAATAATCAGCAATAATCCAGTAGTAATTTAGTAATAATCAGCAATAATCTGTAATAATCAGAAATAATCAGTAATAATCAGCAATAATCCAGTAGTAATCCAGTAATAATCAGCAATAATCCAGTAGTAATCCAGTAATAATCAGCAACAATCAGAAATGATCAGCAATAATCCAGTAATAATAAGCAATAATCCAGTAATAATCAGCAATAATCCAGTAGTAATCCAGTAATAATCAGCAATAATCCAGTAGTAATCCAGTAATAATCAGCAACAATCAGAAATGATCAGCAATAATCCAGTAATAATAAGCAATAATCCAGTAATAATCAGCAATAATCCAGTAGTAATCCAGTAATAATCAGCAATAATCCAGTAGTAATCCAGTAATAATCAGCAACAATCAGAAATGATCAGCAATAATCCAGTAATAATAAGCAATAATCCAGTAATAATCAGCAATAATCCAGTAGTAATCCAGTAATAATCAGCAATAATCCAGTAGTAATCCAGTAATAATCAGCAACAATCAGAAATGATCAGCAATAATCCAGTAATAATAAGCAATAATCCAGTAATAATCAGCAATAATCCAGTAGTAATCCAGTAATAATCAGCAATAATCCAGTAGTAATCCAGTAATAATCAGCAACAATCAGAAATGATCAGCAATAATCCAGTAATAATAAGCAATAATCCAGTAATAATCAGCAATAATCAGTAATAATCAGCAATAATCAGCAATAATCAGTAATAATTCAGTAATCACTTTCTGGGAGTTTTATTAAAATCAATCCAATAGTTTGTGATATTCTCTCAACACAGACAGTTGACTCTAGTGATCCATCCATCCATCCATCCATCCATCCATCCATCCATCCATCCATCCATCCATCTTTTATCCACAGCCAGGTCACAGGGGTGACTCTAAGGTGTTTCCAGTCCTTCTGTGTGATATAATCTCTTCTGGGTCTGCCCTGAGGTCTCTTCCCATTAGGACACGTCTGAAACACCTCTTATTGATCCTCACCAGATGCCCCAAATCACCTCACCAAGCTCATTTTGATGAGGAGGAGCAGCAACTCTGCTCTGACCTTCTCCTAGCTGGAGTGACCATCTTGAATCACCAGCCTTCCTTCTGAAGGACATTCCCTCCAGCAAATGCAGAGCCAGAGGGAAAAAAACACATAGTGATAACTCCACCTATTTATCCAATGAACTATTCATCCTCCTTCCTTCGAGCAGATATTTGAGCAGCCTCGAAGCCTGGGCAGCAAGGCAGCCTCTTTCTGAGACTCATTAACTGTCCCTGCGCTTGATGAACATAACATATGACATGACATGATAGTTTTCTATAGAGCTTCCTGAGGTTCAGCGACAATAACCTAGTGGTTGTGCAGAGTACCAGGCTAAAGACTATAGTCGACATTTGCTGCTATGACCCCAAAACTCTGGAACTCTCTTCCCCTGAGCCTGGGATAGATGGACTCAGTGGTCTCTTAAAAAGCAGCTAAAACACATCTCTTCAGGCTGGTTTTTACGTGAACTCTTGTAGATCCACAGCTGCTCCGTTTATGTTCTCTGTGTTTATTTGTGTCTCCCTTGATTTTCATTGTAAAGCACAGTGAGATCTCCATCTTGAAAGGTGCTATACACACAACCCTTTACTTACACACACACACACACGCACACACACACACACACACACACACACACACACACACACACACACACACACACACACACACACACACACACACACACACGCTGCTGCTTGACTTTGTGAAGCAGGTAATCACCACAGACGCAGACATCTTTAGTTGGGTCATGAGCTCCCTCTAGTGGACAGGAAGTGTATCTCTGTTTATTCTGCTGTCAGAAAACGACAAATGCTGCCCTTCACGCTTTGGTCACCAGCATTTAAAATAAAATAAGTACAAAACACCTGCCTGTTGTGCTGGATATAAATGTGATCAGTGTTTTTAAGGTCGTACTGTACAATCTGCCAATTCTGATCCGAGATCAGCCCCAAGTATAATGTGAATATCAGCCACCAGCACGTTTCACGCCTTCAGCAAAGCCTTTTGATGCCTCGGTAGTCTTGCCTGGCTCAGTGGCGCAGTGTGCGCTCCAACAGAGCACCGTGCGCAGCCTGCGCAACAGTCTGGAGGGACAGAACCAGACTGAGAGCAGCAGCGCTCATCTGTAGTCAGGTCAAACACAAGACTCATCCATTATTTGTTACATTAAGCTGTCGTCTTCTTGGACTGGGAGGATTTTTCCTGCATCCAAACGATTACAGTTTGTTTTATCTGTATCCTCACACAACCGAGTGTGTAATCGAGGTGTATTGCTTTCATGTGACCCCCTTAGCGACGAACTTTGAAGCAGTTTTATCATTTAGCCGCGCTGCTTTGCTACCCCCTAGCGGTGATGGGAGATTATGACACCCAAAAAGACAAATGGCTGCTCTGGAGTCAGAAACCTGATCAAAAATACTTTATGTGGTGGCTTAGTGTAAACAGTGACATAAATAATCACAATTACAGCCTATCAGAGTAAATTATGAAGGTTAAATTACATCTGAACTTATATAAACAAATAAAAGCATTTCTGCCTTTAATTTTTCAGCTAACGTTTTCAATTTTGTGCATTTTCAGCTCATTTATAGTCATTTTCTGGTTTCTAATCCCTTAGAAGGTTTTGACCAATAACTAATCTGGACCAGAGTTTGGACTCATCTAATCCAGACGGAAGGATACAAATGTTACGTCACAGATTTTCCCATTCTCCATCACCAGAGTTTGCTGCCAAACATGCACTGTCCTTGGATTCTTTTCACTTTTTCATGGTAGAGCTTTAGCTGTAACCTGGATTCAGGAACAATTTCAACCATAACGGGTGATAAAATACAAGCAACAAGTTCTTTGCCCTGTTTTGTTGAAATATTATTGTGACAAAAGGCAATAATGCAATAAAAGAAATCATTATGGGTGTCATGTAACGCTGTCATATAACACACGGTCACAGTGTGTGTGATTGTTGGAGAAAAACTAGGTCAATAAAACTCTGAACTCTCATGCTGGTCGATCACAAACTCTAACACTGATGTTCAAACAGGCAAACTTAATAGTCAATAATAATAAAAATAGGTGGATAAGATGCACATTTATTTAGTGCTGTGGAAAACTGCTTACAGATTTTTCAATTTACTTTTCGTTTAATTGATGCCTAACTATTTCAGATCATCACATAAATGATTTCAAAACTGATCTAGACCAGCCTTTTAACCCTCCCGCTGTCCTATTGGGTGACCCCACCAGGAAAGGTGACGTTTGAGCAGGGTGTGATTGTTTATCCCTTGGGGTCCATGTGGCAGAGGTGAGGACTGAGCACCACCTCACCCCTGCCACGTGGACCCCAAGGGATAAACAATCACACCCTGCTCAAACGTCACCTTTCCTGGTGGGGTCACCCAATAGGACAGCGGGAGAGTTAATTGACCCCTAACAGTAACAGGCAGTTACACTCTTGAAGCAACATCTGCATTTGCTCAAGGGTCTGTGGTAACTAATGACTCTCATGTCACTGTGGAGGACTTTTGTTTCCTTTTATTTACAGAATTGCTATAATTGAGCCACATTGGAGGGTTTTTCTGCATGAACATCCTGTTTAAGGTCAAAGGTCAGCCATTCTCCCACAGGATTCCCTGCTAGAGAGCAGACTCCATGGTTCCATCAGTTACAGCAAGTGGTCCAGATGCTGAAGCAGCAAAGCATCCCAGAACCATCACACTACCACCACCATGTCTGACGGTTGCTATGGTGATGTGTTAGTGTTCGTTTTACTCCAGATGGAACAGGACACACTTTCCAGAAAGTTCTGCTTCTATCTTGTCATTGCACAGAATATTAATGCAGACAAACAGCCATGCAACTCACAACCAGGAGGGGCGGAGTCACTCAGAGTGGACTCTTTTGATTTGAAACATGGACTGCAGTACCCACATTTGACCACGGGGTGTCATTCTTACTTCCTGCACCTTTAACAAAGAGAACATTTATGTTTTCACATAGATTCAGGTTGGTTTGGATGAACTTTCTACCTCATAATCGTGTTTTTGTGTTTCTCTATGGCTTCACTTTTAAATCAAAGTTAAAATGAACTTTAGCTGCAAGGACAGCCAGATGTTTTCTTCTCTCAGTCGTTTTAATTGGATCTCAGTAAAACTGTACATAAATGAAGTGTAACCCTATGGATGACAGATCATTAAAAACATTATCATCAGTCATCTGTAAGACGTTTGAACCTAAGCAGAGCTATAGAAAATGAACCCAGGTTATTTTACTGGACTGTTTTGTGGATTATTATTTTTTTATGTTCCACCTCTTTCATTCTTCCCACCGATGATTTCTCCCAGCTGCAGTAAAATAAATCTTGTGGTGCTGCAGAAGAAAAAGGAGCTGATGTGAAACTCTGCAAGCATCCCGAAGAGGAATGGCAGGATTTAAATTTAAAAATGGGAGGATGTCTGCGACTCACCCACTCATCGCTGTACAACATGTACAAGTGATTCCATGACGCGTTTGCTCTCCATATGCCTGAGTTACTCTACTGACTGAAGCTATCTTTGCACGCTTACACAACAAATCACTAAAAACAAACTTCAGCGTTCCAGCTCAGCAGTTACACAACGAGGAGACAGGACGGATCCTAAAAATCAAAACATGTCTCATTTTCTCTGATCACACATGTGATGGAGGCCGGGCGTGGATCCGCCCTGACCTCGGAAACAGAGGGCTGTGATTTACAGTGAGGGCTGATGGAGGCTGTCCTCCAACAGCTGCCTGGGAGACTCTGGTCAATTGAAAGAGTGATTATCGCAGCTTAATCCCAGATGATCTCCGCCTCTGAAAGCCACTGCAGCATCGGCAGCGAGGGCTCGCTTTAGAAGTGACGGCCACGACAGCTGGGAGACGAAGGAGCGAAGACGGTTAAACAGCTGAACGAGCAGGCCATCAGACGCTTAATGAGCCTGACATCTGTGTACTGATGCACTTTTATTCATCTATTAAGTCATTGATAGCTGTTTTAATCTTCATAATTCAGCCATTAAACCTTCTGGGGGGAATTCTGCCTGTAAGGATGTGAGGAAATAGCAGAAATAACCACTCGTTTGGTGTTTTATGACATAACATCCAGATATTTTCCACGTTTTCAGAAGGGATTAAACTAATGGATGCATAAGATTTGAAGATGGATTTCTTTGAACGTGCTGTCGAGTAATCCTCTCCATTAGTGTTGTTCTTTTAGCAGAAGCAGCCTGTGTTCCTCTTTCCTTCATTTCATTTCTCAAACATTAGAAACAAGATTTATTTCTTTCCCTTTTATTTTTGAGAGCTTTGCATGTTCTGAAGTCCACGGTGGGGTTTGGTCTGCACACTCACCGTGGCTGTGATGACTTCAGAGCTGCAGATTAAATAATCCTGTATGATAAATATTTTTAAAAAAATAATGACAAGCAATTTAAGAGGGAAAAGTCATGGAGCTATAGGCTGTCACATCCTGTGATTATGGTAGCCACGGGAGTACGGATACTTCCGGGCCGCTCTCTTAATCTGACCCAATGTAAGCTCACAAATCCTCTCACTGGCCCTCCTTTGAGAGATAAAGATCCTGATTGCTCCCCCCCCCTCTGTATTTTACTCAGAAACAGCAGGAGTCACCGTGTGTGACTGCTGACATGTCAGGACTGGCTTTGTTTTATTTTCTCCACAAAGGAGAAATCATCTCTTTTTGATATTTTACAAGTGCTTCAAGCTCTTGTTTGCAGTCATTTGAAGCCTGACTTCCAACGGGCCTGGATGCTTCACATCTTCAGGAATCTATCAAAATAGCACTACCTTGTTGTTTTCCTTCTATTTTTTTGTGTCAAACTCAGAGGCAGCTTCAGTCTAACGTAGATGTAGAAGCTACACCTGAACAAAAAGAGGAGCGCAGTCTTAATCGGCACCCGCATCCTCCACAGCCATGTTTGCCAGCCGTGGTGCCAGCGGTGGAGGTAAAGGGGGCAAATACTCAGTAGAGGACCTCTATGGCATCAGTAAGAAGCCCAAGGCGTCCACCTCCTCCGGGAGCATTGTGGCCAAGTCTGGAACCAAGAGCAGCAAGACCTCAGAGCAGAGGAGCGAATCGGAGGCCTTTGCTTCTCAGATCTTGGAGGCGGCGCACAAACTGGTGGAGAGGAGGCGCCTGGAGCTGTACCTGAGGGAGTATGGCCTCTCCCTGGCTGATTGTGTGTCGGAACGCTCTGCTATGACATACAGGTGAGATGAAAACATAGAAACGTCAGGAGGGATGATGAAAGATTTCCTCTTATTTTAGTGAGAAGTAATGGAGCAAACACCAAGGTGATGTGTAGACTGAGCTGCTGCACCTGACGACCTTAAATCAGACAAGCACTTATACTACTACTACTACTACTACTAATAATAATAATAATAATAATAATAATAATAATACTACTACTACTACTACTACTAATAATAATAATAATAATAATAATAATAATACTACTACTACTACTACTACTACTACTACTACTACTAATAATAATAATAATAATAATAATAATAATAATAATAATAATAATAATAATAATAAAACAAATTCAGAGTTTAAAAGTACATCTAAAAGCAAAAACTGAGAATAGCTTAGAAAAGCAGAACTATATTTGGAGTCTTTTATTCCACTGGTGACCTAGAAAGAAATATGAGGCGTTTGATGAGATTTCAAAGGCGAGAGATACTGAGTAAATGTGGCTGAAGCTGAGAAGCATCTGGTTGTTCCGGATCACCGATGGGACTGGGTCTGTCTAACAGACAGCCTGACGGGGTCAGCGTCGTTGCTGCAGACGCTCAGCGTTAATAATGCAGGGATTTGACAGCAATGGACAGGGATTTGGTTGTTATGGTGCTTTTATTTCTACGTCTGAAGCGTTCAGATTGTGTGTCATGAAATAAAATGTTGCAGTTTTTGCAGCCTATTAGGATGCAACTAATAAATTAGTCATTTTTACTAAAAAGACTTGGGAGTAATGCAGGGAAATGTTGCATATTTTCACCCTTGCATGCTGTCGATATAAGGTGTTGCTTAGATGGTGACCAATGCTGAATGTGATTGTGCATTTCATTACACAGCATGACATCAGCTGTTCTGCTCTGGTCAGCTGGGCTCCAGAAGTCGCCTCTAGGTGGCAGCGTGTCCCTGGTTTAAAGACCAGTCATGACTCAATAAAACCACTCAAAAAGAAAAATGTCTGCAGCCCAAAAAAATTTCACAAAATCACAAACGTTTTCCATTTATGCTGAAGTGTAGCCGTTACCCTGGAGTTGCTTTCAGCGGTAGCATCATTTTCACTGATCTTCAGCTGATTTCGCCACCTCTGACTCAACTGCTCCTGTTGCTAAAGCTGGCTCTTAAAACCTGTAATGGCAGCAATTTCCTCCTCTGTGCAGATGTCCGCTTCCTTGTGGTGGGAAATTATTACTTTTAACAACAGAATGCAAAAAGGCCAAAATCTGAACTCAGTTTTTAATTGAAATTTACAAATCAGACTCAGAAATGTGAGGCTAAAATATAGAATTTGACCAAAAGACTAAAAATGCAGGATTTTCAAGAACTAAAGGCTAAATGTTTCAATTAGGAATCCAACTTTTTCAGCAAGAGATGTCAGCTGTGCTTTTCCTAATCACCTAAAAATAAGCCCCACAGATTCAGGTAAGTGAGCCTTGTTTCTGCTGTTTATAGTGATGAGATTATTTAGAGCGATGGTGAAAGTTGAGTCCGGACACAAAAATGACTAATGGAGGTCACAGCGATTTAACAGTACAGATATTAAATCCTTTCTTTATTTTATTCAAAGACATCTCAGTGTGTGGCCTTTACACCTGCAGACTTCACCATCCCAGCTTGTGCCCGTCTGTGGAAGAGGCTGATCAAAGTTTTATTCTGCTGACAGCTGAATGCCGCACAATCTGCTCTGGGACTGCAAGCTGCTTTAATACGAGATAAAAGCAAATTGACAGAGATGATGAATGTGTGCGTGCACCTTTTTTTGCACATTGGGGGTATTTTGCATGTTGCCCCTGTGTGGGAAGTTTAGATTCAGCAGGGCAGAGACCAAACTAAACTCTTAGGATGACAGTTTTCTTAAAGAAAATGACAGAAAAGGACTTTAAAGGGAAACGTTCCCACTGCCTCTGACGTCCGTTTGAAGTGAATTTGATGGTATGTGATGCAGATTGACACGATGTGTCAAGTTTATGGTGTAACTGTGACATGTGTGTGTTGTTTGGTGTCACACTAACACATCCAAAAACAAAAAAGTTATAATGCTAAGCGTTCCTTAGAGAAATACGACCACCTTTCAGTTTTAGACGAAGATCATCCTACATAGAAAATCATGGAGGTGGAGTTGTTGTTATGTGCTACAAGCAGTGGTGCTCCCAAGGGGTGGTGGTGGGTGGGTGGGTTTGGGGGGGGTTTGCACTTTAGTCTTTTTTCTGAAATCTGAAGGCGTGAAACGTGCTGGTGGCTCACACTTGTGATTTTATAGATTTTAGGTAAATTTTACAGAAAAATTTTAGCCTTTTTGTCATTTGGTGATTACTAGGGCCAAGAATCTTTCCCTTTTTTGGGGGGGGGGGGGGTTACATGCACAGTTTTCTTCCTTTTTCTTCTTCATCCCAAATGACGCACTAGGGATTTGCTGCCACCCAGCGAATTTGTTAAAAGTTTAAAAATGGGATTTGATTAAAGGTTGAATATGGAACAATTTAATGAAAAGCTTATTTTTTAAAAAAATAACACCTCCACGGGGCGTTTAGAGGTGTGCAGAAGGTACAGTATTTCCTTTAAAAGCTACATTTTAATAAAAAAATAACCAAATATTTATTTTGACGGGCACAACACTGAGTTTATGTTTACGTCTATAGCCAATAGAGGGCATCGTTGCAGGTTGCTCGGCGTATCGAGGCTGGCACTGTGGAAAATGTCGGACTCGGCAAGTCAAGCAGCTGCTTCTGAGCCCAGAAGATGTCGTTATCCTTCTCAGAAGAGGAATCTATATGGGCAAGCAGTATGGGTCCCACCAGGGTTTGAGTCAAAGCCTCTGAAAACCCATGTGGGGCCCGTTAAAATTTATGTGGACAAAAATTTTGCTGGGCAAACCTCCATGGGGCCACTGTGGAAACTGCAGACAAACCCTGGTGGGACCCATACGGCTTGCCCATATAGATTCCATATGGGGCCCACCTATGTGTGCTGGCTGGGAAAATACTGCTTTGGTGTTTGTGTTCCCTTTCCAACCTTTAAAGCGACTGTCTGAAGTATTCTTTTATCTGACGGCACCATCTAGTGGCTGACTAGTGTATTGCAGTGTATTGCACCATCATTGAAAATGAACGGGAGGCGACATCGCCTCTCCGTTCATTTTCAATGAGACATGCGCGACAAAGCGATAATCACGGGTCTCCCTCCTGCTAAGCGGCACGCGAAAAATGTGCATTTGAAATTTTCCGCTCGTGGATGTGCCGTGCACAGGCTAGAAAGCACGCGATCCCAGAAAGTTGAGAAAATTTCAACTTTTCATCGCTGTTGCTTGGACAAGGACCAATCAGCGGAGGTTTCATTGACTGACCAATGAGCGGGCAGGATGCTTCTCAGTACATCTACGGGTAAACATGGAGGAAAAGTTTCCCAACAACAACAACAAAAAAGACGTATTGCCTACATTATATCACATTACCTAAGACAATCACTTTTACAGATTTCTGAAAAAATCCTAATAAGGGGAAAACTCTGTACTGCAGCTTTAAGTAGGATTTACTAAACATACTTATTTTAGGTTTACACAACATTTGGTTTTTCTTTAGCCATTTTGATAAATAACAGTTAAACATTTCAGTATATAAAAGTTTTAGCTGGTGTTCATTAGGGCCAAAAATCATTTTTTTGAGTGCACAAAACAGGCAGGCAAAAACATTATCAACCTTCTCCTTCTCCAAACACACCTGCGTAAAATGGGTGTGGTTGAGAAACTACATAAAAAAACGTGTAAAACATTGAGAATATGTTTAAAACTGGTCAGTTAATTTCTAATTAATAATATTTCTGTTATTTGGACAAACACTTGGGTGTGTCTTGTTAGGAATCCAAAAGCTGCCTTGGTTCAGTTTAAGATGTGAGGAAATGTGGTAGAATGATGAAAATTATAGAAACACACACACACACACACACACACGCACACACACACACACACTGAGTTATCTCCCAAACCCCCACACTGCCTGCGTGTCGTGAACATTTTGGCACCTCTGGATTTTTTATTTTTTTATTTGACTCGGAGCTGACTAAATGATGCTGAAACAGAACCGGGAGGCGGAACCGAGCCTTTAAAACGTCCGCTGCAGCTGATTATTGGGCCAGTATGCCGGCATTTTTCCCCGAGCCGTTCACCGTGAGACGGGACCGAACAACCGGAGCCAGCTGATGCCGGTGGGTGAACTAACGGAGACGCGAACCGGCTGCTGAATCCGCCGCTGATTCCCGTGATTCTCGCATCGTTTTGGATGCTGCGTGAAAAGCTGCGGGGCGACGATGCATCGCTGGCTCTGAACGTGTGAATTCGCATCAAGTCTCCACTGCTTGACTGTCCGGTTTTTGTTTTTTTTCGCAATGTAATTTAGTGGAATGAAGCCACTTTTCCTGCTTTGCGTCAACTGGAGGATGCTGATGAGAATGCCTGATTCTGGGAGGTGCGAGGATGCCAGTGGCTGTGATTGTGTGTTTCGTGCTGCGGCACACTCCGGAGCCCCTCAGCTCAAGGCAGACCAACTAACCTGAGCTGAAGAGGAGAAAACAGCAAGCTGGCAAGTGCTGGATCAGCCAACAGAAGCCATCCGAGCCGTGCATGTATGTGGGAGCAGGCCGGGAGGGATCTGACACTCTGAGGCTTTTGGGGGCTTCCCAACAGCAGCCACATCCCCAAATTCATCTGAGGACTGCTGAGAGCTTACACGCCTCCTGATGATTCTTGGAGGGCAGCCCTGATGCATCTTGTGAGTGTGAAAACTCTAAGAGCCTTTTGCCAGTTTTTGCACCAGCAGACAGGAGCTGGAGCAGACGGGAGCTCTGTGTGTGTCATGTTAGAGGCTGGACTCCAGCCTGCCCTGAGCAAGTCTCTGCCAGCATCTCTGACCTGCCCTGTCTGAGCCTGGTGCATGAACATCTCTGCGTTACCACAGCAGCACAACGGGAAACGGTGTCCAGCAGCAGCAGCGCTTTGTAGACATTACACTATAACTACCCCCCCACCCACTTGATAGAACATATCACCTCCCATCACACACCCTTGACTCTCAGAAGAAAGGTCCACCATCAGGATGCAGGTGTCCTTTGCTTGCACGGAGCACAACCTGAAGAGTCGCAGCGAGGACCGGCTCTGTGGCCTCCGCACCGCCCCTCCTCCTGGAGGAAGCAGTGGAGGAGTAGGGGGAGGTGGTGGTGGAGGAGGTGGTAGTGGATCAGGAGGAGGAGGAGGAGGTGGAGGAGGAGGTGGAGGTAGTGGACAAGGGAGCAATGGGAACTACATCTCCCAAGGCTCTGTGAAGATCAGGGAGGGCCCCGGGTCCCGTCAGACTCCACAGGGTCATGCCCACATGAAGGAGGCCATCGGGCGCCACACCAGTATGAAGTACAGGTGAGTCTGGATCCCAGGAGGTGACGCTCATAACCAGACTCATTATGTGAAAAGTATTTTTGACAGGGGTGGCTCCAGGAAGTTTTCAAAGCAGGGCCAGATGGGGGCTGCTGATAATTCTGGGGTGGCACCAAAACCCAAAGTAGTTTTTTCTCATTCATATTATCAATAATTTCTTGGTGTTGTTTAAATTCACGTTTCATAGCAGGGGTCTGTAACCTTTATGCTTCAAAGAGCTGTTTTTCCCGCAGTCCTCCGGAATAAAACTTGTTTAGAAACATACCTGTTACAGGACCTTTAAACAGAGATTATACCTTTGAGAAACCTTACGGAAGACGATTAGTGCCACTGGGGAAAAAAATTATCTTTGTCTCAGAATTTTAAAAAAGTCAGTATTCTGAGATCAAAACCAGGATTTTGACTTTTTTCTGTGATTAAAGTCAGAAATATTTTTTCCTCATCTAAAAATATCCACTGTTACGGATTTGTGGTTATTTAGGAAAAAACCTAATTTTGTTGCTATCAACAAAAAATGCATAAATAGTATGGATTTTTTTCAATGGGATTGATGTTGATATTTGCAGAAAATGATGTAAAAACACAAACAGACCTAAAAATAGTATTGGTACCGTTAGTGTCATAATTGAATGCAATTGTCCCACAAAAAAAACACTGCTTGAACCTGCATTTTTTATTATATCTATATTTAAAAACACAAAGTTTTATTATTATTATTTTTAGCCAAAGTTTTGAAGAGTCTGTTTTGGCTCTAAAGCTGCAGGTGGAACTAATTGACAGTCTAGTTCACAGAGAATCAAAGTTCATGTTCATAGTAAAGAGGATAAGCAAAAATAATTTTCACAATAAGCTAAAACTTATTAAGTTCTGGCTGATCATGCAACAGTTTTCATGTCATGACTCTGATGAGGAGGCGTGAAACTGAAGAACAGGTGATGCAGAATCAGTAAATCCTTTTCTATGTGCTGATTTTAATGTAATCTCAATGTAGCTGAATCAGAGAGAAAAGTCCGTCTCCAGGTTTCTCCACCGCTCCTCAAAGAGAACATTATCTCTTTTTTCTGCTTGAAAGACCCATCAGTCTCCTGACAAAGGCAACAGCATTCTGAGTGATGCTTAGTTCAAGTTCATCCTGTAAAACGTAGCCTCGTTAGGTTCAAAGTTCATAGAAGATAACAACACTCATGCACGCCTCTGCTGGATGTTTGGAAATTTGCTACAGAACCCCTTAGTGGCACCTCTGCTTTATGGTTCCCATCAATAACCATCCACCAAAAACAGACTTTTTTTTTTTATTTAAAAATTTATTTTAGAATTTACTTTTTTATTTCCCTGTTGCTGTCTTGACAAAAAAAACTATGGAGATAAAAACTTTTCTTTGGAAAATGGTGAGCAGCCGAAACATATATACATTTTTTAAAAATTCTGATTATTTAATTACTCATTAATTGTATATTTTTTTTATTGGCTTTTATGTCTTGATTAAAAAAGATGAATTTATGGTTTGAGTGAACATTAACATGGTAAAATGGTAAATGGTCTGTATTTGTATAGTGCCTTCTTAGGGTTCTACAACCCCCCAAGGCGCTTCACAACACAATCAGTCATCCACACATTCACACGCTGGTGGGGATGAGCTACAATGTAGCCACAGCTGCCCTGGGGCGCACTGACAGAGGCGAGGCTGCCGTACACTGGCGCCACCGGTCCCTCTGACCACCACCAGCAGGCAAGGCGGGTTAAGTGTCTTGCCCAAGGACACAACAGCTGCATTCTATGGGGGGAGCCAGGATCGAACCTGCAACCTTCCGATTACTGGACAACCCGCTCTACTTCCTGAGCTAATGCTGCTACATGATTTATTAAGAACACTGGTCTTCCCTGGGGGGGGGTTCAGAAATTTTCATGGCCACCCCTGGCCACCCCTTGGGGGCACCACTGCCAGCCTGGTGGTGGTGTTGTGTCATTTTCGTTGGTGAGGTGAGTTTGAAGTAAAATGTCACCCCCCCGCCCACGTAGCCATTAGCCCGATGAGAAAGACCTCAGAGCGCTCACTCAGCAGTGACTTTTCTGACACCAAAATATGACATTAACTCCTCAAAATGCTTATGCTGATGGGTGGAAAAGCATAATCCGCTCTTAAAGAGCCCCAATGTTATCACATCATAACAGATGGAATGCATATGGGAGCACTCTGCTGCAGACATCATGTACTTTTTGCCACCACCTCTTGCTCAACGCCAAAGATTAATACAAACCTCCGATAACAGCTTTCTGCAAAAGCACCCAGCTTTCATTTAGCGTTTATTTATTTTTTTATTTCTCTCCTTTATTCTGTGCTGCTGAAAAAACTCAGGTCTGAGTCATAAAGAAATTAGTGAGACAAGAAAAGACCTGTTTGTGTTAGATTCTTCTGATGGATTCCAGCTCCGGCTTTCATGCACAGAGCAGGCGTGTTCACATGCAGCTAAAAACACAAAGCATGTGAAATCACACAGAACACGCTTCTTTGACTCTGACTGGAGAATTCAAAGACTAGGAGGAGAGTTTTAATGACCTGTTTTCTTGGTAATCAGGTTGATTGAATTCCTGCCATTATCTTCAGGCAATTTGGTTCTCATTTAATTGGATGCCTAAAAAGGGAACGAGGCTCAAAACAAAACTGGGATATCTTCACTTCCTTCAGAGCTGCACACACTTCTGATGAAGTCTGCTGCCTTCAAAGAAACGTCTCTAATAGGGAGAGCAGCGGCACAGTGCGTCTATACAGCATATGGCCAGCTAGGGGTTGCCATTGGCAACTCCCCAGGCACTGCCTTTAGTTTAGCCTTATTCTCTAATCAGTGCTGCTCATCAGCCCTCTGGAAGCTCCAGCACCTGGCTGCAGCCTGACCAGGTCGCGTTACTCCAACAACGAGGCCGAGGGCAGGAAGACCCGGGATGTGCCCGTTAACGTGCCTGCACACTGTTTGAGTTCCTTTATCAGAGTGAATGGAGGAGGTTTCTTAACATGATGCCGATTGAGGCCAAATGAACGCCACAAGAGAGCAGACATGAACAGTTGGGAGTGAATTTGATCTAATCCCATTTTCCAGATGGCTCCTATCTTTGTCATTACTCGTTCTCCCATATAGTCCACGTTTTCTATCCCTCCTCCCATCTCATTAACCTCACTTCCTATCGCCCTGCGACAGGTGAGAGATGATGGCCCCTACTGTTTGTTACCATGAGGTCCTGCAGCGTTTAATTCAATTTTAGGATGATTTTATTTTAAATATTCCACCTTTCTTTTGCAGCATTCAGTCGGGATGTCTAGTTTTTCGAGAGGATCTCTAACACCCTTGACCTTTTTTACACCCTGCAGCCTGTTTTAGGTAATTAGCACTTAACTATAACATTTAATACGTAAAAAATCATCATCCTACAACTAATACCCCTTTGACTGGCAGGCCAACCACTTGGTAGAAATATGGATCTTAAATAAACACTGAATTATCATTACTTTCTTCTTCTTCCTTCCTGATGGTATTATATAATCCTTATTGTCTGAGTTGAATAAAAATACAAAAATCGAGCTTTTTCTCCTGGTTTGGAAGTCAAAGAGTTAAATTATTGTAGCAGATTATTCCTTCACTGATCAGAGGGTTTTATTTAAAATACAAATTCGATCACAAACGACTATAAACGTTGCATAAAAATAGTTTTATATGTTAGACATGCAGCTCCCCAGTTTAAAAAATAATCATAGAAATACATAATTGGGCTGAAAAGCAGCAACAGTCGTTCATCAGTGCAGGCCTAAACTGACATCCTGCTGAAAAATAAACCACTCGCTTAAATGAAAAACTATTAGATTTTCAGCACTATTGTTGTAAATGAAATGTGTTTGTAGGAAAATCAGCTTCTGTTGCTAACAGATGTTGGAAATGAATTGGCTGCAGGGCGAATTGTTTCACATCTGGAAGTTTTTGTGCAAACAGAGAGATAAAGAGCAGCAAAAAAAATCCCAATCCGTTTAAATGTGATTTATTGTTAATGGGAGTTGGCTGTGCAACTACTAAAAGGTCAAACAACACCATTGACTGTTAAAATACTGGACAAACCCCACCCACAGCTTTCTGTGGGGCATTTTTGAAGCCAAATGGGCAGTTCCCACCACCGCCATCTTGGCCGTGTAACTCATGTCGTCACTACCACCAAATCCAAAAATGTGCAAAGAGGTGGAGCTGAGAGTGGGGCTGACGGCAGGAGCAAATGTAGCTACGAGCTAACTTGAAGCTAACACGGAGCTAGGAGCTAACGGGGGTTTTCGGGCGCTTTTAGACAGAAAAACGTGGTTGAAAAAGTCCAGTAGCAACAAAGCTAGGTCACCATCAGTCCGTGATTTCAAAAGGGTGTAGGCCGCATCGATGTTCACTCTGATTTTAGCTCTTTGCTTCACCTCCAAAGACATTATTCTGTTACTTTTACTTCCAAGATCCGCCACGATGGCTTTCTATTGACAGTCAGCGACATGAAAAAGCTAACTGTTAGCCTTTATATTAGCTACCGGCACAGTAAACCAGTGTCCGGTGTGAAGCTGCTCAAGTTTATGGCTGAAGAACCACTGAAACCAGTTTGAAATCAATAACTTAAAGTGTTTAAAATTCTTTAGTGTTTTTTTAAAGGAACAGTTCAGAATTTTGAAATTATTTGTTTCCAAGCAGCAAAAATAATCACATTTTAAGTTTCAGTGGATGCTGGACATCCATCGCAGGAGTGATTTCTGAAGTCTAGACCTGTAACTAAATAAAACAACCACACTACATTTGGCCTTTTTAACCCTTTATTGCAGATAAAAGTACATTTTTAAGTCCATTTGAACTTGTTGCTCCTCTCAACCATTAAGATCAGACTTGTTAGAGAAGAGCACAACAGAAATGTTGACTGAAAGTTGAATTTCACAAAATATTTCAACATCTAACATGTTACACACACAGCACAGCTGCTTTGAGCTGCTGATATTTAAGTTTTACAGCTAAACATGTTAACCCAGCCCCAGTAGTATCCACCAAAACCAGTGGTTACCACCAGTGACAGAGTAAAAAGTGGAGCATCATTATTAATGACGGGATGAGGAGGAGGCCTGGCCTCGTGTTGTTCTGATTATTTGTACTCGCAGGAAACAAATGTTTGGTGTAGCAGAGCACAAGTGCAGCTGCTGCAGCTCTGACCTTCAGCTCTCCTCTCTCCTCCTCTCTCTGGATTCTTGTTGCTGAGTTTTCACTTGGATGAACAGATTAGTGATTCACCAGGAGCTCCAACACGTCCCAGGCAAAAGTCCCACTGTATCTTAACTCGCTTGATTTCAGCCTGGCTCTAAACCAAAATGCATCCAAACAATGAGGAGCTTTAGACTCTTTTATTAATTAATCAGCTTTTTATTTTATTCAATTCGCTTGGATATTTTCTGGAAGTTTGAGCTATAAATCGCAAAACTAAACCGTACTTTTATGACTTGAGCTGGGGAGATTTAAAGCTTGTAAAGCAGTACATAAAGCAGCTAACTTAATCTCTTGAAAAGTGAAGCGACCTCTGGGTGAGTGCTGCTCGGAGAGGACTGGATTTGTCGATAATTGACTGCTGATTGCAGCAGTCGTCAGCAAGCCTGTTCTGGACTGCAAGCATCATAATCAGGGCCAGAAAATCCACATCACGTCCACAAAATACACTCATTTGTCCAAGTCAAAGACACATTGTTGTCTTGTGGGAGAAGAGACGATGACATAGCATTATATTGTAGAAAAACATTTCAGATAGGATTAAAACATCACAGAGAAGCCGTTTTTTTACTTATTCTTTTAGAAATATGATCAGTCGCTTTGAGTTTCACATGCAGGCTGAACATGAATATGAAACTGGTCTTCTATCCTACTTCCTGGTTATCTACTGATAGAAAATAGACGGGGAAATGCTCGGGTCAGAAAAAGCCACACAGATCTACGTCATATAGTACATTATCATTCAGGGACTCACCCATCTTGGCTCGCGACCGCGGAAGTCTATATTGGTTTAGCGTCCAGGAGAGAGTAGAGAACGTCTTGGCTAGTAGAAGCTAACCGTTAGCATTAGCAACTCCACCACACAGCAGAACTCCTCCAGGCTTGTGTTATTTGTGGAGATAAAACATCAAATTTTCAGAGCAAACATAGTCAGTGGTAGAGTCGTGTTGCTGTTAGCCAATCAAAGGATAGATGTCCAAATATCAGAAATAGTAACGATTAAGACTCTAATGGCACTTACACACTAGCATCAGCTCCGCACGACCTAGTCAGGGTAATTTGTGCTCACATCCGGGTAGCCTGGGAATTTCCCACGCCAGATCGGACTTGTTTTCAGCCCTCTTCCTGTCTCGGGCCAAAGCCGGGCCAACACACCCACTGCCAACTGATTGGTCGGCTCAAATTCATGCCTACCATAGGAGGAGCCTCCGATTAGCGGATAGAATCAGCCAGTGGGGGCTTCCTGCATGTGCGCTTCATTATCATTCTGGATGCTGAGGAGTTAACGAACCTCTGAAGCTGTTTTTCTCTGTCTCTCTGCTGTGAGGAGCACACACACACACACACACACACACACACGCACGCGCACACACAGAGCCAGTGCTGCCAGGCTGCCACACACAGCAAAGCAGGATGCAATATCAGAGGCAGTGAGTCTCAAAAAGCAGGACTGATCAGAACGCCTTTGTTTAATAAGGAAGAGACCGCGGACTTCTTTGCACTCTTTTGCTCCGCCCACATGCTCGGAGATGCGCTCATGACATCACTGATATCTTCGCGCCAATTTTTCGCACCAAATTTGGAGACCGCCCATGTGCTCAACTACGTCCGCATTCGTAAGGCAGTGTGGAATGACCGCGGCCGGCGCAGCTGATGCTAGTGTATAAGTGCCATAAATCCTTCCGTTTTCTGACCCCCTCTTTTCTGGCTACCTTCTACTTCCTGAAATAGAAGCACATGAGCTTTTTACCACCCAGAACAACGCATTCATTCTTATTAAAGACCACAGTATCCAAATAACGGGTAAAGGAGAGCTTTAAAATTTTAGTTTTGTTTTTCTTTGTTGTTTGAATCTAAAGACAATTGCTGTTGTCAAAAAAAAGTAAAAATAACTTTTAAAATGTTGATTCAACCCAAAACTCAGCTCTTAAATTTAAAGCTTATGAAATTGTTGATGTTTTTAAGAAAATAATTATTTAACCTTTTGATGCAGAGAAGTTAAAATATTTAACTGAGGGATGAAAGAATTCTTGAAAAGCTTTTTTTATTGTATTTAATCATTTTTAATTCATCAGATTTTGAACTGGACACATCATTCATCTTTATTCAGACATTGGTAGTGCTATGGTATTTGGTACAGAGATGTTAGATCACAAGAACAACATTTTAAAAATGCTGCTGATTATTTTCTCATCAGTGAAACAGGTGTGAAAGCCCCGCCCTCTTTGGTAGACTATAGAAGAAATGTCATTCAGAGTTTAAACAAATGAGAGAAAGTCAGAATTAGCATGGAAATGGATTTTAATCTCTTTTATTTAATTTTATTCTTTTGGGTTTATTATTTTTTTAATCACTAATAGATGATGATGTCACACACTCATGAAGAGTCCAAAAAATTCACCTATTTTCCAAACAAACTCTGCTGACTCCTAAACTTTATTACATTTTGAAATTTTACATTATAACACAAACATTTTTATCTTTGCCTCACTGCTGTAATGACAGATTTCTCTCAAATCCCGTCAGAGTGCAGAGAATGCACACCCAAGCCTCCATACCTCAAATGGTGTCTTTAAAGCAAGAAGTCAGGGGTATTTTTAACCAACCTCCAACACAAAACATCATGGAAACATAAAAATTCACCTTCTGCTGCTCTCAGATCCAGTATCATTTCTTTTTGGGCTTGGCAGCCCTAATGAGCCTCTGCCAGCAGCGTTAACATTTCTTATCGCCTTGATTCTCCTTATCTGTCTCTCACACATAAACAGACATTAGATCATTACAAAGATGATGTTGAGATGTCAGGCCGTGCTTTCATTGTCCCTTCTTGGAGTTATTATCAGAACTTTTCCCAATTTTAGATTTTTTCATTATTGAAAGCTTGTTTCCTTTTATTTTCCTGAACAGGAGCAGCACAACACACTTATTATAAAATCAACTCTCAGGCCACTTCATGACTCTCAGCTGACAGCAGAGAGTCACGACGACTAATAAAATGCTTTCGATAACTGTCGCATTGGAGGAGAGCCTCTGAGATTGAGAGTCTGAGCGTGTGTGTGTGTGTGTAGCCTTTTTTCTATTTGCTTCACTCTCAGCATGGGTATCTCACAAATAGCACAGACCTACTTTTCAATTTTTTTCACATCTATAAATAAAAATACTCCCTTTTAGAGAAAAAATCTGTAGTTTAGCCAAATGCTTCGAAACATCCGAAGATTCTCACAAAAGACTTTTATTTATCACATTTAACAAGTCCGTTCTTGCCAAGAAAGCATTTTGTTACTTAAATTGGAACCTGTTCATTTGAGTTATCTAACTTCTGAATTATATATTTAAATCAGCAGCGAATTTTCTCCCTTAAAGCAGTTAAAATGAAAATAGTTTTTCAGATTCTTCATAGTTTGGGTGAACTGGTCCTTTAACACTGTACCGTATGGAAGCGTGCTGAACCAAAACGAAAAAATATATATTAAACAGAAAAAAAATCTATTTAATATGTTTGAATAAAAACTAAACATTATCTTTTTTATTATTATTATTACCTTAGGATTAATATTACTTTCACATTATTACTGCCTTACATTATGATCCTTACTGCGAAAAAATTAAATAAAAGAAAAAGCTTTCATTGCTTTTGCTACACACAGACACAACATTATTAAAACTGGTCGTTTCTACAGTGTGTGTTCAGAAAATGCATGTATAAGCACACACACACACACACACACACACACACACACACACACACACACACACACACACACACACACACACACACACACGCTTGACGCAACTGTTATTAATATCTAGATGTGCTTCCCTCTGGAGAAAAGCCTGCTCAGCATGTGTGTGGCATTTTATGACAACTGCAGGAGGGTGAAAAACTCCATCATCTGCACCTAACCATCTGTATACGGTGTCGTAGCTTCTGTTCTGGGGTGAGAGCTAACTGTAAATGTCAGCACAGGTTAAAGTGCTGACTACACCGTGACAGCGCACCTGTGTACCTCCCCCATTAATATTGTATGGATGGAGTGGCCGAGTCCCTGAGATCATCTTGTTTGGTGATTGTGATTTATGGCAAGACATCACAGGGAACCCTACTTATAGAGGCCACAGAGAGGCATCTGTGTTTCTCTCTCTCTGTGTGTGTGTGTGTGTGTGTGTGTGTGTGTGTGTGTGTCCCGCTCACAAGTGCATTCATGCGTGTCCATATGTAGATCTGTCCCCGTGTTCCAGTGCAATCCCCGTCAAGCGTGAATATTCAAGCATCGACTGATGCTCGCACATTAAATATCTTCTTTTTTTGCTCGATATCAGATGAAATAAAGGGCGAGCATCTGCACACGTGTGTGTGTGTGTGTGTGTGTGCGGTAGTGTGCATGAGAGAAATGGTGTGAAAGTGAGAGGAACGAGTGAGCATGTGTCTCTCAGACTCTCAGATAGTAATTTAGCAGACTGCAGCACTGCAGAGAGCGCTGGAGTTGAGAGCGGGTAGGAGGAGGAGGTGGGGGGGGTTAGCCAGTTGTCACACACAGGAATAATGACGTCCTCAACTGTCCTGAAAAACAAACAAACATTTATTCGACACAGCAGTCAGAACGGGCGTGATCTTGCAGGCCAGCTTCTCGTTTGCTCCCGTTTTGATGATGCATTAATTCACACTGTTGACCAAACATGTTGATGAGACGAGCTTCCATCTTTGAAAAGCATATTGAATGTAAACACACTGACACAGAAAAGCATTCAGTTGTGCAACAGCTCTCCTCCTGGATGCCTGACATTCTCCTGATGCTGACTCATCTTTTGTGCTAGCTCTTTCTGTTTGTTGCACACCATAACCTTTTTTTGTGCTACAGTTTGAAGAGGAGCGACTGAAAAGTAGCTCTGATGGGCATGGTTTGCTGATGAGAGACTATCTGAGGTTTAATTGCAAAAAAGTCACATATTTACTTTAAGGGTCTCTAAAACAATGATCTGAGCATTTCTCAGAGGAAAACCGCCTTTTTATATTTTAGACTGAGATAATCTCGTGAGAAAAATGATGGATTTAAATCTGTTTTTGTCAAATCTTGGACACAAGCTCACATAAAATAGACCTTTTCCCACAAAATCTAGACAAACCCTCAGTGACGGCTAAACGGTTTTAGCCTGCATCCTCCTGCATCTAATCAACACAACGACTCACAAACAATAGAGGCTAACGATGCTAACGACTCATCAAGAGGTATGGAGGAGGGGCATTCACAGGCAGATGCTGCTCGTTGAGCAACAATAGACAGCTACAGTTTATAAGATCGACCCTCCCATATTCCAGTCAGAATTGACAAAGCTCCTCGGATGAGAAGCGAAACGTCTTCAAGAAACCAAAGAAGTCCAGTTGCCTTCATTTGAACCCCTTGGAATAGTCATAACGTGACTTTTCACAAACGATTACCGGATGGCGGTATAAAGGGGGTATGGGGGCGGTCTCTGCCACAGACTTCCTTTTATCTTGGACATAACTTTTTTTTTATTGCGATTCAAGCCACACTCCTTAAGTTGTTTTGACAAACCGTTCCTAAAGGTGTCTTTCCCTCACAGTCCCCGTGAACTGTCTGGTGATCTGAGCTCCAGCTCTAACGGAGAGAAGCTCCTGGAGCTCTGCATCGCTCCAGTTTACTATCTCAGCTGATTCTGTTTACAAAAATAAAACTTATGCCCTTTTTTACTTTCATTTTCAACATAGTTGCCAGCTGGAGCTCAGCATTAATTTATCACATGATCATGACACCACCCTCTGTTGCTCCAAGGCGTTATCTTCATTTACAAGTTCGGCGTTGCGGCAATATTACTACCAAGCGTGGTGGCACGAATGCAGCAAAATTCCCGCATTGCTTTGCTGCCACAGCACTTTCATAACCCCTACTTCACACTGGAAGCTTCAGCGGTGTGGAACGACTGTGGAACGTTGCTGCTTCAAATATAATCCATTATTGTCTGTGGGGGTGATTCAAACCAGCTTCGACGCAGAAAATTTTCAGGCGCATCCCAGAAGTGGCACGCCGTGCCGAGCTGCTAAAAATAGGATTGGGTTCTATTTTTGCAGTGAGCCGCTTCTGGGACACGTCAATTTCTGCAGTTACCATAGGGCTAGACAGGAAATCACACACAGTTTCAGTGTAAAACATCTAGTAATTTTCAAAATAAAAGTCTATTGCAGCGATGCGATTTCATATCTATGTAGATTACGTCTATACGTGAGACCTCATGGCTTTTTTACTCCCTGCATCCTTTGAGAAGTTCAGCAGTGAGTTTTTCATGGGTTTAATCCTGGTAGTGGAGAGGAACAACATTATCAAACATGATATCAAATGTGATCTCCTTCTTTTTGGTTTAATGGCAGATGACATAAACAAACCGTAACATTTGAAGTCTCGAGGGATTTTGTGATCTCGCGAGTCAAGTGAGGAGGATGGTAGAGAAGCCGCTCCATGGCTGAGACTCTCCCGTTGTGTACTGGCGCGCAATGAAGCTCGCAAGTAAACTGTTCCGTGTCGCCTATGCTTCCAGTGTGAAGTAGAGGTAAAACACACATGGCGGCAGTATTACGCTGATTTGCTGGCATGGTGTGTCTTATAAAAAGAGCTATTGTGACCCAAGTTTAGCTCACCATTTGGGTCAGAATGAAAGTGTTCCAGAGTTTGTAGAGAAACATACATCATTTATTTTAGCATGATTTCACTTATTTCACACACCTGTTGTATAATCTTACCCATGGGGGGGTTTATCATGATTGAGTCCTGATCCATTCAATATGCGACGGAATCTACATTTTCATTCGGTGAAGAATAAATGCCAAGATGTCTTTTTATCACTTTGTTTTAAATGTTGGAAAAACAGTAAAAAAAACACTTTTTCAAACAAACATTAAGAATGAGATCACAGATACAAGCGGCTGAAATTAGTTTTCTCTGCAGGGTGTCTGGGCTCTCCCTTAGAGATAGGTTGAGAAGCTTGGTCATCCGGGAGGGGCTCAGAGAGGAGCCAGTTGAGGTGGCTCGGGCATCTGGTTAGGATGCCTCCTGGACGCCTCCCTGGTGAGGTATTCCGGGAGGAGGCCCAAAGAAACACCCAGAACACGCTGGAGGGACTATGTCTCTCTGCCTTGTCTGGGCCTCTCTTGTTAGGCTGCTGCCCCTGCGACCCAACCCCAGATCAAGCGGATGAGAATGGATGGATGGATTAAGTCTGCAGGGACAAAAATGGATGCTCTCTTCTTTTTCCATTTTAGTTCTGTGTACATCTGAAATGAAACTCAAGTGTTTTTGTTTGCGACACAAACACTGAGCTACCCTCCAGATGTTCCGTTACCCATCATCATCAAGATCCTGCTGAAAAATGGCGAAGAGTAAAAAATGTCTACTCGTTCATGCAGTTATGGTGCGTTCAAGTTGTCCTCGGAATTTGGAAATCCCGACTTCCGAGTCAGAAAAATCAAATAAAACGCCCCGCAAAGTTGGACCTTCCAGTCGGAAACTCTGAGGTTTTTCAGAACTCCGACCTTGAGATCCAAGATGGCAGCTCTTCATATGAACAACAGTAAGTTTTGGTTGAAATGTGTTTATTTTACTAGACACACATATAAGAGTGTGTTTAAAATCAATGTTACAAGTAGCGCTTGCATCTCTAAGCTGAACAAAATAAAAGTGTTTATTAGTCGTCTGTGTTCGTTGAGAGCTATATTGGAATTCCGACTTCTCCGACTACCATTACCACAACGCTGTTAACTCGGGTGTGACGTCATTCCTAGTTCCGATTTCCGAGGTAAATCGAACGCAGCATTAGCACTTTCAGTTCATGTGAATTACTCTCTGCTAACCTAACTTTAGTTAAATGTCTGTAAAACTGACAAAGATGTAGCCATTCTTCACACACACACACACACACACACACACACACACACACACTGCTCCGACTTGTTAAAACAATAAAAAGCATAATCTGATTAATGTGTCTTTGCAGCTATAGGAGAACAAAACCGATTAGAAAACTATTTTAAAACCTGATTTGATGGAAGCCTTGAAAGAAAAAGCTCTGAAATGTTTTCCTCCCTTGCGTCTCCTTTGTGTTTGCTCCCATGTTCAAAGTGACTGTCAGTGTGTGACAGAGAGGCAGAGCTGTCATTGGCTGACAAACGAGAGCCTGATCACCATACAAGGAGAGAGCCATGTAAAAAAAAAAAACCCTTACAAACACATTCTCCTGTTATATCAACCCTGACCTTTCGCCCCGGCGCTGTTATGACAGGATTTAACGTAATGACACAAACAATTTGCATTCGACACCCACACACACGAGCGTCCATACCCCCACACAGCACACACACACCAAGCAGGAGCCAAATGCTTACATATGCAGGAATCTAAAAATAGCCAAATGTCCGGCCTTAAAAATAGAGCTGGAAAATAAAAGCAGGATTCGTTTGACTGTGTCTAAATGCTTTGACAGTCTGTCTGTCTGCATTTGGCCGTTTGTGGTGGACGCAGGAAGACAGGCAGGCAGGGATGGGGAGAGGCGCTGGAGATGAAACAACTACGAGCAGTTATTTCTCTGCAGTTCTGCTGTCCCTCCAGCTGGCTCCTTGGCTAATTACGGTGGGGGGGCACACATGCAGAGGAGGACGAGGAGGTAAAGCAGGAGAGCAAGTGTGGAAACCCACGTCGTTTTCAGCTGCGCTCTCTGCTGAGCTCAGAAACAGAGCTCTCTGCTTCTCGCTTCAGAACTCAGCTGTCTGGATAATCAGACGTGGCAGGTCGGCTAATGGACTCCTCTATAGGTTATGGAGCATTTTCAGCCATTTACAGTACCGACCAAAGACGCTTTTACCAGGGCTCTAATCAAGCTAATCTCTCCCCCGTAGCTGTTTTACTGGCCCACACAAATATAAAATGGATAAAAGGTCAGGTATTCAGAAATAATAAGGGAACAATTTGCGCACAGGCAGCAGGGACTCTCAGTCTAGAAACACACAAGTCTGTAGCGAGCCACCTGCTTGTTTCCGTGGGCAGAAACGAATCAGTTCATGTCTGTAGGCACATGATTCCTGAAGATACGGGTAGGTCAGCAGTGGTTTGGAGCATGCACAAACCCTCCATAGTGATGTCATGTCTTCAGGTCCTGGGTGGACCAAAGAAAGGCTCGTGGGATGTAACAGAAACACGTGGTATCGCCATGGTGATGCGGTGGTTCTAGTGCAGCAGTTCCCAAAGATGTGGTCCAGGAATTTGGAAAAATAAAGCATAATTCCATATCTTTATTATAATTGATGTCAATGCTAATAAATGAAGCTGTGTTTTCATCACATCTGGAATCAAAGGGCTTTGTTTTTTTTTATTTGTGTCTGACGCTGCATCCTGACGTGGTCTGGGATGGGAAGTGGTGTGATCACGGGCATTAGATGTTTGTGGACCCTTCCTGCTGACATATATGACTTAACGAGGGTGCAGGAGAACTTCTTGGGACACGGGAAATAGCAGAATTAACTATTTGGTGAGGACTGAGAACATAGCAGCATCATAGCTGTCTTCATGTGCAATAAAAAACCTCTTCTAACAGTTTAACTTTAACGACTCATGACCAAAGGTTCTGCCTAAAAACCTGAGCTTTCATTTTCTGAAATGTCAAATTTCTCTCTAAAAACTATAATAGCAAAAATGAAAGCTAAGCTTGTGCTTTTTGTTTTGTATTTCATCTTTTCTTTAAAGGTGTGGATCACTCATTTAATCACTACATTTGCAGTGGTCTTTAGTAGGAATGAATGCCTTGTAAGTCGTACTCTGGGGAAAAAAAAGCTCTGGTGCGCCAGTTTCAGGAACTAGAAAAATGCCAGAGGAGAGCTTCAGACGGCAGGATTTGGAGACTTATTTCCTGATATTTGGACATCTCACCTTGCTGCTGGATAACAGCAACACGACTCTACCACTGACTCTGTTTGCTCTGCAACGTTGATGTTTTATCTCCACAAATAACACAAGCCTGGAGGAGTTCTGCTGTGTGGTGGAGTTGCTAATGCTAACGGTTAGCTTCTACTTTTCAGTGTCCCACACCTGTCACAGTTTCTGTTCATGACTTTTATGGACATGATTTCTAGGTGCAGGTGGTGAGGAGATACGTTTTGGTGGCCTGAGGATCAGGTCTCTGCTTTTTGCAGATGATGTGGTCCTCTTGGCCTCATCAGACCGTGATCTTCAGCTTTCACTGGAGCGGTTCACAGCCATGTGTGAAGCAGCTGGGATGAGAATCAGCTCCTCTAAATCCGAGACCATGGTCTTGAGTCAGAAAAGGGTAGAATGCCTTCTCCAGGTCAGGGACGAGGTCCTGCCCCAAGTGGAGGAGTTCAAGTATCTCAGGGACTTGTTCGATTTACCGGTCAATCTACGTTCCTACCCTCACCTATGGTCACGAGCTTTGGGTAGTGACTGAAAGAATGACATCACAGATGCAAGCGGCCAAAATGAGTTTTCTCCACAGGGTGGCTGGGCTCTCCCTTAGAGATAGCGTGAGAAGCTAAATCATCCAGGAGGTGCTCAGAGTAGACCCGCTGCTCCTCCACATTGAGAGGAGCAAGTTGAGGTGGCTCGAGCATCTGGTTAGGATGCCTCCTGGACGCCTCCCTGGTGAGGTTTTCAGGGCACGTCCAAATGAAGTAGACCTAAAGAAAGACCCAGGACACGTTGGAGGGACTATGTCTCTCGGCTGGCCTGGGAACGCCTTGGAATTCCCCCAGAGGAGCTGGCCTAAGTGGCTGTGGAGAGGGAAGTCTCTGCTTAGGCTGCTGCCCCCGTGACCCGACCTTGGATAAGTGGAGTATAATGGATGGATGGATGTTGTCCCAGACTTGTGGCCGAACCCAAAAGGTTCTGTATGGATTTGAAAACATAACATGAAATATTGTCTGGTAGTTAAAGATTTTTTATCACCATTGCTGTAAATCTAAATGCGTTTGGGGCTGAATTTGCTTCTATGTTGGTTAATTTTTGGCTGCAGAGTTGTGGACATCTTTTTATGCAAGAGTTTTGGAACTGAGATGCATTCAAGGCAACGACGTGCAAAACAACAGGCTGACATTATTCATGTGTACATCATTGCTTATGAAAATGTTGGCTGCAGGATTCTAAAGCTAAAAGGACAGATGGGAGACAGTCGAGGAGAGACAACACCAGGGTACCGTTCTGCATCCTTACAGTTTCTCTTGAATCCTTTAGTTACTGTTGAAATGATTTGCAGCTTAAAACAATTTACTGTAGCTATAGATTTACTGCTGCGCTTTGATTCTTCTCATTTCCAGCTCTAGATTTGCTGCTGTGCATCACTGTCCAGCTCTCTAGATGTTGTGATTTCTATTTCTCACTGATGGATAACAATTTCTCGTCTAGAGTCCTTGCTGATGTTCTACATTGGCTTTATGTCAACACACACCTGAATGCTCCAGAGGAACAAACTGCCAAAAACCCTTTTTCTTTTAAAGGTGCTCTCACTTGTTAATCATCAGCAAATGTGATAAGCATCGCCAGGCTGCTGATTACCTGCTTTATTCATGTGGAAGCAGTAAATATGGACTTGGTTTTATTACATCTGCTTAGATTTTTTAGTACATAAATCATGACCGGGTGGAAATACGTTACCATAACTGTTTATGCCTAAATGTCCCACTGAAGCAGCTCTGTCTCCACAGGAACCTTGGGAAGTCCGGCCTACGTGTGTCCTGCCTTGGTTTAGGTAAGTCCGTCTGAAGGGGTGGAAATATTCTCCTCTAAAACTTTGAAACTAAACAATCTGTCTGTGTTGGTCTCGCCTCATTCAGGCACCTGGGTGACATTTGGATCACAGATCTCTGACGAGGTGAGAGCTCAGTTGTGTTTGCACTGGAATACTGGAACTAGTTTCTTTTCAAATGTTTTAAAATGTCACAGACCTTAAAACACTGACGGTGCGTTCCAGTTGTCCTCGGAACTCGTTTTTCTGAGATAAGTTAACCAGAAATGACGCAATGAACTCCAAGCTGCGAGCTCGTACGTGTCAGAGGACCTCGAGATTACCATTTTAAAGATGGCCGTGCCCAGTGCTACCAGTAAGCTGTTGTCGTCTTTATTTTTTTCATCATTTATATGTTCTGGTTTTTCTTTTTGCTATTTAACAGCACCGTAGTTACGTTGCTGAAAACGTCAGCATTGCCGCTGAAGTTAACCGGTGTTTATGTTTTTTTAACCGTTCCTGGTGTTTACATTCTGTACGTTTGATTTTTAATGTTTTTTTTTTGTTTTATGTGGCAACTGCCGATTGTTGTGTGTGACACTATCATTTTTAAACTAGTAGATAGAACACATGCAGCTTTACTGGCGGCGGCCATTTTTTTTCCCCGAGTTGGAATCTGGAACGCAAAACAGGCTCGTTACGTCATTTCGTAGTTGGAAATTCCGAGTTCCGAGAACGCACCATGAGAGCATCTGTTCTTTCACTCTGTTATTCTTCCTGGAGAACAAAAACAATCTTCAGATCATTAGATTCTCCATGTTTGTGTCCTGATTTTGTGTTTTCCCTCAGATGGCTGAGAACCTCATGACTATAGCTTATGAAAATGGAGTGAACCTGTTCGACACAGCGGAGGTGTACGCTTCTGGGAGGTCAGGCTTGATTAAAGATCTTTTTAACTTCCCTCTGGGGAAAATGAACATGAAAAAGTGTGTTTAGATCTTCACACGTCTGCAGGTTTTTGAATGTTTTCATGTTTTTGTCTCAGAGCCGAAATCACTCTAGGGAATGTCATCAAGAAAAAGGGATGGAGGTGAAATTCATCATTTTTCCTAAATGACTCACATGATTGTCTGTTACACCCAACTGCTAGTTATCAGTGACATCATGTAAAAAGAAACTTTTAGGTTTTATGTTGCTCAGACTCACAACTCTGTCCTTCTCAGGCGCTCCAGTTTCGTCATCACGACAAAAATCTATTGGGGAGGCCAGTAAGTACAACTCTGGATCTGATTTCCCTTTAGAGTCTCTCGTTTCTGACCGTCGCTCCGACAGATGGTTAATAAAGTGTTTTTTTTATCCCTCTACAGAGCAGAGACAGAGAGAGGACTCTCCAGAAAGCACATTATTGAAGGTAAGTTATAATCAACACTTTTTGATTCAATCAACTCATATTAGTGGTGAAAAATCTCCTGATTCTTAAAGCATGAATGTTATTTTTTTTATCCTAACAAACCTTAATAACTACCATGAATCTAAGCTGCACATGAGACGCTCCAAACTTTTGAATAATGTGACAAAACCCACCTGTGCAGGTGTAACTGTGACTGTATCATCTGTGCTCTATGAGCCTTTTTCACTTCTCTGAGTGCAAAAATAAAATCCAGCAGCAGTTTTTACAGCCGATCCCACAAACTGTCATCTTTCTGTGAAGACAAACTTTTATTTTTAACGTTATCCAAACTTTATTTATTTTTGAGCTAATCAAGTTATTACATATACATTTTCTTAAATTTAAAATTTTCTTTAATTTTGGATATTTTTGTTTTGTACCACCATGAAACTATTTATATAATATATATTTAAATTATTGGCTATATATAAAATGTATCAGATAGTTTCAGGATTTGTTCCTCTTCAAAAGAAAATGCAATATATATTTTTTTAAATTTTCATAATTTTTGATCTCATGGTTATAAAATAATGTTTTTGGTTTTATTGACCTCCTGAGACCTGATCCGCTGTTTGCATTTTTAATTTCAATAGCAATGATAATATTTTTATGTAAAAAGTTTAAACCACGTTCCTAAAATAAATTCTTAAAAATAAAATCAAAACTATTTTTCCCTAAATATATAATAAAAAGCTCTACAATAAACATAATGATGGTGCGTTCCAGTTGTCCTCGGAACTCGTTTTTCCGGAAATGACGCAATGAACTCGAAGTTCCGAGCTACCAGCTAGTACTTCTCAGAGGATCCCAAGGTCACGATTTCAAAGATGGCCGTGCCCACAGGGCTACCAGAAGTTGTTGTTGTCTTCATTTATTTCTTCGTTTATATGTTCTGCTTTCTTTCTTTTTGCTATTTAACAGCACAAAGTTGTTGTTTATTCTTGTTATCAATAGTTACGTTGTTGAAAATGTCAGCATTGCTGCCGAAATTGACCAGTGTTTGTTTTTTAACTGTTCCTGGTGTTTACATTTTGACGTTTGATTTTTTAATGTTTTTTTCTGGTTTTATGTGGTTTTTCCGAGTTGGAATCTGGAATGCAAAACGAGCTTGTTACATCATTTCCTGGTCGGAAATTCTGAGTTCCGAGGACAACTGGAACTCACCATGAAACCTTATAGAAGCCACCAACATTAGACATGATAAATATGAACCTTTTGGAACAATAAAGCAGTGACCATTAACACTTAAAGAGCTCTGTTCTTCACAGGTTTACGAGGATCCTTATCAAGACTCCAGCTAGATTATGTGGACATAGTTTTTGCCAACAGGAACGACGTCAACAGTCCAATGGAAGGTCGGTTCCATCTGCAGCCTTTATAGAAGTATTTATATTTAACTGTTTAAAATGTTGTAATTGGGATCTTCTGGAAAAGTTTTGACTAAGATTTTACCCGTCATAGATAGCTCTTTAAACAACTTCACAGATTAGATGTGATCAGATTGACAAGCTAACAGCTAGGTTGATTTGAGGGACTTGAGAAAGCACCTGGTATTAACGAGGGCTGCAACCCACTTCTGCTGCTGTGCATGCTGGTTTCCCTGTAAAAATGCGAACAGCTTCTAAATGGAATGCAGCTCTGGTTTATTTGTTTGTGTGGTGATGATGCAAGGTTGTCACGAGCCACCAAGTATTAAAAAAAAACTGTCCTACGCAGACTAGGAAGGATGCTAGTTTTTCTGATGGAGGTGAGTGAGACGCCAACAGTGTTGTCTAATGGCAGCTTTTTAATTGGCACTTTCACATCTGGGCCAGTATGGACCGGTTTGGGACTGGAATTTTGTTTCACATCTGGGTCATATGTGCATTTTCTGTTCTGAGGCGACTCTTTTTTCAGACCTCTTTCCTCGGAGGTCTGGCTGGGACCGAGGTGACACTATGGACTGATTGGCCGGCTGAAAATCACACCTACCGCCTCCGATTGGCGAATAGAATTTCCGCATTCCTGAGAATTCCGTGTGAACAAAACCCGCCCGAACTAGCCCAAACTGATGCGGCCAAGCCCCGACCGTAATGGTCCAGATGTGTAAGCAGCTAATGTGTCACTACTGGTACAGTTCTGACTAAGTTTATTGGCCCTCTGGGGCCCCCTTGTGGCCTGGGTGCCCCAAGCACTGCCTGCCCCCTGCCCTGTTGCAGCGTCTCTGTGTTTGTGCCTCCCCTACTCTATCAAGTAAAAATGACAGATTTATTACATATTAAAATAATCGGGCAATAGAATTTTCATTGTTGTTTGTATAGATTTAATATGATTTGTTTGAAGCAGAAATGAGCAGAAGAGCTAGCTATCTAATTATTTTCTGTTAAAATTTCCCATTTCTGCCCAAATGTCTGATAAAGTGAAACCTTTTACACAAAGTGTTCATATGGACCTCTGTTACATTTTGGGGGTTTGTTTTAAGAAGACAGTTGTAACCAATTTCTGTTTCTCCAAACTGAGGTTGTTCAAGGAGCCATCTACAGCAGGTAAGATGATGATTGTATTTATTAATATGTTATTTGTTGTGGTTTTGCAGAGATCGTGCGGGCCATGACGTTTGTAATAAACCAGGGTATGGCTATGTACTGGGGAACGTCCCGCTGGAGCGCCATGGAGATCATGGTGAATACCCGAACCACACGGCTGTTGAGTCACTGACCTGTAAAGTGATGTTAATCCATTTTGTTTGTTTTTGCCACCAGGAAGCCTACTCAGTGGCTCGTCAGTTCAACCTGATACCACCTGTGTGTGAGCAGGCAGAGTATCACTATTTCCAGAGGGATAAAGTAGAGGTGCAGCTTCCTGAGCTCTACCACAAGATCGGTCAGACACCCACAGTCCCACAGCTTTGTCCTCTCTGATGCTTTTAATCATTTCTGTTTCACTGACTCTTGCTTCTCTCTCAGGGGTGGGGGCGATGACCTGGTCTCCTCTTGCTTGTGGATTAATCACAGGGAAATACAGCGATGGTGTGCCTGAGTGCTCCAGAGCAGCCATGAAGGTCAGCTGGATTTAACAGACACTCGTCAGGGACTGTGTTACAATAAAAGGATCAGGACTTTTTAGCTGATTTTTCCTCTACTTTGGCTCTGATGAAGGGATACCAGTGGCTGAAGGAGCGGGTGAACAGTGAGGAGGGTCGTAGGCAGCTCGCTAAAATCAAGGAGCTCCATCTACTGGCAGACAGACTGGGCTGCACCGCTGCACAGCTGGCCATAGGTAAAACATGCTGCAGCTTTTTTAAAACGTCAGCATCGTGTGACTGCCTGGAGAGGATTAGTCAACTAATTTACTGCTGTTTCATGGCTGAAGTGCAATAGATTTAGATCCTTGTTTTAGGAATCCAGTGTTATTTTTTTAAATCTTACAAAATTATTGTTATAAAATGTCTTTACTCATTTCTATAAAAAAAATTCTAAGATGCAAGTTGAAATATTTTACCTGACTAAAATTAAACTTGAGCTTTTTACAATATTTATCATAATTTTTACAAAAGCACAAACGCTAAATGCTGTAAAGGAGAAATCTGTCTAAAATTAAGTAAATACAATAATTTAGCTGTTTCAGAAAAACCTGCACTGGCAGCAGAGTTCAAACAAACCTTTGCACTGATTTTCACTTCAGTCATGTGTTTCTATGCAGATCTGCCTGAAGGCAAGACGTTAAAGCAGCATTTCCCGCAACTTTGCAGTTATGGTTAGGGTTAGGGTTAGAGGCTTGCTGTGTAACGTCACTGTCGTAACATTAAATCTCTCTCTCGGGCATAAAAGGCATGTTTACATTCCTAATGTCAGGCAAAACAACAAAAACAAACTTTTCCACCTCCACACATTGACTAAATAGTTTTATCAGGACTGTATAACAACTTTATGCCCGACCAAACACTATAACCCTGGTGAAATAATTTATTACTTACCTAGCCATTAGCAGCACGGCTAGGTCAGAGTCCGTAGTTCATGCTGTTCTTTCTAAAAGAGCTCTCCAGCGAGGAAAAGACGGCCCAATAATAACTCTGGTCTTTGCTCTTGCTCTATCACGTTCTTCTTTTCTTTTCCTATATTCCTCTGATAAGGGATTTCTAGTTTTCTTTGGTGAATCTGCCGTTGCTACAGCGAGTCTACGTTATACAAGTATGGCAAGCCAAAGGGATAAAAAAAATGTGCGTCCTAAACTCGCATTATGTCTGCCAAAACGCTCGTTCAAGACACGCGTTTTGGCGGACATAATGCGCATTTAGAATGTGCGCTTTTTTTTATCCCTTTGGCTTGCCATATTCTGCCGTAAAACGACACCCAGTCAGTACATCCTGCGGCTACCCAAAGCACAAAAACTGTATAGTGCAGTAAACAGACGTGGGACCCCCCAACACTATCACAGGTATGAAAATGAACATAATAGATAATACTATGACGCAAAAACTTTACAAAAAAAGCATAATTTTAAGGTGTAAAAGTTGCGGAATGTTGCTTTAACTCACTGCACTAATCTATCCCTCTAAATGTTATTACTATTATTACTATGTTACGTTCAATTCAATTTCAACTTTATTTATAAAGCGCTTTCACATGCCCAAAAGGACAAAGTTCACTAGATAATATGATCTCTAAATTATTTGCAGATTTACTTGTATTATCTTGTATACACTCTAAAAATGAAATGTTGAATTAACTCAATTAAGTTATGTTGGCTCCAGTAAACCTAGTTGCTTAAATGTAAAGAGTAATATACATTTAATTTTAACATAACAATGTATTAACTCTTTACATTTAAGCAACTGGGTTTAGTGGAACCAGTTGACATAACTTAATAAGTTAATTCAACATTGTTTCTAGTTTCATTAAAACATCTTATTTATTTATTTATTAATTATTATCTACGGCAGCGTAGAGCTGCCACCCACACAAAATAAAATTGGAGCGATATCACGTTATGACATCTTAAGTTTATTGTTCTAACAATATCCTTTTCACGTTTGCGCAATATATTATCATGTTCTAACAATATAATTATCACATTTGTACAATATGTTATCACGTTTGTACAATATACTATAATGTTTTTTATAATTATCACGTTTTTACAATATACTATGTTTTTACAATATAATTATCACGTTTTTACAATATACTATGTTTTTACAATATAATTATCACGTTTTTACAATATACTATCATGCTCTAACAATATAATTTTCACGTTTGTACAATATAATATTTATATTGTAAAAACGTGATAACATATTGTACAAACATGACAGTATATTGTAAAAACGTGATAATTATATTAATAGCAGGTAATCCGCGCTACATCCAGTTGAGTTCCGGTTCTTACGGCCAGGATCAAAAGCATGCAAAAAACTAACGTTTCGATAGAAGACGTTCTATCGAAACGTTAGTTTTTTGTTTTGTTTTCACCTAATTAAATAATTGATTGAACCGAGAGCGCCGGCCCCTTCCCCTTTTTTGCGTGATAATTACATTGTTAGAACATGATAGTATATATTGTAAAAACATGATAGTATATTGTACAAACGTGATAGTATATTGTACAAACGTGATAGTATATTGTAAAAACGTGATAGTATATTGTACAAACGTGATAGTATATTGTAAAAACGTGATAGTATATTGTACAAACGTGATAGTATATTGTAAAAACGTGATAGTATATTGTACAAACGTGAAAAGGATATTGTTAGAACAATAAAGTTAAGATGTTATAATGTGATATCGCTCCAATTTTATTTTGTGTGGGTGGCAGCTCTACGCTGCCGTAATTATCTTACATTACACATAAAAATTCAGCAGAACCAAACACAATCAGTGTAATTATCCAGTTTATTTTTTTATTATTTTTGCCATTTTAGTGTTGAAGAAAACAGGAGTTCTGCACTAAAGCTGGAGCACATGAGGAACTCGTGACCTGCTGGATTTTCCTCATTTATATCTTTTTTTCCTCAGCCTGGTGTCTGCGGAGCGAAGGAGTCAGCTCAGTCCTTCTGGGTGTTTCTAATACAGACCAGCTAATCGAGAACCTGGGTGCCCTCCGGGTAAAACACTCACACATCTTAATATTTCCCGTCACAGAAAGCCTCTGTTCTGATCTTGTGTGTGACACGGAGAGAAAAGTGGCAAACAGATCCCTTGTCTTCACTCATTTCAGATTTTATCCCAAATGAACCCTCAGACCATCACTGAGATCGACGCCCTGCTGGGAAACAAGCCACACGCCAAGAAAGAGTCACGCGCTTGAAAGCAGCTGAAGAAGTTCCAAGAAGGAGGAGGAAAGAACTTTGGGGGAAACAAACGTCGCTTTTTGCTCTGCTGTATACTCAACTTGCATGTTCTCTGCAACATTACGCTTCCAGTATGTGCGCATACCCATTCTGCGCCGCCAAATATTACCATGTATTTACAGAAAAAAAGAGAAGCACTGTCTCAGTTGTGGATAAGGAGGAGATTGTGTAATGCTCACCGTCTGAGCTGATGTCTGAGAACATTCAGATGCTGTTAAAGCGGGTCGGACTCTGGTGTGGAACAGAACCCCCACCTCTTTGCTAAAATGGGACTTTACTGGTTAAACTGGTGCTTTGTGAGCCTCCTCCCATTGCAGCTGCCTGTTATTCTGTACCATGCTTAGCACTCAGCAGCCAAAGGGTCAAAGGTCAACACTCAAGTGTCTAGCCCAACATATCCCATAATTTGCATGTGACTGGTCGGCTACGCTCACGGCTTTACAGGGTTGGGAACACTGGAGTGTTTTTAGAGTTTTTAAATTATTCTGACTGTTAAACAAAAAAAAAAACATCAGTCTGGTAAAAAAGCAACAAATATTCTTCTTTTTAAAAAATAACAGCTGCTGGTTTAAAATCTAACAAGAGCGTTTGGTTTCCAAGAGAATGTTACATTACGGTACTAAAACCAGACATTCTGATGAGGTTTGTAAGGTGGATCTCCCAACCCTGCGGCTCTCCCAGCAGTCTTTTTGCCTCCTCTGTTTGTAAACTGTGCGCATGTCCCTTTAAGAGAGAAAAGCCCTAAAAGGGTGTAAATGTGGCATGGCTTATGTAGATTTGCAGTGCCCTTGTAAGCCATTGTTTCTTTTTTTAAGTATTATTATTTTCTTCTAAGTGGTCCAGCAGCTGGACCCGGTACTCTAAAGACTCTCAGCCGTCTGAAACTGGACGGGTGATGCCTGGAGGAGGATTTGGATGCACTGTGGGGATAAATTAGTCTGTTTATCAAATGTGATACAAGCTCACTTGGAGAGAGATTTAGAGAATGTCTTTATTATTTTTGTTAAACTTAAAAATATAGCTTATCTGCTCATTTCTCCGAGTATTCTTTCTTTGCCTTATTTGTTTTATTTCTCATGACTTTTTAGGTCTTTTCCTTTGAGATTTGTGTTGCTTTTATTCTCAATGGTTGGAAATCAGCTTCCCATGAAGAAAACACAATATGGTATTTAGTCATGAGCACTTTTATGCAACACAAGGTGAAAATATGCTTATGGAGTTCAAATTTATGGATTCTGAGGCGTGACGGTGTCCAGCTGGACTTTGCCTGCATGACTTTTATTTGACGGTGTTGCAACAAAGAAAAAAACAGGGGTTAGATACGTGAATGTATCATGTCTGCTGCTGGAATGCTCAGAACATGATTTAAAAAAAATCTGCAGAACAGTCAAGCAAACATGCACTTTAAGATTTGGTGCAAAAGATTGTCAGCAGGAATTCCACAGACCCAAGCGTCAACACGGAACATTGGATAAGATTTTGTATTTTGTAACTGAAGATAAAATCTGGATTAGATCAATCATA
Organism: Aphyosemion australe; assembly: GCA_006937985.1. Lineage (NCBI taxonomy): Eukaryota > Metazoa > Chordata > Actinopteri > Cyprinodontiformes > Nothobranchiidae > Aphyosemion > Aphyosemion australe. Next base: position 1,334,810 of record SSNS01000101.1, on the reverse strand, counting down.
GGTCAACTTTACCCATGTTCATATTTGGAATCAGTTGTTTTTGTGTACAGAGATATTCATTAAAGCAGAAATCCTGAGTTTTTTTCTCAAAGGGCACCATCTAGAGGCGAATAAAATGTATTGCATCTAAAACCCTCCTTTCTACCAGACGCGAAAGCGTCGCCAAACGTACATCACAGAAGTTAGTCACCGTTATAGTGGACGGGTTCCTTTCCACCGGTCGCGAAGTCACGTTTTGGATGCGTCCCAGAAGCATAATGACGCATTAACACGTCAAACTCTGCAGTTCAGATCGGGCCAGACAGGAAGTCAAACACGAAATCAGTGTAAGGGCCGTGATATACTTGCTGTTTAGCGAAGCGTACGCATGTTTAAAATGGCTGCCACGCATAGCTTACGTTGATTTGAAGCGTTGTTTGTGCGCATCCCCCAAAACTAACGTGCCCAAATGCTGCAATATACAAGCAACCAGTAGGTGGAGTTGACAAAACGAGCGAGACACACCTACTATGGTGACTCCGTCTCTGGTTTAGAGGTCTTTCACACCATCTACGATACCGCTGCTGTCTTTTTTTCTGCTGTAATCTCAAAAGAACCCAAGTTACTGATTTCTTTTATTGACGACATGTTTGTTTTGGTTTCCCCAGCTCTCTATCCGGTCTGAGTAATCTCGTTTGCCCCCTAGTGGAACACTCCGGTACTACATGCAGTGCAGTGCTGTGTAGCAGCAAGTATACGAACAAAGACGCAGCCTGCTGCCTGTGCCAACGCAAGGGTAAACAGCAAGTATATCACTGCCCTAAAACATCCAGAAACTTTCAAAATAAAAGTCATGTGCAGATTTCCTGTTGATTAACTAGTAAAAAACGTTCATCATTTTCTGTGAAACCTTCGTAGTCGAGGTAAAAAGAACAGAAAATAAACCAAAGTCTTTTTGGGATACATGCAGCCATCTTTCCCCTTGCTTGTTATCGTTTGAAATCACGCCGGGTGTTGCAATTCTCCAGTGATTTTGTAATCTGACGGGATCAGACGTGTGGAACGCATTTGCTCCCAGTTGGAAGGGAGCTCGCGAGTAAAACGCCTCTATTACGTTTATTATTTAAAGACGTACTTGTCTATAAGAAATGTCGCCAACTTTGCCTGTCTAGGTACATCCTCAAACGCTCGAGCAAATTGCATGAAAAAAAGACATATTGCCCACCTTATATCACAGTACAGTGTAGGATTATCACTTTTATAGGTTTCTAAAAAAATCATACCTGAAATGGAGAAAACTCCAGATTGCTGCTTTAATAAGTTGCGATAAAACAATCTACAAGATGGTAGCTAACAATTAAACAATGACCAAATATGTTGTGGATTATAAAACCGTCATTAAATTATTAATTTTTTATATATTTACTTCACCCTTTAAAGCTAATTCAGCTAAAGATAAGTTATGACTCTTGAAACTGAAATATTTCAAATTCTTCACTCCGCCTTCTTATACAGATAGGATTAGAGGAGTTTTTTGTCATTGTCGCTCAACCAAATTCATCACGTCTGGTCAAACATTTGAACTTTTACCGTTTTCCAGCCTGAATGAACTGAACAAAGCTGATAAGATTCAGAGCAGCGTGCATTCCTTCATGGATTATCAGGTTGGGGTTCTCCATGTTTGCACTTGTTCTGTTGTTTCTGCACAAACGTGTTCACCAGTAGGAACAGACAGCACACGAGCACCTCACTAAAACTTGTCTCCTCGTCTGGTGTTTCACCTGAGCTGCTTCCTCTCTTTTGTGTTTAATGCTGGTAAATTTAAGGTGTTCCTTTTCTTGGATATGCCTGACGATGTGGACAAACAGCTTTATTTTCCATGATCACTCTCTGTAAATGCAACAAAGGCCCGTATTTAGTGATTAAACTGTAACGGCATTAAGAAATAAAGGTGGGGAAATGCTGCATTTACATAGCCTAGTGAACTAGACCAATTCTTGCTTTGCAGAGTTTGGTCTAGGCACGCTTCATTGGAACCCTCGCAGCCCAAACCACTGCTGTGTCTATCCAATCACAACTCGCTATAGTTTTGGTTGGGCCAATCACAGCGCTCTATATTGTGGGCCAATCACAGAGCGGGAGTAGCCGATGACGTCAGCGCTGCGGCCGCAAACCCAAGCAACATGGCGGCAGCGCCGGAGCCACGTTCTTTTGAAACGGCTTTGTCATCAACATTGGATTATTTAGACTCCAACGTGCGTAAGTCTGTCGGCTATACTTAGCGGCTTCTTATTTTTATCAAACAAAGTAGTGCAATGTCCCAGTACACCTGATATTCACATGTTTTTATACAAAAACGACAGAAATCATTGACGCCATTAGTGGGTCCCGCTTTTCCATCACTGCGATTACGTCACGTTGTTCATTACTCTGATTGGTCCTAGCGCTATCCAATTGCGTGCTGACATTTTGAAAGACAACCGTAGATCCCGCCTCACCACTGAGAGCCGTCAATGGTTCGTGGCCAGACTATATATTCACATATATAGGATGGCTTGCCAGGCTAGCATTTACATGCTCTGATGCAGACTTTTAGTTTGCAACCCTGCTGCTGTGAATTCAGTCAATCTGAGACATCCTGGATGTCTAATTAACTCTGTTTAATGAAAAGTAAGATCAGCAATTTACAGAAAAAAGTTTATGAATTTAAATGATTCATAATGTTCTTAAGTTGTTTTTTGTTACCAGTGCCTTGCTGGAATAAGCAAAGCTTTAACTAATGTTGTGGGAAAATAATATGGTGTTTCTGTCTCTGATGTATTTAGCTCAAATCTGGTTTTCTGCAGCTCGTCTGATGTCACTCCTCTCAGGCCCTTGTGATCCTGGTTCTTCTTTCCTCCGAGCTGGATCAGCATTTGACTTTTTCTCTTTCCTTTTCCCACTCTCCCGGTTCGTTAAGATCTTCTGATCAAATAAGGAATCACGAGCCATAAAGACCGCCTCGTTGCAATCAACGTAAACTCTTTATTACATCTTCATTTTAACCCAGTGTCACTTGGGGAGATTCCAACCATCTCCCATCGTATAATGGCGAATCCGAAGTTTCACAGCATGCACACAGATTATATTCCTTCTGCAGAACCTGGTTCCGCCTGGTACCTCCCTTCAAGGTCCTAACTTTCGTATCCCTTGGTAACCGACATATTTATGATCTCTGGCTCCAGGAATGAAGCCATCTGGTCTAAACTTTCTCCTGTCTTATCTGTCCCTAGGTCAGATACTTCTCACCTCCCCCTTTGCACACAGTTTTATGACACCAGAACCAGACCTTCACAGGAGATCAAAACCTTCTTGCTTTAGCTTGAACTCACAGCTTGATGTAAACATGCATAAATCATGGTTAAATGCAGATCATAAAGAGTACATGAATCATATGTGTATCAATAACCCTGGAAAGAAAAGTGATTAACATATTTGATTCACTGGATTCTAAATTCTAAAATTAAAGGTATAATCGGCAAAAATATATTTTCCTTCCTCACTAAACAAGGCAACAGTTTCAGACATTTAAAACTGAAAGAATAGGAAAGCACAGTTCTATTCATATGGGCTGCATTCCATTTTTTGTTGCAATGCTTGTATTTCACAGAACAGATAAATTGCACAGCTGTAAAAATGGAATGCAACCTTTATTAATACATCTTGTCTATTCTTTGAGTTAAATACTTTTGAATGCATGGACATATGAGAGGTTTATATTGTGTTTTCACTTTAAGCAGTCACTGGTTGCCCTTGAGTCAGATCCTAAATTCTCCTCAAACTGTTAAAGGGTCACTTAAACGGAAGACACCACACAATAAAAACACAACATCCATCCCCGTCTGTCGGTGCTGCATGAACAGCAACGACGCCCGCTGGGACACCACACACGCTCAACACATCTGTGATGCCAAACACTCACAGCCTTTTCTGTTCCTGGACTCCCAAGTGCCATCGGAGAGGCAGATGAAGCATATGTGCTGAGGAGTGTTGACTGCCTCACCGCCCGGCGACGTCGAACCGAAACAGGTTTTGCTCCATGATTCATCGTGAGTCACCGTTTGCATTGAGAACATAGTTGGACGAGGTGATATAACAGCTGATGCATCCAGTCAGCTGAGAAGCAGCGGCTCAGGAGGGTTGACAGTTCAAACCCAGCTCTATCATTGTCTCTATGTTGTATTATTAATAATATTATCATTATTATACCTGTAGTAAACTACTAAAGTTCTTATGTAAGCTGCAGGGCATCCATGAATGTCCAAAATTAATTTTATCATACAGCTAACTAATGTGCATCAATCTGGAGCAAAATAATTCCCAAGAGTTTTTATTTCCTCCTGTAAAAAAATGTTTTTACGTGTCTACTGCCCTGGAGTTTGACACAGCAGTTTAATTAATCCAAAACAAACATTAATGCCATATACACACATAGCCAGGTTGTTTAAAACCCTATATATGTATATATATATATATATATATATATATATATATATATATATATATATAAAAGACTTTTTGTTAAGGATTAACAACAAGTTTTGTCTTAATCACAGTATTAGAATGTTTACTAAACTAAAAATGTCTGAAAACATTTTAAACGATGCCACCTCTTTAAATGTCTAATTTTTTTTCATCAGATCTTAGTGGTCGTTTGGACATAATTTTAGCAACAATCTGAGTTTTGACAAAATGCAATTTGATTTATGATTTAATTATCAACAGTAATGTTAAAGCTACTTTTAGTGAGACATTAGGGTCACCATGGTCACCACACACCTGCATCTCTCACTCCCTAACAGAAGTCTTAATAATGCAGATAGAAACGTGGATAGAAGCTTGGAAGAAAACTAATTTTGTGTAAAGGTCATCAGAGCAAAAAGAGTTTGTTTTGAAAGTTTAGCAGCTCAAAAGTCAGAGTGCATGAGGTTAAAGTTGCATCTCCTCTGCAGGAGGAGCTGATAAAAAACAGAAAAAGAAAATTAAATAGCCCCCCTAATGATTATCTGTGACTTTATTTTTAATTGCCTAAACTCCTCTACTTATTTAGATTAACACAGCTGGCTCCTAATTTGCAAAATCTCCCGACTAAAAATCCTTCCTGTCTTTAATTCATCCCCAAAGCCTGCACATCTGCTCAGTCATATTCAAATCCCCAGACTGGTTTACAACACGAGTCCTCAGCATAAAATAATACAAAACACGCAGCAGTCTGCATCTTCCACAGGAAACCGAGGGACTGAAACACTCACCTCCAGCAGAAGTGTCATCCATCTCTGTATTTAATGTTATACCTCTCATCCATAATTTACTATTAATCTTTTTTATTTATTTATTTATTCTCAAAGCAATTTGTTTGCAACAGCCCCACAGAGTAAAATCATGCAAATTAAAGAAACAAGAAAGAGCAAAGTGATCAGAAATCCTTTATTTTTTACCAAAATACATGTTTCATGCAGATTGTGTCACTTTCCACAACAATTAATGGAACCACACAATTAAACTATAGTGCAGGACCACCTTTGAGGCATTTTTGAAAAAAAAGGCAAAAAGGAGTTTAAAGTCGGTCAAGTTATGTTTATGTGCAAGTTCCAGGTGGCTTTTAAAATCAAGACCCTCTTCTGCTGCTGCTGCACGCTTGTGTCATACAGCAGGAAGCTTGTTTTACCTGCTCAGCCCCTTATGTGTCTGAAAATGATGCAAAGATTTTTTAAAAATCACTAGGATTAAAAATTAAAAACAATGCTGAGAGGAAAACTCATATCTGTAATATTAAGAAAAATATATTTTTACCTCATTAAAGGGACTTTTCAGCCTTTTAATGTTTGTTTCTGTGTAAAAGCTTTAATCATCTTTCCTGTTATAAATGAACTCTTCAACAGCCTCAGTTTAGAGAAAAAGAGATTGTGTCCTACAAGACTGATGAGCTAATGGCTAGTTAAAGTGCTACCAATACCAAAGTGTATTGCTGCTATCTTAAAACAGCTCCTGTCTCCAAAATTTCATAGCGATTCATGCTGCGTTATTTTTTAACCCTTTAAAACAGCATGGTTATTTAAATGGAATTCTATGCTTATTTACAAGTGTAAATGTCACCAGCAGCAGCTAAATGCAGCACTTCTGGTGTATCGAGATCAAGCCCATCAGGAATTCAATTCAATGCAAAAATAATAGGAGGTCTAAGTCACGCCCATCTACTTCCAGACCGTGGGTTTCCAACTAGCAAAAAAAAAATGAATGGGAGTCTATGAGCCGATAAAAGTTAATTTCTGATCCGGTTTAATATGCGTCTGAATTTTAAAATCACATTTTAATGCCAAGAAAGCGCTTATTTTAGACAGGCGGCAAAGGTTATTTTAGGTTTTGTGTGAAAAGACGTAGCGGACTACAAATGTTTGTCTCACCAAACTGACATCATCCAACCAGGCACGGAAAAGAAGAGAAAAAATGGCTGAGTTTAGCGAGCATCGAATTCTTCTTTAAGGATGAAAAGAAGAAGCATCAAACGTGGGGAAAACCACCATAAATCTGGCCATGTGGTGAGTAGCAGCTATGCTGCGGGAGAAGAACTCCTGCGGTGATGTCATAAATGCGACGTCTGATTTGTAGTCTTTTACATTACGAGTTTTTACAAGCTAATAAAGCTCAGATTACGTGACAGACACAGTTGAAACACACATAATTACTTTTCATTTAAATTGAAGTGCAACATATGTGCGATTCAGGGCATAAGGCAAAGCGGATTAGAAAATAGCTTTTATAGCCCCGCACACTTGCGTTCATTTTTTTCTTTGTTCTGAGGACCCATGAGCCGACCGGAAGGGGAGGAGACTAGGGCTGGGCGATAAATCGAATATTTATCGACTCTAACCGATATCATTTTTCCCATGTCAATATATTCAGTAATAATAAAATGAAAAGATGTGTGTAGGTCTGTGACGTTCATGTCCCTTTAAGAAGCTGTACCACCTCAAGTCACATGACAAAGAGACTCAACGTAATACACGTGACAGCCCCATCTAGTGGACAACTTTTTGTTTTGCGCATACATGTAGTTATTGTCCATTTATCGTTATCGAGGTGAACTCATCAATATACCGTGATATTGATTTTAGGTCATATCGCCCAGCCCTAGAGGTGACTTAGACTCCCTATAGAGATGTAAAAAGTTTATAAAATAATGTTCACATGTACCGCTAGGAGATGTACATGACTGTAGCTGTTTCTAACACAGAAGACATCTGCTTTATGGTTGGGTCAATTCAGACAATATTAACGATGTCTAGTCCAAATACACCCATATCTGAAACAGGTTTCTGTCGTCTACACAAAAACACTTCAAAATTACCCAAAAATGATAAAATACTTTAAATATCAGTTTCAGCCTTGCCACATACAATTTAAAGTCATATTAATAAGTTTTCCTGTTAGCAATGACTCTTCTACAACCATGTAGCAACATGGCCTCATGGTTTTTCTCCTAAATGAACTAAGTTACACTCTTCATTTACAGGTCATGTCAATACGTCGTGTCCCAGAGACAAGTATTGTCTTAAGTGTCTCTAGCTTATCCAGCAGCATATCTTCAAGACATCACGACTCAAGGATGAAGACACTCAAGGATTCTGACGCAAGACCTTTACTGTCTCTTTATCTCTTAAAACCACGAGGCCATGTTGCTACAACCATCAAAGTTAAAGGCCGCCCGCAACAAGAATAATTTCTACAAAAAGATGGTTTCAATCAAATTCTTGCTCATCATCTGTAAAACTGACCAGGTTTTGGCCTTTTTTTTTGTGATGTTCGATATTATCGACTGATACTGGCATTAAGCCTTAATATCTGAAATTATCGGAATCGGTTTATACTCTGACAACTTTTACATACCATGCACATCAAACTCTTCAGCTAATTCTCTCAATAAAAATGTCAAAATATGACAGATTCAAGGTACTGACCCTTTGCACCCATGTCACCTGATCACTTGGGTCCACCATAGTGGAAATCAACAGTGAATTACGGGAGTGAAAAGTGGCGACTGAGGTTGTTTTTTGCCAGTTTAACCTACTAGTTCAAGCCCCGTTCACTTGTGGGAAGATTTAGCCCACCTAGGTGGGGCTCATAGAGAGCGGTATTTACAAAAGTTAAGTGTTAACTAGCTTACGAACGTTAGCTTACATTCTTCCTGCTGCTGTTCACCGATGTAAACAATTTGCCGACTTTGCCAGAATTCATCTATCCATCCATCAGTTTTCCTCCACTTATCTGGGATCGGGTTGTGGGGGCAGTAGCCTAAGCAGAGAGGCCCAGACTTCCCTCTCCCCAGCTACCTGGGCCAGTTTCTGCGGGGGAATCCCAAAGTGTTCCCTGGCAAGCTGAGAAACATTGTGTCCTGGGTCTTCCTTTAGGTCTCCTCCCAGTTGGACGTGCCCGAAAAACCTCACCAGGGAGGTGTCCAGGAGGCATCCTAACCAGATGTCCAAGCCACCTCAACTGGCTCCTCTCGATGTGGAGGAGCAGCAGATCTACCCCGAGCTCTTCCTTGATGACTTCTCAACCCATCTCTAAAGGATAGCCTAGAAATCCTGTCCATAAAAATTATGAACAGAATCCAACTTTTACCGGGAACGAGCCCGACTTACTGCAGGTAATGCGGGCCAAGCTTCGACAATGGTTATAAAGGGACCTAACAGTCATATCAAGGGGCCTGGTACCCCATACTCCCCAAGTACCCTCCAAAGGCTCCCCCAAGGTACACGGTCAAACGCCTTCTCCAAATCCACAAAACACATGTAGATTGGTTGGGCAAACTCCCACGCACCTTCCAGGACCCCCCTAAGTGTACAGAGTTGCTCCAGTGTTCCACGGCCAGGACGAAAACCACATTGCTCCTCCTGGATCCGAGGTTCAACTATCCAACTGACCCTCCTCTCAAAACCCCTGAATAGAGTCTACCAGGGAGGCTCAGGAGTATAATCCCCCTGTAGTTGGAACACACCCTGCAGTCCCCCTTTTTAAATAGGGGGACCACCCCCCTGGTCTGCCAATCCAGTGGAACTGCCCCTGATGTCCATGCAATATTGCAGAGCCACGTCAACCAACACAGCCCTACAACATCCAGAGCCTTAAGGAACACTGGGCGGATCTCATTCACCCCCGGGGCTTTGCCACTGTGGAGCTTTTTGACAACCTCGGTGACCTTTTTGTTTGCTAATGTCAGTTGTGGTAGCCATCTTAAAATGAGCTTTAATCACTTGTAGATAAATAAATTACAGAATATATTAAAATTACATATAATCTATTTAACTTAATGATTAGGAGAACACATTTCCTCTTAAATCATTCATACAGATCTGGCTTTTGTCTACCTCTGTAATCCATATCAGAACAAAATTAAAAAGTAAAATATGTGGCGATTCATCTGGATGAGGCCAGTCCTTTAGCCATGGAGTTCCACAGAGTTCTATACTAGGATACATAATTTTCACCACATACATGCTCTGTTTTAGGCAACATTGTGTACATCTGTACGGGTGTGCATGCAGATATCAACCAGATATATGTATATCTATGGAGCCAGATGAAACCCATCAGTTGGTCACACTATTCTTCTTCTAAAGGACACAAAGGGCATGGGATTCAGACAAAATTCAAGTTATACTCATTTGGTCCTAGACACCTCAGAAACACACAATCTAACCATACAGCTAATCTGTGGGCTATTTTTGACCATAATATGTTTTTACATTACAATAAAATAATCTATAGACAGTCTTGTACCTTAATCTCACTGATCTAAAAACGCAGCATTGAGAATTCTGACAGGAACCAGCAGGAGGTAGCCCGTTTCGCGGGTTTTATCCTCTCTTCGATGGCCTCATGCAAATTCCAGAAAGGGATTTAAAATCTTTTATCCTCACATACAAAGCCCTTCAGAATCAAACCACATCTAATAATGACCTTACAGTACTGTACTTTAGTCACAGGATCGGGATCTGAATGCTGGTTCTGATACATTTTTAACCATGAATTCACAGATGTTGATCAGTTTTTGAATGCAGCTTTCTTCACTGATTTATGGCACTCACTGGCAGGCTGCTGCACAGCCTGAGCATAAACAACACAGCAGAAGGCATATGTGAAATAAAGTACTCTAACAGTAAAACAGGGAACTTTAAAAGGCCTTTATGATCATTGTCTGAAAACAAAGAGGTAGGCTGATTCTCTCCTCTGCTGAGAAAAGACTGACAGTTCAATAAGATGCAGAAACGCCTATGAGGAGCTAATCAAACATGCCACACATAAAGCCTGCTTAAAAAATGACAATCCAACACAGCATGCTCAAAATCAAATGGCTATTCTATTAAAAATATGCATTTTATAGACACTTGCATGATTATAATAATAATAATAAGACTTAATTTACTCATGTGAACAAAGAGACAAGAAAACACACAACTGGTGCATGCATTAACATCTCCAGAATGTAGAACAATATAAACACAGACCAACATTACTGTACTGCATTTTAAGCTTTTACTTGTTTGTTTTTTCTTTTGCTGTGCAGGATCATTTAGAGCGAATTCAGAGCATCTTCTTGTCTTTCTTGCCTCCTATCTGCATGACATCATTGAGGGAAAAAGTAGAGAAGGCAATTTGCTCTAATTCGCTCTCCTTCCCGCATTCCATCAGGCAGGAAAACTGATCCTTGTCCACGTTGTAAGCCAGGTCAGAGTAGCCGCTGGGGCCCCTGTGGATGATCCTTGGTCTGTCCCATCCAGATGAGTGCAGGGGCGACCGGTTCAAATACACCCCCATGTCCCGCCGGCTGGACTTGTTGGTCGGGTGCATGAAGAGGAGCCAGGTTTGTGTGTCTGGTGACAAAAGGGACGTGCCACAAGCTTTGCTCTCAGCGTCGTCGTTGGGGATAAACTCTGGCGCGGGGAAGCCAACGACGCTGCCCTGACAGCCAGAAGGTTGTTCCACCAGCTCTGACGCCATGTGAGGCTTGTCAAAGTAAATGCCGCTGTTCTCACTCAGGGCCTCGCATCTGTGGCCCCCGCTGTGACGAGCGTTGCAGTAAAGGTGACTCCTACCCTCGTGGTCTATAATCTCTGCCATCTCACACTCACATGACTTCTTTTGGAGCATCTTACCTATGTGCCATGTCTGTCCAAAGTCCTCGCTGTACACGGTGAGTGCACGTGGGTACACTGTGAAGGGAACAGGAAAGGAGCAGCACTTGTAGGGAATATAATAGGTGTAGGCAGGGATGATCAGTCTGCCATTCTCCAGCTGAACGCCGTGGCCAGGACCTACACCAAACGTGGCCCATTTGTGCACGGCCTCCCCGATCACACTCTCTGTCAAGTCCATCGCGTTGCTCCAGGTTTGTCCGTCGTCGCTGCTGCTAACACAACAGAGACGAGTCTTGTTCTTACCTGTGAGGATCTGCTTGATCTCTGTGGTGTCTCCCAAAACGCAGATGAAAAACAGAAACAGCCTCTTGCTGTTCTTTTCATACACCGGGCAGGGGTTCATGGTGCGGTAGTTTGGTAGACATGCAGTAGAAAGCTCCTGGCTGGACGACCACTGGGGATAAAAGACAACATTTAATTTATAATGTAGGGATGTTAAAGCTGAGGTGTGTTTGCTGCAGCAGTAATAACCTGAACAGATCCATCCTCTTTCTGCAGACCTCTTCTCATCACCAGGATTTTGGCATCGTGGTCACAATAGGAGGTTCTTCTCTCTGCAAAGGCGAGGAAGGTGTGACAGTGCCTCAGGTAGAGGAGAGCAGGGATCCTGTATGTGATCCCACTGGGCTCCCTCTCAAATAAAGTTGTTTTAGCTGGTTCCTCTCCGGCGACACTCTTTGATGCTCTGCTTCCCATGGTGGATGAGATGTCCTTGTATGTTACACGAACATGACCAGCCTTACTTTGTTTTATAATCCTGCTGGAACAGTCCTTAGAGCTCAGACTGACAGGCAGAGTTCACACTTCAGTAGCTCCTCACAAACACAGACGAGCGGCCGGTGTCCATCACAAGTGGAACACGGCTCTTACCTTTACACGTCACTCCTGACCTGCTCTAGCCTCGACACGACATCACTGCATCCATTTGAATGAGAAACCAAACCAGGGACATCTGGCGTTCACGACACTGATGCTGGAGGTTCTTCAGGAACGAAGACAGCACCGAAACAAGAGGGAGCCTCACTCTCACTTCCGCGTTCGTCTTAATGGCCGCTGATATGAGCGGAATGACGTTTTCAGATTCACGTTTGCTAAAAATAATCACTAAAGCTATTTTTTTACATCTAAGAGGTTCAGTGAGTATTTACCGACCAAATTACTATTAAATTATTAGTTTTATTTTGTTCATAAACGCATTAATTGCCTTTATACGTGAGGTTAGCATGGTGTTTCACCATCTTGTCCTAGCAATGACTCTTTGATTGGTGACACTTTCCGGCCTGTCGCAACGTCTTCACCGCCATAGACGTTCACCGCACCGCTACCTGCTGGACAGGAGGAGAAACCTCTCGTCTTACACGCTGTTGCTAGGATACAAACCACTACTGTTACAGCTAGGGTGACCAGATGTCCCGCTTTGTGCGGGACAGTCCCGCATTTTCATCATTTTTCACACGTCCCGCAAATTGAGACAATGTCCCGCATTGACAGTCTCCCGTTCCGAATTTCAATCTTGCATAAACGCTGTGGAGAAAGCCGCCTGTTGCTGTCAGTCGAACCAGGAGGCGGGACTTTAACGCCGGTCCGGAGCGCTTGGGGCGCGCACCCGAACCACCAAAACAGAAGCGTCAGCAAGAACGGAGGAAAGATGAACACCGTGGCGAAAATGCTGTTAGAATAAACTCGTGGGTTAAAAGTGTTCATTGAGACTCTGTCAGGGTCTTTGTGTTGTTTCTCAGAGTCATTTTTTGTGTCACGGCGCGGAGTCTGATATGAAACAGAGCAGAGAATCCAAGAGTCACAAAAAAATGTGTTGGTCTGAACTGAAGCAGGGTTCCCAGTAAGTAGACAGGTCCCAAACGAGTTTCTAACACACACAAGGTGCTGGAGTTATTTTTATTTCAAATACATACAAGCTAAACTCTTTTAAAGCACATTAAAGAGAGAATTAAATGTAAGCCTTCATTATTTTTCTCAGACATTTGAGGAAAAAAGTCATTCTAGGGAACCCTGTTAGATTAGATCTGAATTTCTTCAGATTTAAGTCAGTGATGTTTTTTCTCTCTCCCCTAAATATTTACTAGAAAAGATGTGTTGTATTCCTTGGTCTCTGTATGAGACTGTGCACTTCTGTAGGTTCATCTAGTGTGTAATAAAACACTGAGACACAGCAGTTCGGGTCCAGCGATCTTTACTCCGTCTATTATCTCTCCAGCTTCACAGTCACTCCTTTGACACTCGCGCCCCCTAGTGGTCACAGCCAATAACAGCATGTACATTACAGTACCATACACCACAAGATGTGTTGTCATTTTTGAAAAAAACAACAACACCATTTTGTTTCTGAATTAAGAAAAAAATAGCAAAAAAAGTATGAATATTTGTTGATTTTATTGGAAAATGTATTAAAAACAAACTTAAATAGATCTAAAATTGTTACTGGTACTTTAACTGTCATTCTGTTGTGGAAAATATTCAATGAAAACTCTGAAAAGCTGCTAAAACCTGCATATTTTTTTACTGTGGGCCTTTCTATATTATTAAAATGAGTTGATGGGTTTAAAATCCTTTTAGCTAAAGCTAATCAGAACCACTAGAAGGTCCAAAGAGCCTGAGTTAAGCTGTGGTAATGAGAGAAGCTGTGAAATAGTCTGAAAACTTTTGCTTGTTCAAGTTGAATTCAAATAGAATATATAGTACATGAAATATATGATAATAATAATTATAATAACTATGTATATTTACCAGTGATGTTGGAGCTAAAAGGCAGAAAAGAAGTTTTTTTTTTTTTTACTTTTTAACTTTATCTTGTTAAATTGGAATTTTACGTTGTCCCACATTGAGTAGTCTCTGTCCCACATTTGGCGAGTTGGGATCTGGTCACCCTAGTTACAGCACACATCAGTGAGCTCTCTTTAAAAATTGACACCTTGCATGAAAAGTTGTTTGCTGCTGATTAAAAGCTTGGAAACGGGATGAAATCAGAGTTTAGCTAATTCGAAGATGGCCAGAGCTTTCCAACCAAATCTGTTTCCAGCCAGGAGAACTCAGCGTCACAGGGAAGAAGGTTTGTTAAAGCAAGAAATATTAAATATTTACAGG
>SSNS01000101.1:1302979-1314631 GCA_006937985.1 Aphyosemion australe | reverse complement strand
GGGTGGGCTCTGGCCGGCCGCGGTCACGTGGGACAAGTCTGTTCCATTAACCGTTGTCTTTGATCAAGGAAGGACAGTGTCCTCAGAAGCAAGGTGTCTGGCCTGGCAAGGCAAGGCGAGGTTCCTTGAGATTGAGAAATACCCCCGGTCTTCCCCGCCTCGAGCCAAGGTGGGTGAGTCCATGAATGCTAATTTTCAATGTAGATCTGAGTGGCTTTTTCTAATCCGAGCATTTTCCCGTCTATTTTCTATCAGAAGCTAATGCAGGAAATAGGGGTAGAAGACCATTTTCATGTTCAGCCTGCATGTGAAACTCAGAGTGACCAATCAAATTTCAAAAAGAACAAGTAAAAACAGTGTCTCAGTGAACCTGTTCTTTAACAACAATTGATTTATTGTAGCCAGCAGAGAACTTACATTTGTAGGATTGACTCAAAAGGTAATGCAAGATGGCTGCCATGGCTAATCATCATTAGCAACAAAAAGGACAATAACCCATTCCATTTGACAGACATTAAGCTAAATTCTGATGTAATAGATGAAAGTCTTCCATAACAAAGTCTCTGAGCACTAATGGTCATGAAACTCCATCATCTCTTAACATGTTGGGTTAAAGCTCTGGGATGTGGGAGATGTACGTTCCGTCCTGATGTGTTCCTGAGACCAGAGCTGAAGCAGCAGAAGTGTGTTGAGTTGCATCTGCAGAAATGATATTTCTGTCTGTGACGGTTTAGAGCAGCTGCTCCATTAACAAAAACATCTTTTTGCAGACAGTTTAAACTAAATCTATGCTTCTTATTCTTCATCTTTTTCACTTTCTACCTTCTCACCCAAAAGAAAAAAATCAGCTTTAGCTCCTATTGATAGAGTTTGTATTCAGACAATAAAGTTCTAACTCAAAAACAGAAATGAGTCTAAAACGACTTCAGAATGTGGATCTTTGTGAAACAGGAATTCACCTCAAACACCTTTTTCCTTTAATTAAAAGATCTGTCTTGTAGGCAGGAACACAAGTGTTCCGTGGATCCGTGGACGTCTGCTTCTTTGAGCAGATCTCTGCTCTGCAGCTCAGGATGATTTATGGTCCACATTAACAGAATCATTTCCAGTTAGGGTTCTGGAAATTACCTCTAACCTCTTGCAATGAGTCATATGACAGCGGGGCTCGATTGTAGTTATCGTCCTGCTGGAGTCATGTTCTGTTTTCTGTACGTTCCTCGCCTGATTTCACAGCGCTGCCGCTCATATGATTTCCATTATTTGTCTCCAGAGCAGCTTGCAGATGTGGAATGCACACTGAGCCTCAGAGGGATAAATCAGTCATGTATGTATGAAGATGTTCCACGCAGGGATTTTACATGTTTACATTTAGATCAGGAGATTTCTCTGCTCCTGTGTGTAGTGGTTAAATAGTAATTAATGGATTGCACATGTTAAAGTTACTGAGTAGGCTACATTTTATTTATATTGGTGCCTTTCAAATGAAAATAAAAAAGTGCATTAAAATAATATAAAAGACACAAAGATAAAAAATGTCAAGTAAAAAAAAAAAAAAACTAAAACTGCTAAAACTCTGTCTCTTTTAGTATTTAGGGGTCTGATCTGGGGACACATTAGCCCAGATCAGTCAAACTCAGGATCCTGCTGGTGAGACAAACCTCAAAAGTCCTGACCAGAACCAGACAGGAAGCCAGTACAGAGAAATGGAGGATAGAGCCAAGGGTTAAGCAGCTGAATTATGGTCAGAAAAAATAGATGTACAATCAAAAACACTTCAGATACTGTAAACTTTAAAAAGCTGAAAACCAGCACATCAGTGATAGAAGACACCACTAAATTATCTTAAAAGGAAAGAAAATAAAGGACAAACGCAATGGGGCCAAGAACACACCCCTGTGGAACACTCTTCACATGATAATTTAATATTTTGAAACGTAAAAGAATATAATCCAGTATCTCAGTGTCTGAAGCAGCACTAAGTGGTCCACTGGGTCAAGTCCAATGATTCTGAGACCGCAAGCCAACTACAACTAGCAGATTAATAAAACCAAAATCATTTTAATATTTGGATTCATGAGAAATCGGAGCAAGTTTTTATCCAAACATTTGTCAGGTAGTCAAATATTTTTTCATGAAATCTGTCTGGAAACAAAATGTTTTATGGACATTCAAAGTGAAACTGAGACTGAAGACACAGAAACCCTCAAATACCAGATGTTTTTTATTTAGTCCTCTAATAAAAAACTTAACGTTTCTGGTAAAGTTTCCCATGTAATTTTGATTTTCATGTATGTTTCTGTAAACCACCCTTAGATGACTTTTATTGTGATTTGACTCTAAATAAACAAACTAAACAGCTGAAACTGTGTTTTCTGATGGCTGCTGTCAGGGCAACACCTGGCCTTTAGTCTGGGGGTCTGGTTGGTATCGTTCCATCGTCAGCGGTATATTTAATGGTGATGAGGAAACGGTGCCAAATGGCAGAGAGACACTAACTCTTTTCCAGTATGCTGCAGCTCAGCTCTGCCTAACAGACCTTGTTTGTGGTGCAACACTGTCCTACAGAGTTACACTATAGGCACAGAAGAAAAAAAAACCCTGATGCCAAAACGAGTCAAATCAGTAATTGTTCATGTTTGAACCCAACCTAAAGACAACTCGTGTACAAGCCTTAAAGGAATGTGATGGTGACTCCTGCTCTCCCAGGGAGTTCTGGTGTGAGTCTGCCTGACAGGAATGTTGTTGCCAAGTCATTAAGACGTGAAAATGATACACGCTTCATGCTTTAATAGTTGCACAAGAGAAGAGTTTTCATGATAGAATTCTTTGATGCGAGAAAGGAACAAAGATGCCTGATATTGTGCAAGAGGTTGAAATAAATGTTGTGTTCCACAGTTAGGAGTCACGGTTGTTCCTGCACAACTTCAGCATTAACAGAGATCATTTCTAACTCGTAAAACTCAAATAAATCTTGAAAAACAAAATTTACCTGCATGTTTATGTTCACAGGATTAATAAAGTAGTGAGAGTACATTTAGGAGGCCATTTTGCAGCGTTTTCCTAGCGATATAAATGTTGTTTCTCTTTTGTGTTTGACTAGAGACAAACTAGAGCTCATCTCAGCTCTCACCTGACACATTAATGCACATTGTGAATGCTTTGATTCACCAATAAATCTTATAACTAAATGTGAATCAGACTAAAACCACACACACAGAAATAAAAAAAATATTAAAGAGGTCCTCCACTCATATTTCTAATACATTTGCAGTGGTCTATAGGAGAAATGAAATCGTTGGAAGGCATACTTGGGGGTGTTTCTGCACGGAGAATTCAGCTGGAGGTGGAAGTAGTTTCAGACGACAGGATTTGGAGTCTTATTTCCTGATATTTGGACATCTCTCCTCTGATTGGTGAAAAGCAACACGACTCTACCACTGACTCTGCTCTGCAACGTTGATGTTTTATCTCCACAAATAACACAAGCCTGGGGGAGTTCTGCTGTGTGGTGGAGTTGCTAATGCTAACGGTTAGCTTCTACTAGCCGAGACGTTCTCTGCTGTTTCCTGGACGCTAAACCAACAACAGCCTTCCCTGTTGTGAGTAAAGATGGTGAGTCCATGAACCCCTCAACAATCTGGGTCACACGATAATGTGTTTTGTCAGATGGGCTGGACGTTGGAATGTTGCTCTGTCAGGCTTTTCAAATCCTTGAGTTTCACCATCTATTTTCTATCAGAAGCTAATGCAGGAGAAAGGTGTAGGAGACTATTTTCATGTTCAGCCTGCATGGTAAACTCAGGCCGTTCATTTTCAAAAATAATAAGTAAAAAATAGTTTCTCAGTGAAGGACCTCTTTAAAGGAGCATGGGGCAGGATTTGTAAAAAAATAAGCATGCATGTTTTAAAGCTAATGGGCGATGAAGCGTTATAAACCAAAAAGAATGAGGCTTCCCATGTATCGTTTCATTTTCTTGAACAGGCTGTGTGCTGCAAAATGCACTGCAGTTTGGTCCTGAATTTCCCGCGCCTTCCTACGGATGTGACGAAAACTAACACTGCTTGCGCATTCTTGACATCATCAAAACAGGATAAAAATGTGGTCCACACTCCAGATCGATAGGTATTAACGAATTGCCAACCACCATTAAACCCCAAATAGAAGAACTGTGGGAATAGATTCTACCGCAACTGGCAAACGACCAAGCGCAACTCAAAGCCCACCAAAGAGTGGCACAAAGAAGAAGGAGGTTTTATCAGCGGCATCTCATGAGTCAAAAACCAAATATGATAAAAGTCGGGCAGGGATCCGAATATATATCGGATACGCAATTGACAAATGGAGGCTGCTTCAACTAGATCTGGGACTGAAAAAGGATGCTGACATGGCTCATTTCGTGACCAGGTAAGAAACATTATAGGTTGTGTTTAGAGCTTGATATGAAATGACCTCACTGATGACTCGGAGATAGCTAGCGTGCAGCATTAGCTGTGATCATGCTAGCTGCTGTGTACCACTGAATGTCTAGAGACGGGACATTTTCCAAACCGAACATCATTACAATTATGTTATATTTGACCTACAACTGACCTGTAAGCAGGGCTAATACTTTAGCAGGTAATGGTATTATTTGTGTTTTTGTAACAAGTGTGGGCACACTCCTGTGTTGGGCTGCAGTTACTCGCAGCACCAGGGGCGTCGTTTTGTGAGTTTTGTTTCTTCATCCTGCCCCATGCTCCTTTAAAGGAGACATATTACGACTTTATCCTAAGTCATAGTATTCTATGATCTATAAATCTAGGGGTGCACCAATTGCAGTTTTTGGCCGATCACCAATCTTGAGACTTGCCGATACTGATTTTATCTTAACTAAAAGCAAATTACGTCAATGTTTCAATTTCCTTTTATTGAGAAAACCAATATGAGAATACTCATGAACACCAGTTTCAACTGGACATGAGGTAATGTTCTCAAATATAAATGAACATATTTAGAATTGCTGTTTGCACTACAAAATCATATTTGTTCCTTTAGACTTTCATTTTTCTAATTTTGAAAACAAAACTTTTGTACCTGTTTTGACACAATTGTCCAAAAAATGATTCTATAGAAATTATTTGCTTTAACATTAACTAGGGGTGCACCGATTGCAGTTTTTGGCTGATCACAGATCTTGAGAAAAACCTGAGATTGAGGCCATGCACCCCTAATAAATACATGTTTATGAAATTTATTGCCCAGATACCCCCTCACATCAAGTGATTTCAGCAGTTTTATTCTTTATGTTTTCAGTACCTCTCAGAATGAGCTGCATCAGGGCTCTGTCACTTTAAGGAAAACAAGCTGGAGCTGGCCACGCCCACCCTTCCCCCATTCAGACTGCTGTGAGCTGAGAAGCTCTGATATCCTAGAGGGACTCAGAGTAGAGCATTCCTCCATGTGAGAGGTGGTTCTACTCTAATATCCCATTCATGATGTCACAAACGGGGACTTTTTGAAACAACTTGTTTTAGACACATAAGTCTTAAAACCAAACACTGATAAAAAACAAATGGACGGGTTTTTTCACATTTGGAGTGTTTATAGAGGCCGCAGAGACCCACAAGACAGCACAAAATGATGCAGAAGGTGAGTTTTGCATAATATGTCCTTTAATGCATTCAAGACAGTCCAGCAGAACCAGAGCCATCTTCTAAAGTTGATCCAGCGCCAGGATTGGAGCTCCACCGGTGCAGGAACGACAGCAGGCAGGTGAGATAATTTGCAGAAGACTTTTAGAAGATGGTCTGGTGTCAGTAAAAGCAGCAAAAAAGCCACTTCTGTCCAAGATTAACAACTGATATTCTACAAATGGGGCTGCACAGTGGCGCAGTGGTTAGCGCAGTTGCCTTGCAGCAAGAAGGTTCTGGGTTCACATCCCGGCCTGGGGTCTTTGCCCTGTGATGGACTGGCAACCTGTCCAGGGTGTACCCCGCCTGTTTGCCCGATGACTGCTGGAGATAGGCACCAGCCCCCCGCAACCCTGCTCGGATAAGCGGTTACTGAAAATGGATGGATGGATGGATTCTACAAATGGCACAAGGATTTCACTGAGGTTTGAGTGAAAGTCATTTCCTCAGATGAATCCCCTTTCTGGTCGTTTGGGACATCTAAAAAATAATTGCTAATCAAGCATCTAGAGACCATTCATGTATTGGGTTGTTTTTCAAGGAAATAGGATAAATCACAGTTTAACCTCAGATCACATGACTAAAGATGATACCGAGAGGAACTCCTTCCAACCATTCATGAACAGGTTGGTGAAGAAAAATGCCTTTTCCAGCTTGACGGAGGCTAAAGTCAGAACTTAACAGGAAACAAACTTTTACATTTTGGGTTTATGACCAGGAAACTCCCCAGACCTTATTCCCTCTGAGAAATGGTGGTCAATCCTCAAGAAATCTACAACTTCTGACAAACTCCAAACAAAGATGAGGAAGAAGGAGCTGCTATCAGTCAGGATCTGGACCAGAAGATGATGTCAGAGTGATCTGCAGAGGTCTAGAAGAAGGACCAACACTGTAAATATGAACCTTTTGTACAAAATTCATGTAATCATCAGTAAAAATGTGATGAAATGCTTTAAATCCACAAATAAAAGCAGGACCTGACTTTTAATCCCAGCTGAGCTGAAATGCATTTCATAAAAAACTTTATCGCCTACATTGTTTCTAAGTCCCTTAATCCAGTTTAAAAAACAGACTCCTAAAGCATTCTTTTATTACCAGGGTTATTTTAATGCCTTAAGATTTAAACAGAACACTCATTAAGTCCTTTATTCTAACCAATAAACTCAAGTTAATGAACAGAACTAAGAAAAAAATCATTATTCTAATCTGTGTTCTGGAGATTTACACCTGCTGGCATCAAAAGCGCACAAAAAAGTCTCCAAGACAGTAAAAAATTATTTCAAGGCTGGGCAAAACACTGATCTCCACACGTGATTGTGATTTATTTGTAAGGTTGTTCACATTAATGAGCATAAAACGTTGTTTTTAAGTTTCTAGATCCAGCCTGAGGAAAACCAGTCCTTTTTATTTTCATTGGACGTTTCCTCCCATCGACACTAACCCTCCCTCTCTTGTGCTTTGTGTCCTTTGACCTCCTCACCATGAAAAAGTGATAAACTGAAAACACATTTTTATCCACACTCTTAGTGAACAAAATCTGGCAGAGACGCCAGGAAATGGTCCAAAAAACAAAAATAACAAAGAACACGATGAAGAAAGGCATCAGTTGTTCTGGTTTGAGGACAGATCTTGTTGTTTTATATTTATTTCACATCTGGAGCGACCATCAGGACTGAGAATTGTGAGATTTGTTTGTAAAAAAGCGAAGGCTTTGAGAATCACCCCGTGGAGACTCAGACACTAGATTTGGCTCCGAGTGAACGGCCTCATCAACACTCCTCATTACCAAAGTGCCAAATGAGTTCACTGCAGACTGAACCTATTCATTATTTCTCTTGATGGACAATTAAACTGTAGCTTACTTATCATGTAATTTCTGGAACGGCTTCAGATGCTCTGGCACACAGCTGAAAGGAGTTTGTTAGTAATTACAGCCCAAAACTGTGAAGTTGTTCATCTTGTGAAAAGAAAAAAAGTAACCTCTCGCTGAGATCTGTCTTTTAGAGTTTACAGTCATTACGGGCTCCCTTATTCAGCTGATCTGAGAGGATGAAAGTGTCTCTGACATGCGTCCCACTATCAGCTAAACGGATCTTAACTAATGAGAGGATAAGGGTGTAAGGAAACAGAGCTCTTGATAGATTTGGGAAGTATTCTGATGAAGTATAAACTCAGGGGTTGTGCAGAGCGCCTTTATCGGTTATGAAATCAAACACATCCATCAGATTTAATTAACTTAACGCAACGGGACTCTCTTTGAATCCAAAAGCTTCAGTTCCTCACAAACAGTGCGTGAAGTCTGCAGGAAACAACTTGCTCCTGCAGCTTTGGAAACCTTTTTCATTTTAACTCAGTGACATGCTTTTGCAAGAATGCGATTAATGTAAAACTATAAGCAACAAATCTGGATTAAATGTCTTTTCAAGCCGGGATTCTCCCACAGTTCCGGAATAAAAAACAACATAAAAACATTCTCAGCTCAAACATTTTCTTGACTTCTCAGTAAATCTGGGCAGCAGGGAGGAGTATAAATACACAGAAATCTGACCTACGGAGTGATTTATACCCACTGACTGCCCCCAGCTGTTACAATTACCAGAGCCAAGACCGAGCATGCATACTGTAGCTGAATCAAACATCCACTAAACGCTTTATTGATGAGATTTCCAACAAAAACAACAGATAAAGACGTCAAAACATGAACGTTGCTCAGTTTGAATGACCTTGATGGGAAAATTGCTGTCATCAAGGCAGAACTCTCATTTTCTCACACTTTTAACTGGAAGAGACACACACGTCCAACAGCAAACACAAACACGCGTGACCTTCTTTGTGAAAAGTAGTGAAAGGGAAGTGCGTCATGTAAAAAAATATTGGTTCAATCCTTCAGTGAGAGACTGAACAGAGCTGTCTGGAGCAAAGTGTGAAACAAACACAATGGGTCATTGTCTGAAGGGTGCAGACAGAGGGAGGGAGAGAGAGAGAGAGAGAGAGAGAGGATGATAAAAGCAACAATATTCTGTAGAGTCCACTCGGTGGAGCCGATCCATGGCTGCACACTGAGTCATGGGGAACACGGTTATAACTTGACACCTGTTGACCAAGCCGGTCCTGCAGAACGACTGCACATAGCTCTGCAGAACCAACACACTGCTGCTGCTACAGACCAGGATCACATGCCTGCACCGTCCAGTGGGGACTCTTGTTACTGTCATCTGCTGACACACTGATCCAAATGACTCAAAAACTCATGAATGTTGGTGTTGTTAAATACTTTTAACTGGTCAGCCACTTGGTAGAGAATATTTTAGTACATCCATCTATTTTGAAAGACTGAACATAAATCCAAAAATGTACCAAATTTAAAGGTTCAATAAGGGAGAATTTTACAGTGAAATAACAAAACTGCCTAATGTGTCAGCCATGTTGGAAGGAAGGTTATACTGAAACAAATTTCCTTCTCAGCCAGCTGGGGCGTTGTCAGTTTTTCTACTTTTAAAAAGGAGGACATAGTTTACATTGGGTGTTTCTCAATGTCAAGGAACCTCACCTTGATGCCTTGGTCCTGCCCCGGTATTTTCAACCAGATGTGATCAGGAGCCGGCAGCAGCTACTTCGGGGGCAAATTTCCAGTTTAAATGTAAGTAAAGTAATTGTAGCTATCGGACTTATATCAAAAATGCTTTTTTTTTTAGATCCAAAGCAGTTATCTATGGTTGGTTAGTTGCTTAGTAGTTGCAGCTTTGGTGGCTATAGCAGGTACTAACTCACTTACACATTTGATTTAACCAATCTATACATAATTAAAATAGTAAAAGGCTCAATATACATATTGAAACTAAACTCTACTAAGATGGTTGGGACGTAAACAGAGAACGTGGGGTAAGTCTGTTTCATTTAACTGCTTTCTTTGACCAAGGAAGGACAGTGTCCTTGTAAGTGCCTTGCCTACCAAGGCCTTGGTAGGCAAGGTGCCTTGACATTGAGAAACACCCAATCTGTCCCACCTCTATACTTCCTGAATCCAGAACCAGTCATGTTTGAGCCCACGTGGTTGCCAATTCTGTGCCAGGATTTGCAATTCGACACCGGCCTGTTATAAGAAGCAGCGTCGTGGACAGAATGTTATCCAGTAAACAGGAGCGACCCAGAAGTTATTTCTTGTACCCCTAAAAAGCCACGGCATCTTTTTGTTTTACTCTAATATCAGGTAAAGGATAGAGGCTAACGTTGAGCTAACATTGCTAACAGTGAATTAGAAGCAAATAGTTGACTCTAAAAATATCTCAAGCTACTTTTTCAATTACCAACAACTCAACATTACAGTAAAATGTGTTTATCTACTTATCTTCTACCGCTGATCCCTAACTGGCAACCAGCATGAAATCCATGGTGTTTGTGGTGGGGCATCCACTGACAGTGGACTTGTTTTGAAATGTGGACTGCAGTCATAGATATCATATATATCACTAGATGCCTTACCCGCGCTGTTCGTCAATTGGACGAACGTCCCTACGCGGTGGCCATCTTACCTCGGACAGCTGCCCCCTTTCGTAACATTGGTGTCAATTGTGCATGTACTATTTAAATAACTCTAACTTGCTCAATTTTCAACCAAATTTCAAACGGTTTGATTTGTTATAAACGCCAGAGATGTGGCTGTGAAATATGATGGATTTGGACCATTAATTTAAAAATGTTAAAGTATGTCCTATCAAGCCTATGTGTCATAAGGTTTGTAATAATGCAACCCGCTTGTAAATCCGTTAATATTTAATCGAGTTAAGAGTGTTTAAGTTGTTCACTCACCTTCCATCTGCTACCATTGAGAACGGAACGTAAGCTGTCCAAAGTAAGATGGCCGCCCTGTATGGACGCTGTCGACTCCCAGTTAAGGCATCTAGCAATATATATGATATCTATGACTGTAGTACCCAAATTTGAAGGATGCGAAACGTGCAGCCATTTTTCTTCCTCTTCTTCTCCTCGTGTGGTCTGGTGATGTAAATTTGGTGAGACGAGCAGTTGGAGTCCTCTACGTGTTTTCACACAAAACCTAAAATAACTTTTGCCGCCTGTCGAAAATAAGCATGTCTTTAAAATTCACGATTTTTGCATCATTTGTGAAATCCATGGCACATATCATGGAGCATCTGCTTCATTTAGCAAAAATGCGGCTTCATTTAAGCAGCAGACAGACACACCTGCACAGAGACAGACTAAAGCAAAAACATTATCACCTGTCTAATATGTTTCTGGGGATCAGAAGGAAAGCTGGACTCTCAGGTGTGGGCTGCTCTGCTAGTGTTGGCTCTTCATCTTTGCTTTGTTCTTTTTTTTCATCTCAAGCCAACCTTCAACCAATCAGCACACAGATAGGACTGAATACCCATAATCCTTCACTCTTTATGGAGGATATGAATAGGTGTGCAGCATGAACGTTTGTGCCAAAGAGCTGGGTGGTCCAGAGAGGTGCAGAGAAGATTCTTAATATGATATTTTTCAGTCACCCTCAAACATCTGTTACTAGAAAAAATTGGACTTATACCAGTGACAGCTTTAAAGCCATTTATCAAAAATGCTTTAAATGATCAGAAGAGTGTTGATTATTTATCTTCCTTTGTTGTTTTAACTTGTTTACTGGATTTATCAGACAGAGAGCAGTGCTATCATCATAAATAATATGAACAGATAATAGGAGTAAATCATATTTTATTTCTGAGAGAAACACTCTTTATTAGGGCTATTAGATCTTTATTTATCAGAAGCCTTCAGGTGATTTGTAGTATCTATGCAGACCTCAGAAGAATCAACAAGTCCTTCTCAACATCAGTGCAGTACGGAAGCCCTGAAAGGCAACGGAAAAAATTTTTTTTTTTCTTGTGGCATTTTTCTAAGTTTTTTTTTGTTTTGTTTTTTTGCTAAGCCCAGAGAGGCAAATGGAAAAAAAATATTTTTTCTTGTGGCATGTCTCTAAGTTTT
>SSNS01000101.1:1283371-1295702 GCA_006937985.1 Aphyosemion australe | reverse complement strand
TGGTGGTGGGGTCACTGCTGGTCCCTTGGCAGTGGCCCTCTGATGTTTTCCGATGGCTGGAGTGGAGCTCGGCATCCTCTGGAGATGTGACCGGTCTGGCCACACTTGAAGCAATGGGTGCAGTTGTTTCCCTCTCCGTTGTTCTGGCAGGTCCTGCAGCCTCTCATCCTCCGAGTTCCAGCGGTGTCCGGTGTCCCCTTGGTGGTCTGCAACTTGCCAGCGTTGAGAGAAGCGAGTATCATCTGCCTCACTTCTGCAACCTCGTTCCTCAGCTCTTTCACTACGTCGTGTATGGCAGATGTAGAATGAGTTTTCTTGTCTTCCTTGGCGACAGGGATCTGTGAGCTGCTGCGTGGTTCATCCTTAGTTAACAGCTCATTGACTCTTGGTGTCTTTACATTGTTCCTTTTTAACTTATTTAGTCTTTCCGTCTCAAGATTGGCAGCTTCATTCAGTTTTTCAATGAGTGTTTCATCAGTCACATCTGGATTATCAAGAAGTGCCTTAATCTGGAACTTGATGTTTTCATTTTGCAGTCCTGTCCCCACAGATCTCAAGAACTTCCTTTTCACCAAGTCCTGACTGTAGTGTTCGGCCTCTTTGTCCCTTGATGCATACAGGAGTCGATCTTTAAGCTCAATGGCCCTGAATAAAAAATCCTGAGCCGACTCCTTTGGGTCCTGGGAAAGATTGATCAATTTCTGGTACAAATCAGATGTGTCGTCTTCTCTGTAATGTCCTTTTAGTATTGTCTTTAACCGTGTGAGTGTCAAATCAGTCTTTATTTCGAGCATGTCACGCAGTTTGAGACCTGGATTGATAGCTCTTATCACTGCTTCAATAACTTCTGACTCACTGTGGCCTTTTCGGAGTCCATTTTCGATCTGGTACAGCAAGCTGGTGTAGGACAGCCGGTCGCGCTGCCCCCCCTCTCCTATTTGGCCACAGATGCGAAACTCCCTCCGAATAGTCACCTCCGGTACTTTAGTCATCAGCAGGTTCTGGCCAAGACTGGGAGCGGCGTCCGCCATTTTGAGTTTCTCTCCTATTGCCTTGATTTCTTCCTGCAGCTCTTCATACTTGTCTCTTGAGTCTGACAGGCAGGAAATGGCGCCCCCAGCCTCGTCGTCTTTAGCTTTTTTCCCGCCCAAGAACAATAAAAGCTCTTTCATAAACTGTACCGCCTCATCTTGTGCATAGCTCTCTTCCGTTTCATCCAATTTATGTTCGATAACTTTCATCAGGTGGCGTCTGGTGGTTTCTCTGGTGGGCTCATCTTGCTCTGTAGCAAAGCCTTTTACATTATAACCCACTTCGATTAGCTGATCACGACTTAGCATGCAGAGCGTGGCGGTTATTTTATCTCGTAGAGCTTCTAGTTCCATTGTGGGTACTCACAAGATTGTTTTCAGTTCATTAGATATCAGGTCCGGTTCTTGGAGAAGGGTTTCTTCAGCGGTGCGCTCGTGCTAACGTTAGCCGCTAACGGCACTAACAGTATTCCTTCACTCACGCTCCGATAATCCTTTTCAACCTCTCTCCTGGTTGGTGGCTCGCCATGATATGTTGCAGCTCAGCAGGCAGGGATGACCACTGGAGTTCTTTGCTGTTTTAGTTGCTTTTATTTGGTACTTATCACTGAAACGTACACAAACTGCTCCGTTCAAACTCCGTGCCTGTAGCTGCGGTGAGACTCTCCTCAAAACACGTTCAAGAACACTACGTGAAAGACAGTTCTCTGATACGCTAATGGTGCGTTCAATGACATCCTGTAAATAAGACTCCTCTTACCAAATAAACTGTTCACATGAACTAAACATGAAAAAAGAAGTGTGGGGTACGTTTGAACCAATAAACAAATAAAGTTTTGAACCAATAAACAAATAAAGTTTAACCATTTGCATATTTTAACCTAGTCTGACCCCAACAATATCTGTATCTCTCACATTCAGAATGACAAAACAGTACCTTAGACCACAGCATTAACCACTACACTACAAAGAATAACTCTGAAATTGGGAAGAAGATGTAAATGGTATCGACAATAAAGAGTATCTTGGCACAGCGTAGAACATGCATGGGGATGATCTGTCCACAATTGGACACGCATATTTTACATGTGCTATTTTCTCCCTCATGGTAGAGGTAAACTGGCAGCATGCCCTACAGAGACCAGGCTGTTATCTGCGGACTGGTCGAGCTCTGACTCCTGCGGTCAGATGCAATAGTAAACGGCTTTTGAGTCTCTGAAAACACCCCAGTGAATTAAAAAGCAGGCTCATTTCTAACCTCATGACTTCATTAATGGAATTTTAATGTCTAATTTCTCACCTAAAAACATCTTAAAATGTATTTTAGAGCCAAGAGTTAGTATAAAATGAACAACTTCTTAATTTCTGAATAGAGCTTCACTGTAGCGCATATCAGTGGACAGAAACGATATTACAAAAACACATACTTAGAAAATTTACAAGGGAAAAAACACCTCTTGCCTTCCAGGGCTGAGTGAGCAAAGAAAAAAAAACACTTAGAAAATTGGTAGGAGAAAAAAAAAACTTTCTTTGCCTCTCGGGGCTGGGCTGAGCAAAAAAAAAAAAAAACTTTGAAAATTGGTAGTAGAAAAAAAACTTTCTTTGCCTTTCTGGGCTTAGCCAAAAAATAAATAAATAAAAAAAACTTAGAAAAATGCCACAAGAAAAAATATTTTTCCGTTTGCCTCTCTAGGCTTAGCAAAAAAAAAAAAAAACTTAGAGACATGCCACAAGAAAAAAAATTTTTTTCCATTTGCCTTTCAGGGCTTCCGTAGTGCAGCACAAATAATGACTAAATAACCTCTCGTATGAGGTAAATATGCAAGAAATACACAGAAAACACTTGAGTCAAATACTGTTTTTATTGTAATCACCAGAAAGCAGTTTTGCATCCCTGTGAGCAGACGTGCACTCAGCTGTACAATCAAACAAAACTCAAGATGTGAAAATAACTCAAATGATGCAGCAGCAGCAACACCGTGTCTATATTTAACCTAAAAACAAGTTAACAGGTTTACTTTAGCAAAATATGTGATTTTGTGGTGGAATATTTCAACCTACTGGGTACAAAAAAGGTCTGTTTTTACATATCAAACAGCCAGTATATTTTAAATAAGGTGAAATGTTTATTTACATTATGTCAACGCACATCACATCCTCCCCCACTGTGTTCCTCGGGGGGGGGGGGGGGGGGGGGGGGTTATCCTGATCCCATGTTATTTGTCACAGAATAAATACCCATAATCTAACAGTACAAGCCCCCCCACTCATCACATGTACACCTGTCAGATCTAACATCATGACCACCTGCTTAGTGGGTCACCTGTTTCTCATTCGAGCAGCCTCATCCTGGTTATGGTGCATGGAGTCTGTTAGATGTCTGCTATCAGATCCTTGGATCTGGTTGTCTAACCCCCAAATTCCACTATCTCCGCTCCGCTCCGGCACGAACTCCGCAGCAAAAAACGGTTCCTCTGTAGTCAATCAGAGCTGTTCCACTACTGCGGCCGTGCGGCGCCGTTCCGCCATCCGGCAAAAATAGGATCGATTCTATTTTTGCCGGACGCCGGAGAACCTCCGCAGTCAATGTACAGAAATCACAACAGTCCAACAGTTCGTAGCGGAGCGGAGATAGTGGAATTTGGGGGTAACACTTCCTGTTGGATTGAGATGTGGAGAATCACCCTATAGGCCTTCAACATTTCTTCCAGGCCTGATTTTTAGTTCTGGATGTTCTAAAAACCTTTTAACTGAAGCTAGTTTTGCCGGTATCCCAGCATGCACCAATCAGCCCATCATGTTCCCTGTTTTGCAGTTTAGTGATCTTACAGTTGGAGTGGAAGTATGATCACCGACTGTATGTGGCACTTTGTCAAAAGAACTAAAATACTTAAAGAGGTCCTTCACTCATATTTTTAAAATATTTGCAGTGGTCTATAAGCCTGGCAAGCCATCCTATATGTCAATATGTAGTCTAGCCATGGTCCAATGACAGCTTTCAGTCATGGGGCGGGATCTACGGTTGTCTTTCAAACTGTCTCTGCATGCTATTGGATAACAATGTGACGTAATCACCACTACCGATGTCAGTCAACAGGCAGTCCACCATACTCCATCAAAGAAGATGCAAATACATCCTTTATCTAAATAAATTTAAGTACCTCTATCTGCTCCTGACTCAAAGAAAAGCCCAAGTCATAATAGTCCAAAGTTGATGTCAAAGTCGTTTCAAATGAGCCAGTAACATCCTGCCCACCAACAGGGTGCTGTGATTGGCCCAAAAAAGCAATAGAGCAATGTGACTGGACCGCTACGGAGTCGTCGCCATCTTAGTTTTGCTCAGTCGCAGTAACATCCTGCCAACCAGACTGATAGAGCACTGTGTTGGTTTTTGGCCCGTGATCCGGTCCGCGGCTTGCTGCAACCGGTCCAGCCTGAACCTTCCTGGTTCTTTCCCCAAAGTGGAGAGATGCTTGGGAACCTGATTGGACAGTTATAGGTGTCAGTCAACAGGGCAGTCTGCCATACATTGTGGAAGAAACGGGGAGGAAGACGAAAATAAACACATGCTGTGGTTGGCCAGCCACAATGCTGGCTGGGGCCGGGAGGTTCCAACAGAGCGTTGATAGACCGACATTCAAAGCAAAGTTATTTTGCTTCGGCATGACGATCTAGGTTCTAGGCTTGTGATCTATAGTAGGAATGAATGCTTTGTAAGTCATATTCGAGGGGGAAAAAAAGCTCCTGCGCACTTGTTTCAGCATGGAGTATTCAGCTGGAGGAGAAAATAGCTTCAGACGGCAGGATTTGGAGTCTTATTGCCTGATATGTGGACATCTCTCTTCTGATTGGCTAACAGCAACACGACTCTACCACTGATTCTGTTCTGCAACGTTGATGTTTTATCTCCACAAATAACACAAGCCTGGAGAAGTTGTGCTGTGTGGTGGAGTTGCTAATGCTAACGGTTAGCTTCTACTAGCCGAGACGTTCTCTGCTGTTTCCTGGACGCTAAATCAACAACAGCCTTCCTCGTCGTGAGTCAAGATGGGTGAGTCCATGAATGTTAAGTGACAGTGTGACGTAGATCTGTCAGGATTTTCTAATCCTAGATTTTTCAATCAGAAGGTAGTGCAGGTGATAGATGAAGAAGACTATTTTCATGTTCAGCCTGCATGAAAAACTCAGAGTGACTGATTATAATCAGAAATAATAAGTGAAAAATGGTTTCTCAGTGAAGGACCTCTTTAAACATCAATTTCAAGAAAAGAACATTCACTTCCTGTTTTGTTCTATTTGTCACCTGTGCAAAGATCCACTTTTTCACCTGCCTGTGGTTATAATGTTATGGCTGATTGGCATAATGACATAGGTGGACTCTTCTCTACATCTTCATTTGTTTTAGTTTCCAAACTTTTCAACCAAACACTTGAATTATTCCAAGAACAGTTAAAAACCAACACAATAACTTACGAAAACAATGGTGTGAAGATTAAAAACATGATGATACATCAAATAAAACATATGAATAAGAATTTCCACTTGCATACATAAAAACAAGTGTGACGTGTCTGAATTGAGTATGTTTGTTTTGAAGTTATTATTCTGACAGTAGGAGTGGTGATTAGGGTGAACACAGCCTCTCCGTTTGTTTGGGATTTAGGAAAGTCACAATCTCCTGAATGCCATCTTCACACACCGTCGTCTGGGGGGCTTTACTTAGACTTTCACTCTCTTTAAATTTTCTCCACAGGTCTGGAAAAAAAATAATGTCAGTCTGATGCAAACACATAAGAGTCAAATATAATAACAGTTTCTTCAGAATTCAAATGGAATTGGGTGGCAAATGAAAACCAAACTCTGAATCTCCACAATTCATGTTTGTAAGTTTGTACGCCTCTTCCACCTCTCGGAGGGGCAGCTCTAGAGCCATGTTTCCACTATAGGAGTTCTGGGAAATTTCAGGGAAAATACTCTGGCTCAGTTCTCTCAAGCCTACTGCACACAGGAAGCATCAGCGGCGTGGAACATCGTTGCTTCAGATAGAATCCATTATAGTCTGTGAGGGTAATTCAAACCAGCCGCGACGCAGCAATTTTCAGGCGCGTCCCAGAAGCGGCACACCATGCCGCGTTGCTAAAGGTAGCATCGAGTTCTATTTTTTCCACAAGCCGCTTCTGGGATGCGTCAATTTCTGCAGTTAACATAGGGCTAGACAGGAAATCATACTCTGTTTCAGTGTGAAATAGCCAGTAATTTTCAAAATAAAAGTCTATTGCAAAGATGCGATTTCATATCTATACGTGTAACCTCACAGCTTATTTACTGCCTGCATTGTTTGAGACGTGCAGCAGTGTGTTTTTCATGGCTTTAATCCTGGCAGCGGAGACGAACAACATTATTGTTAAAGTCATCAATGGCAGTGAATGAGTTAAATTAAACATTAAAAAGTTTCATTCTGTCAAAGTACACCATAAGTTAATTCGTGTGGAGGACTGAGAGAGCGTCTATGTGATGTAAAAGTGGCATTCAGTGACCAGAAAAGAGTGCTGTTGTTACTGTGCTGTATAGGAGACCACAAAGCAGCGTGATTTCTGCTGGATGTTTCAGCGTTGGTAGTTTAAAAACTGGAATGTTAAAGCTTCTATTCTGCTTCACCAGCAACTTTTCTGATTTTACAAATCCTGGTTGTTTGGTAATGTCTGCCGATATAATTTCCTACTGAGCTAAAACCAATCAGCACAAAATAACCACAAGTCCCGCCCAGCGACTCTACCAGGCCATTTTCGACTACAACCCCCAGTACAGGTACTCTGTTGGTTCCTAAGATGGCCCGGAAAATGGTCGTTTTGGGTCAACCCGGTGAAATGGAGACACGCACATGCTGCGAAGGTCCGGTAAAATAGCCTGGAAGTTCCAATAGTGGAAACGGGGCTCTAGTAAGGCATCCCAGGCCAACCTATAGTATAGTCCCTCCAGCAGGTCCTGGGTCAGATCCACCAATCTGGAAGTGACAATCCTCCCTCCTGGTTAAACATCTTGCATCCTTACCAAAAACCACCTCAACCTGCTCTTTCTGATGTGGAGTAGCAGTGACTAGGCTCTCCCGTATAGACCTCCTAATCCTATACTTCAGTCAGACCATGCTGCAGAGGAATCTGCCTAAATCACCTCTTCCAGAGCACCAGTGATGCTAAAAGCAAAGTTTTCTGAGACAGTTTTCCCTGGTAGGGTCTCTAATGGCAAACTGGTCCTGGATGATGAGCTAAGAGAGACTCAGAAACCTTTATGATGGCCTCAACAACAACAAGGTACCAAGATAACGTAAATGGAGTAGAGATAACATCAGGCTCATTCTGGAGTCATGCTCATTGGCTAGCTCCTGGTAGTCGGGTCTGTACCTCTGGGGTCTGGCCTAAACAGGCTACCTGGGGCCACTTTGCTGTGGACCCGCCACCTGCAGAAGAACCCTTAAGGTGCAGGTGCTTTCTGGACAGGCTGACCCAGAGTTGCTGGCAGCTCAATGTCACAAGCTTTTTAAATGTTTTTATGACACAAAGTGTCCTGATATCGTACTATTCATCTATTATTAGTCACCCATCTGATTTTGAATTCAGTCACAACAGAATTAAAAAGCCAAACCTTCACTGACTGTCGTAAGAAGTTTGTAATTTTCTGGATGATCTGTGATGTCTTTCCTTTCAACGTCACCGATCTCCATTATCTGTAAAACACCTATGCAGACACAAATATAAATAGTAGCTTAGAGCCTTGATTTGGTTCAAGAAAACACTTTTCAGGTTCTGTTAGTTACTCATCCAAACACTCAAACAGCAGTCTGTAAATAAAAG
Organism: Aphyosemion australe; assembly: GCA_006937985.1. Taxonomy (NCBI): domain Eukaryota; kingdom Metazoa; phylum Chordata; class Actinopteri; order Cyprinodontiformes; family Nothobranchiidae; genus Aphyosemion; species Aphyosemion australe. The sequence goes on along the minus strand of SSNS01000101.1, from coordinate 1,287,820 downwards.
TGAAACTTACAACATCTATTTAATAAAAGTATTTATTTAATAAAAGTATTTATTTAATAATAATACGACTGTGTGCTGTTTCTGGTTCACTATGACAATAAAAATTCCTGATTCCTGAAACTTGTGACTTTATAGAGAGCAGTAAAACATTTCTTTAAATCAATCTCTCTCTCTTACTCTCTTTCTCTCTCGCTCTCTCTCTGTTTCTCTCTCTCTGTTTCTCTCTCTCTGTTTCTCTCTCGGTAGTGAAGGTTTTCAACAGCGGAACTGGGAGGGGGTGCTGGACAGAGTTCAGGCTAAGTTGTCTAAATGGAAATGGCTGCTGCCCCAGCTGTCCTACAGTGGGAGAGTTCTGATAGCGAACAACCTGTTCGCCTCGTTTCTATGGCACAGACTGATTGTGTTGCCTCCACCACTGGGTCTGTTGGAGGGCGTTCAGAAGCTGCTGGTGAACGTTTTCTGGTCGGGTCACCACTGGATCAGAGCCTCAGCTCTTTGCCTACCTGTGGCAGAGGGAGGACAAGGACTGATAGACCTGGTGTCTAGAACGGCTGCTTTCAGACTGCAGACTGCTCAGAGGCTGCTGGTGACGGACTACTCTTGTTGCCCCTAGCTCACCTTCTACTACGGAAGGCTGGTGGACTTGGCCTACACATTTTTCTACACTTGTTAAAACAGGATGGACCAGATTTGAAAGGACTCACACCGTTTTACTAATCAGTATTGGATGCATTCAAACTGCTGACATTTAAGCGAGCACCTGACGTGGCACCTGGGAGGTGGTTGCTGGAAGCACCGTTGTTTGTCAATAGTTTTTTCTCGACAGCTGGAATCTTAACTTCATCCACACTGAAAGCTAAGTTCACTGCGGCAGGGATCATCAAGCTTGGTTACCTGCGGAACATCTCAGCTGGAGCCCTGATGTGAGAGGGTGGATGTCAGGTGCACCAGACTGATGGAGAGAGCGGTGGAGGAGGTCTGGAGGTCTCTGTCTGTGCCACTTAGAGTCTTTGTTGGGACCTGTGCTCTGTCTGACCAATGGGATGATGACTGTGAGTACCAATTTCCCTCTCTGGAGGTTAGACCAGCTGCTGATGGTTGGCAGGAGGAGAGTGGTGTTCTGAACCTGAACACTCCTGTGTTGGGCTCTTTCCATTCTTGTGGGAAGAAGCAGCTTTATCACACTTGTGTGAAGGTTCTGAACAGGCGCTCTTTGACTGGAGTCAGAGAGTCGAGGTGGACTCAGGTGTTTGGTTCAGACTGTACCTCTAAAGGCAGGTGGAGGATCCTGTACAAGCCTCCAGTTGAAAAACGGATGGCCGACCTCCAGTGGAGGATCATACATGGAGCATTAGCTACGAACAGACACAGAGCCCACTTTGATCCCAGCACTGGGGAGGGTTGTCCCTTCTGTAATCAAACGGAGACCCTGGAGCATCTAGTGGTGTCCTGCTCTAGGCTGTCAGGGATGTTTAGGGTTCTAGACCAGTGGGTTAGCGCTCTGGGAGAGGTTTTTACTACCTCGTTATTTGTTTTTGGTCCCAAGTACAATGTTAAAAAGAAACGGACATTGCTGCTAATCAACTTTCTGTTTGCAAATGCAAAACTGGCAACCTGGAAAACAAGAAAGAACAAGATGCTGGGACAGAGCTGGACTGATGTGGAGCGCAGCTTGAAAGGCCTGGTGGAAGCTCGACTAAAAATCCAACATGCTTTTTATGAACTCACTGGTAACCTGGACACTTTTAGAGCTCTGTGGGGGATCGGACAGGTTCTCTGTCTGGTAGAGGAGGGGGTTCCCTTAGGATCACTTTTTAAACTGTTGGGTTTAATATGTTCTGGTTTCTGAGGTGTTTTTAGCAGGAGGATGAGATCTCTGTGTTGCTAACGATGATTGTTGATTTGTAAAAACAAATAAATTATTTGAAAAGTCAAAGTCTCTGTTTCTCTCTCTCTCTCTCTTTCTCTCTCTCTCCCTCTCTCTATGTTTCTCTCACTCTCTCTTTCTCTCTCTCAGTCTCTCTGTTTCTCTCTGTCTCTCTCTCTCTCCCTCTGGCTCTCTCGGTCTCTGTTTCTCTATGTTTCTCTCTCTCTCAGTCTCTCTGTCTCTCTCTTTGTTTCTCTGTCTCGCTCTGAGTCCCTCTCTCCCTCTCTGTCTATCTTGCTCCGTCTGTCTCTCTCCCTCTCTGTCTCTGTTTCTTTCTCTCTCTGTCTCTCTCTCTCCATCTTTCCCTCTCTGTCTGTCTCTCTCTGTCTCTGTTTCTCTCTCCGTCTCTCTTTCTCTCCGTCTCTCTCTCCCTCCCTCTCTCTCTCTCCGTCTCTCTCTCTCTCTCTCTCTCTCTCTCTCTCTCTCTCTCTCTCTCTCTCTCTCATCTATCAAATGTAAATTATTTTAGGAATCCTAACTGACCAGAATCAGGACAGGTTTAGTCTGATTTAAGGTCAGACAGAAAGGAAAAATGGCTGTGTGTTTCTTTATCGGGTGTATAAGAACATCTGGTTTCAACTATAGAACGTATTTTATTTGATCTATCACTGAGGATTGGTCTCTTACCTTCTACAGTGTTCCACACTTGCACTTCGACCTCAGACGTACTTTGTCTTTCAACAGCAATGATCCGAATCGTGTTTGAAGAGTCAGCTTTCAAAGAGGACTCCACTTTATACACCAGGAGGTTATTTCTATACCCAGAATAGCACTGGGTCTGATTAGTGTCTGCTTTACTCTCTGGAGAGAAACAGAAGGAGTGAGAGGATCATGTTTTCACCCCATCGGTATCGCATCAGTGCAAACAGCTCCTGACGTGTGCAGGTCACGCTCGGCTACCTGGACACATCTTGCAGCATTTTCCTGTTAATTTGATGGGATATTTGCATGGGTACTGGTTGGGACATGTGATGCGTCTGCAGTCCTGGAGGCCATCAGTACAAGTGCAGAGGATGCATTCCAGGACCTTCCCCAAAACTGGATGCCACGTGTCTCCATGAGAATACGTCTTGCCGTTGTACAAACACACTGGAAGAAATGAGAAACAGCTGAGCGTTGCTCTACATACGGAAACAATCGTAGACGTACGAGGAACATACCCCGTAAAATTAAATACCTGTGATGGGTTTCTGTGCTTGGACAAAGTCTCACCTCTTTGATGTTTTCTCTGCAGCAGAAACTTCACCGTGGTCTCTGAAGCCCCTTGGAGGTTGAGTCTGCTGAGGCTCAGGCCCCTGGAGGAGGTCTTGGTCCTGTGTGGAGTGGTGCGGTCCGACCGCAGCCGGCTCTGCTCTGCAGAACACTGGTCCACTGAGTGCCTCTGGTGCAAACACACATTTAATAAAGACTCACTCATCCACTCAGCTATTGGCTCTAGGTGCTTTTTTCACTATTACTAGGAAATTAGGGCTGTTAACACAGTTACACAGTGAAATAACCTACAGAACCCTGATGGGAAACTATTTAATCACTCATCCTGGCCTCTGGTGAGATTTAAACCCAGTTAAGAAGCAACTGAACACAAGATTTCTAAGTCTACAACATTTAAATTTGCATAGATCAGTGAGAACGTACGACTCCTCTGTTCAGCTGTTGGTTTCCATCCTCTGCTGACGAGGACCCGCTGCTGCCCTCATCTAGGAGAAACAATAAAGTCAAACTCGACAGGACAGTGACATTCACTCACAATCTTATGTTTAGTTGGATTTAACATATTAAATAGAGCAAAATGATTTTAATTTGATGCAACTTTTGATTTTAGTTTTTTTGTTTTCAATCATTTTTGTACCATTTTAGGTCTCCATCCTTTTTTCCCAAAATAATACGGTCCATTTTTATATTTAGCTGTATTACTCTGTGAACATGTGTGTTTGTAACCATGGACATATTTATGGTTTGTAACATATCTTCTCTACTGGAGGAGTTTGACTACCTTTACACACCAAACAGCAGGTGTCTGGAACAGGAACAGGTGAGGAACAGGTGATGGGTTGGCACGTTTTCAGAGCACAGAAGATGTTTCCACCCTGTAATAAAAAGGAAAAAATACACCACTTTAAGGAGGAAAAGCTTGATTTGGTTTTATTTTGATGTGAAGATGTCACGGTCTGAGGTGAGTGGTCACCAACTAAACCTGTTCAAGTGCTTGATTGCAGGTGGGTGGTACTGTGGAGCGGGCCCAGCTGCAGCTGGTTCTCTTAACCACCTGTCACCTGCCTTAACCATCGTCGGATGATTACTCACTTTGGGTACAACCAAGCTGAGAGTCACTTGCCTCTCTCTGATCTCCAGGTATTCCTGCAACAATCAACTCCTCTACAACAACCCCCTGAATCACTTTCTTCTACGTCTACCTGCAACCAGACCGTCTCGCTCTCCACCACTCACCCTGCTTGGAACCCCTGGAATCAGCCTCTCGAGTCCTCCATCCTGCACTCTCCCCTCGAGTCCCCCATCCTGCA
>SSNS01000101.1:1211564-1283303 GCA_006937985.1 Aphyosemion australe | reverse complement strand
TGGCATACAGCTCATGAAAACCCAAAATTCCTATCTCAAAAAATTAGCATATTCCAACCGACCAATAAAAGAAAAGTGTTTTTAATACAAAAAAGGTCAACCTTCAAATAATTATGTTCAGTTATGCACTCAATACTTGGTCGGGAATCCTTTTGCAGAAATGACTGCTTCAATGCGGCGTGGCATGGAGGCAATCAGCCTGTGGCACTGCTGAGGTGTTATGGAGGCCCAGGATGCTTCGATAGCGGCCTTAAGCTCATCCAGAGTGTTGGGTCTTGCGTCTCTCAACTTTCTCTTCACAATATCCCACAGATTCTCTATGGGGTTCAGGTCAGGAGAGTTGGCAGGCCAATTGAGCACAGTAATACCATGGTCAGTAAACCATTTACCAGTGGTTTTGGCACTGTGAGCAGGTGCCAGGTCGTGCTGAAAAATGAAATCTTCATCTCCATAAAGCTTTTCAGCAGATGGAAGCATGAAGTGCTCCAAAATCTCCTGATAGCTAGCTGCATTGACCCTGCCCTTGATAAAACACAGTGGACCAACACCAGCAGCTGACATGGCACCCCAGACCATCACTGACTGTGGGCACTTGACACTGGACTTCAGGCATTTTGGCATTTCCCTCTGCCCAGTCTTCCTCCAGACTCTGGCACCTTGATTTCTGAATGACATGCAAAATTTGCTTTTATCCGAAAAAAGTACTTTGGACCACTGAGCAACAGGCCAGTGCTGCTTCACTGTAGCTCAGGTCAGGCGCTTCTGCCGCTGTTTCTGGTTCAAAGTGGCTTGACCTGGGGAATGCGGCACCTGTAGCCCATTTCCTGCACACGCCTGTACACGGTGGCTCTGGATGTTTTCACTCCGGACTCAGTCCACTGCTTCCGCAGGTCCCCCAAGGTCTGGAATCGGTCCTTCTCCACAATCTTCCTCAGGGTCCGGTCACCTCTTCTCATTGTGCAGCGTTTTCTGCCACACTTTTTCCTTCCCACAGACTTCCCACTGAGGTGCCTTGATACAGCACTCTGGGAACAGCCTATTGGTTCAGAAATGTCTTTCTGTGTCTTACCCTCTTGCTTGAGGGTGTCAATGATGGCCTTCTGGACAGCAGTCAGGTCGGCAGTCTTACCCATGATTGCGGTTTTGAGTAATGAACCAGGCTGGGAGTTTTTAAAAGCCTCAGGAATCTTTTGCAGGTGTTTAGAGTTAATTAGTTGATTCAGATGATTAGGTTAATAGCTCGTTTAGAGAACCTTTTCATGATATGCTAATTTTTTGAGATAGGAATTTTGGGTTTTCATGAGCTGTATGCCANGAATTCTAAAATTCCACACACTATCCCTGAAAGGAGATGTTAGTGATTTTTACTGCTTTGATGAAATAATGTCCTTGGAAAGAACCGTAACTTCTTGTTTTTCAGTTGCAACCTGCTTATCTCATAGTCCTCCCATCCAGCTGATGAGAGAAGAACATTCTTGGCAAACTACACCGAGAATAACAGAAAAAGCCTTATCACAGTAAAACTATTTCTTCAAGCCTAGCAACAGAATGTTATTGGCTAGAGCAGATTACTTCATGTCTAGCTGATTGGTTACTCTTTGTTCATTGAGTTTAATAAAAAGACACGGAGGACAGTCTGAGAGTTCAGAGCTGGGTCGGTATACATCTTACCAACACTCTGATTATCCCACTCCCCTCTGCGCAGAGATAATTTTACTCATTTCTCCTGTCTCTTCATTCGGTTCATTTACAGGTTCAATAAATACCCAACAGGAGGAAAACTCCGGATTGCTGCTTTAAATCTGAATGTTTTGACTTTATTTACTTTCATATTCATGAATTTGTAATATTAAAAAAAATCTTGCAAATGTAAGACTTTCTAACATCAGAGAATCTCCATGTTTTTCATGTACATTTATGGTACTTTTGTGGAATTTCTCAGATTTTCATTTAGGATTTTATTTTTATCTAATATAGTCTCAATAGTTCATCATAAAACGAGACTTTTCTACTTTAATTCAGGAGGGAAACGTGAATTACAGACCAATCAGAGCCTTTTAAAGCTGATTCATTTACATTTTCACAAACTACATGCAGAAAAGACGTGTTGTCAGCTAATCCTGTGTAGCGTCAGATGTCATGTCCACTCCCATCCATCACTAGTTAGCGTGTCTAAACGACAGCATCAGGACCATTACTGTCACGCTGATGAATATCTCTGTCAGTGTGACAGGCCGTCACGTAAACATGCCGATGATGCCGGCAATATTTGTGTCCGCCATTTGAAAGGAGCTTTAATGTCTCTTTCTCCGAGTTCTGACTGTTGCAGCTCAGTCATTAACCTCCTCCTGTCCACTCTGAGATTCCCCCTCTGTGTCCTGCTGTGACCTGTCAGGAGCTTGCTGTGCCCATTTCCCTTCACTCACATTCTGCCTGTCAGCTGGTTGCTTGGAGCTGGAGACACTCCACCTCTGACAAATCCCATTGTTTGTCCCCGTCAGTCACCCGGGCCTGGGCTCAGAGCTCCACTCGTTGCTGGAGGATGCGTTTGAGCTGCTCTCTGCTGTTTTCAGACAGTAAATGTGAGGCTTTTGCTTTGTTTGTGGACTCTGACCCCCAGGCCGTCCTACCCCCTGCTGGACCAGCGTGCACCTTTAGCCCTCTCGCCGTGCTCTTCTATCGGGGAATGGCTGAGGGCCATCAAGATGGAGCGCTATGAGGACAGCTTCCTGCAGGCGGGCTTTAACTCCGTAGATCAGCTGGGCCAGATCACCGCACAGTCAGTTCCTGTCTAATCATCTCTAATTATGCTTGTTTTTGTGACCATTTCAGTCATTTTACCCCAAATAAAATTCCCGTATACACGTCTTGTATACAGGGTTCGTACGGGTGCTTGAAATCCTTGAAAGTGCTTGAATTTCAATAACGTGTTTTCAAGGTATGGAAAGTGCTTGATTTCTGTATTGAGTCCTGGAAAATGCTTGAAAAACAAACTGCACAGTTTTGTTTATAAGATCACCCAAGTTAGTTTGATGAAAAAACTCAATTTGTTATTTTTATTAACATTACAAACTAGAGAGCGATTATTTCGCCTTTAGTAAAGACGGCTGCGGCTGCTCTCAGAGGGTCCGCTCCTTTCTGTCACACCAGTCTGTTAGCAGCAGGCTCCTCCTACTATAGAGACCAGCCGCTGGACCGGCGGTGTACGCTGGCTTCGCTATGAAGCAGACCTACTTTACCGATGAGACTTTTATGCTAGTCGCGTGTGTGAGAGCTGCTTTGGGTCTGGGATCCAACGGGTCCTTCTGTGATAATTAGTTATGAAACCAAGACTGGAGTAGAGCAGGGAACCGAAAAAAACGGTAAGAAATCTCTTTTACGGTGCTAAAAAGTCTGTTATGAGCCGCAAAGCCCCGCTCCTCCCGCTGCAGCGGTTCACGGCAGGCGTCGGCTACTCTCATTCACAAACTTTGTTTACAAAACACCTCCGAGTTCACGAACTAATAAAATACCGAAAAAAAATCAAAGACTGCATCTGGGGAATGTAAACAGCAGCAGAGCTAACTGTAACACGTGTGTTCAGATATGTCACTAAACATGTAAATAAAGCACCGTTCATGGCATCTATTTGTGAGCAGAAGCATGGACCGTGTTTGGCTGGGAAAGCAGACCCGAGTCCCCGTGGCAAGCCATTTTATCATTTAATCAACAGCTAGTAATTCCTATTTTACATAGCAACAGTATTATTAATCCTAGTCCAGATCATATTCTTACTAGTCACAATTGAAACTAAATATATCAAAAACAATGCCTAAAACCTATTTGTTCATCAAGTATAATTATTTATTTTTATCAATTAATGGGTCTGCAGATGGAGGGAGGGTTGTGATCAGATATTTCAGTAATGGGTGGTAATAGTCAGAAATTTAGCAGGAGCAGGATTTAAAACTATAAGAGCTGCAAAAGTAGGAGCAGAACTTGACCTTAGACACATTTCAAAATGTAAAATGTGATGTTTTTGTTTACTTTGTCCCTGCTTTGTGGAATATTACAAGATAATATTTATAATTATGTTCTGATCACATTTTTTTGCCCCTGATCCGTGTCATAGGATTTNCAACTGAAGTAGTTCAAGCTGTTTATTGTTTTAATATTGATGATTGTGGCATACAGCTCATGAAAACCCAAAATTCCTATCTCAAAAAATTAGCATATTCCAACCGACCAATAAAAGAAAAGTGTTTTTAATACAAAAAAGGTCAACCTTCAAATAATTATGTTCAGTTATGCACTCAATACTTGGTCGGGAATCCTTTTGCAGAAATGACTGCTTCAATGCGGCGTGGCATGGAGGCAATCAGCCTGTGGCACTGCTGAGGTGTTATGGAGGCCCAGGATGCTTCGATAGCGGCCTTAAGCTCATCCAGAGTGTTGGGTCTTGCGTCTCTCAACTTTCTCTTCACAATATCCCACAGATTCTCTATGGGGTTCAGGTCAGGAGAGTTGGCAGGCCAATTGAGCACAGTAATACCATGGTCAGTAAACCATTTACCAGTGGTTTTGGCACTGTGAGCAGGTGCCAGGTCGTGCTGAAAAATGAAATCTTCATCTCCATAAAGCTTTTCAGCAGATGGAAGCATGAAGTGCTCCAAAATCTCCTGATAGCTAGCTGCATTGACCCTGCCCTTGATAAAACACAGTGGACCAACACCAGCAGCTGACATGGCACCCCAGACCATCACTGACTGTGGGTACTTGACACTGGACTTCAGGCATTTTGGCATTTCCCTCTGCCCAGTCTTCCTCCAGACTCTGGCACCTTGATTTCCGAATGACATGCAAAATTTGCTTTCATCCGAAAAAAGTACTTTGGACCACTGAGCAACAGGCCAGTGCTGCTTCACTGTAGCCCAGGTCAGGCGCTTCTGCCGCTGTTTCTGGTTCAAAAGTGGCTTGACCTGGGGAATGCGGCACCTGTAGCCCATTTCCTGCACACGCCTGTACACGGTGGCTCTGGATGTTTTCACTCCGGACTCAGTCCACTGCTTCCGCAGGTCCCCCAAGGTCTGGAATCGGTCCTTCTCCACAATCTTCCTCAGGGTCCGGTCACCTCTTCTCATTGTGCAGCGTTTTCTGCCACACTTTTTCCTTCCCACAGACTTCCCACTGAGGTGCCTTGATACAGCACTCTGGGAACAGCCTATTGGTTCAGAAATGTCTTTCTGTGTCTTACCCTCTTGCTTGAGGGTGTCAATGATGGCCTTCTGGACAGCAGTCAGGTCGGCAGTCTTACCCATGATTGCGGTTTTGAGTAATGAACCAGGCTGGGAGTTTTTAAAAGCCTCAGGAATCTTTTGCAGGTGTTTAGAGTTAATTAGTTGATTCAGATGATTAGGTTAATAGCTCGTTTAGAGAACCTTTTCATGATATGCTCATTTTTTGAGACAGGAATTTTGGGTTTTCATGAGCTGTATGCCAAAATCATCAATATTAAAACAATAAACGGCTTGAACTACTTCAGTTGTGTGTAATGAATCTAAAATATATGAAAGTCTAATGTTTATCAGTACATTACAGGAAATAATGAACTTTATCACAATATGCTAGTTTTTGAGAATCACCTGTATTATTACTTGACATTCCCAAATCAATTTGAATCATTTGGTTATTATCAGAGTTTCAGTTATTTGGAAAAAAAAATGTAATAGCTAAATAAAAGTTACATCTGGAAAATCTTTGTTGTTTTCTCCTTCATCTAAATCAAATTTTGATTATTTTATATAATGAAAAGACTCAGAACTAAAGACTTTAAGCAGATTTTGGATGAAGCTTACAGAACACGTGCACATGGCGCACTGGTTGCTTTGCTTGGAGGGGAAGAGGTCGTGCTTGGTGAAGGTCTCCCCGGGCTGATAAATACTCCCGTTATGCCTGCAGGACTTTACGGAGGCCCTCAGCCCTGCGGGGATCCGGGGCTCATCTGCGGACAACAGACAGGAGACAGGGCGTGACGCGTCTCTCTGGGGCGCAGAGGTGTTCAGGATCAAACCTACCTGTGCATCTTGGACAGCATCGCTGAGGATCGGTCACTGGGTTTTCACACGACAGTGCCGGACACTTGATGGTGTTACATCTTACATGGCCTGTCTAAAAGAGGAAAACATCAGAGCTTTCACAGTTTCAGGTCAGAACTGTTGAGAAATCCTCTTGGATACCTCTGCGCACACGCAGCGCATGCAGAACATGAATCCAAACGGCTCCAGATAGGGATGCCAGCTGTCTCCTGGGCTGTAGGTCTTGTCTTTAAAAGTACAAACCACCCCACCGCCTGAGGGGCAAAATAAAGGTTATTACTAGAGAATGTCCGCATATATCGCGAAAAAAGCTGCACAGAAACACGAGAACATCCGTTTTCCTTTTAAATGTCAGAGCAAAAACAAAGTTTCACGTTGCTGCTCTGACAGCATGTTGGAAAATAAAAGTACAGTATAAAAATGTAGCCAAACTGGGGGTTTTGATCTTGAGACGTGCGCCAAAGTTGCGGCAGATTCCGAGTCGGACGCACTTTCTTCGCTATTCTCCTCCTTTAAAGCTCCGCGTGTTTAAATCAGGATTAAACAAGCACCAACAGCCTCCTCTTACCTCTCCGGGGCTTCAGCTCCACACATCCACACCAAATGATGAAAAAGAACAAAATCACAGGCTTCATTTTTTACATGTGCGTGGCCGAGTCTTCCATGCGCAATAAATATGCGCTTCTGCAGGCAAAAGATTACAGGACAAGATAAAAAAGGGAATATTTGTTTTGGTTAATCTGTGGCGCCTTCTTCAGGAGAGAACTAGTGATGACAGGATGCGTAGACAGACTAAACAACAGTGGTTTATCATTAACACCAACTAAAAAATACTGTAAATGTCCAACTTAAAGCTCCAGAAGCAAATTCCAAGAAAAAAAAGATAAACCTGTATTTTATTTTTTTATGTGTTAAAAAGTTATCTCGGGCATCATATTTTATATCAGATATAGATTATTTTTCATTGGATCCTATTTTAAAAGTGGGAATGAAACAAAATTGGTCATTTAGTTTGTTCTGAGACATGTGGCTGTTTTCACTTGAGTTAATCTAAAATTTAATGGAAAAGCAAGAACTACTTAATTACTAAAACTCAACAAGCTTAAATCAATGAGCTACAGCTGGATCTATTAGTAGCTAGCTACAAAACAGAGATTTATTTTTGTTTTTAAGTTTTATTATGATAAGGAAGCTAAATATTCTCTTCTAAATGGCTAAAAAGTACTAAAGTGTAGTACCAGCTTTCAGACACTGGAGGGCAGCAGCTCCCCATCTTCCCTTCTTTTCTAAATGCTGTTGGAAACCAGTGCTTTGTTTTTGGCCACCAGAGGGCGCAAATTTCCCATTCTCTCAAGGCAACAGTAGTCTACCGCGGATTTAGATTCGCCCTGTTGCCGCCAGAGGGCGTATTATCTCATATGTTTGTAGCTGTAGCAAGCTAGCTGCTGCTAGCCCCTGCTTTAGCTCGTTGATTTAATCTTATTGAGCACAAATAATTAAAACATTTATTGATTTTATAAGTATTAGTTTGTATGAGTAAATACTTTCAGACTTTCCCTTTATTTTGGCAAACTATGGCGTTAACGCAAATTTAAAAATCGTAATTTTAAGTGGTATGTTTTATTTTGAAGGGATTTACAGGAAGTTACATCTTCTGTCCGCTAGAGGGCGGAAAAAGTCCCTATTCTCAAAAGCCAGATACTAAAGGATTGATTTCTGTTTCCATCCAGACATATAAACCTCTTATAGACAAGAGTATGTGTCCATCAGTGAAATCAAACAACCGATCACAAGAAATGTAATCAAAAGTTTGTTTAGACAAAGAACAAACAGTAGATAAATAACTGCATGTCTATTCTGTTACTTTTCAAACTTTATTCCAGACATAAAAATGTGTCCATAAAACACCAAAGATAAAACAAATAGAAAAAACAAAGGCAACGAATACAAGTCTAAGATTTGTAAAACATACAAAACACATTCCCATCACAGTCCATATAGGCAATTGTTCCAATGATTAAAAAGGCCTGAGGAATACCTTGTCGTCACTGTATTTCAACTTTTGTTATATTTGGTATTACTTGAGCAGTTTATAGATTTTATTGTGAAATCTCAACTTTTCCTGTTTAAAACATAAAAATTTACCTTCTAAAAATGTCGGAATGTATAGCTGTGTGTGTTTAATAGATGTACCCAGCCAGCACACATAGGTGGCCCCATATGGGGTCTGTATGGGCAGGTCTTATGGGTTCCAACAGGGTTTGTCCACGGTTTCCATGGTGGCCACATAGGGGTTTGCCAGAGTCAAACCCACAGAAAACCCATGTAGGGCCCATTAAAATCTGTGGTCAAAAATTTTTCTGGGCAAACCCCCATGAGGCCACTGTGGAAACCATGGACAAGCCCTGTTGGGACCCATACGGGGCCCACCTATGTGTGCTGTAAGGGTTGTTGGGTGTTTATATTGGCCTTTGAACTAATAGTTTTATATCTGACATTATTTTACATTACCTGTTAAGAACCTGGCACCAGTTGTGGAGTCTCTGGTGGAAAAACGCTGTTTATGGAATACATAAGGGGAAATCCTGTTTGTGAAACATTGGTTTAAACCATTTGTGTACTTTAACTGAATGTTGTGACGTAACGATGACATTTTAAAAGGATTTGAAATTCTAAAACTACTTTTTCTATTGTTTCAGTTAAAAATCAAAAGAAAACCGCATTCCCAAAGATTTTTTCTAGGTCACAGAAAAATCTTAGTTCTGTATTTTTTGCGACGAGGGAAAAACTCAAACTCTATCGGGTGAAGCGGATATGATTAGTCTCATGCACACACTTAGTCATGACTAAATAAACCCTATAGACTCTATAGGGTTTATTTATTTACTGGCCCTCCAGGACCAGGATTGGGCACCCCTGCTATAGAGTCTGAGGGCACTCTGGTGTAGAGAAGAGACAAAGAGACCTAAGACCAATCTTTATTAACACACACAGAAATAAAACAAGGTAAACATGATGAAACAGACCAAGACATGATTTCTTAGCTGAATGCTTGTCTGAGACAAACAACAGGACTGATACGAGTCTTTTACAAGAAAAAGACATGAAACTCAAAATCAATGTTTAGCCAACAAAGATAAATCAGACTTAAATATAGATTTAAAAACCAAATGCATTGTTCAAACATCCTCTAAGGAACATGTTTTTGTGTTAAAGGTGCAAAACTGGATGAGCCTTACAGGAAAATCCTGAATAATGACAAAAGGTTAAAGATGTTGCTTCGGTCTAAGAGAAACCACTAAGACCTTTCAGCTGGAGCTTCCTAAAAGCTGGACTTTAAAACGTTATCCTGCATAGCCGAGGATCAGAATAAAATAGAAATGTAGACGTGGGTCAGACGGTGGTATAAAGTGTCTGTTCATGGCTGAAACTCACTGTAATGTGACACAGACCTGATGATTAACGTCACAGGTGAATGTTAAAGCAACATGAATCTGACACACCTGAGCAGATTCCAGATCACAGTTAGGAGGTTAAAGGTCATCAGCCTAGATGTTAGACCACAGGAAGGATGGATGAGACAAACTAATGTGTTTAAACCAAAGATCAGAACTCATGAGCTGCTGCTGTGTGCGCCCGTGTCGTCCTCTCGTTTCTGCCGTTTCTTGGCTCTGATTGCGTTCATGGCTTCCTCTATGGAGCGAGTGTCTCTCTTATTGGCCACGGGAACTGAGGACAGACAACAACCATAAGGGTGGATTAGGATGATGACGATCTCAGGTGAACTCATTCAGCTGTTTCTCTTTTGTACACTCACCACAGCCGTATGCCCTGTTGGCCTCCAGTGTATGTGCTGCGTCTTTAGCTGCCGAGGTGCCGATCAGGTGGCTGTATTTGTCTCTGTAGTTGGAGTTGGGACATGCCTGGGTCTTTTCTGTCTGAGCGGAAGCTGCTTCTTCCAGGGCGGCCTGTTCCTGCAGGAACAATCAGAGACGGTGAGACCAAGTCACATTTATAAATATACACTCACCGGCCACTTTATTGGGTACACCTTGCTAGTACTGGGTTGGACCCCCTTTTGCCTTCAGAACTGCCTTAATCCTTCGTGGCATAGATTCAACAAGCTACTGGAAACATTCCTCAGAGATGTTGGTCCATATTGACATGATAGCATCATGCTGTTGCTGCAGATTTGTTGGCTGCACATCCATGATGTGCATCTCCTGTTCCACCACATCCCAAAGGTGCTCTATTGGACTGAGATCTGGTGACTGTGGAGGCCGTTTTAGTACAGTGAACTCATTGTCATGTTCAAGAAACCAGTCTGAGATGATTCCAGCTTTATGACATGGAGCATTATCCTGCTGGAAGTAGCCATCAGAAGATGGGTACACTGTGGTCATAAAGGGATGGACATGGTCAGCAGCAATACTCAGGTAGGCTGTGGCGTTGCAACGATGATCAATTACTAAGGAGCCCAATGTGTGCCAAGAAAATGTCCCTCACACCATTACACCACCACCAGCAGCCTGAACCGTTGATACAACGCAGGATGGATCCATGCTTTCATGTTGTTGACGCCAAATTCTGACCCTACCATCTGAATGTCGCAGCAGAAATCGAGACTCATCAGACCAGGCAACATTTTTCCAATCTTCTATTGTCCAGTTTTGGTGAGCCTGTGTGAATTGTAGCCTCAGTTTCCTGTTCTTAGCTGACAGGAGTGGCACCCGGTGTGGTCTTCTGCTGCTGTAGCCCATCTGCCTCAAGGTTCCACGTGTTGTGCGTTCAGAGATGCTCTTCTGCATACCTTGGTTGTAACGAGTGGTTATTTGAGTTACTGTTGCCTTTCTATCAGCTCCACCAGTCTGGCCATTCTCCTCTGACCTCTGGCATCAACAAGGCATTTTCACCCACAGAACTGCCGCTCACTGGATGTTTTCCCTTTTTCGGACCATTCTCTGTAAACCCTAGAGATGGTTGTGCGTGACAATCCCAGAAGATCAGCAGGTTCTGAAATACTCAGCCCAGCCCGTCTGGCACCAACAACCATGACACGTTCAAAGTCACTTAAATCACCTTTTTTCTCCATTCTGAAGCTCGGTCTGAACTGCAGCAGATCGTCTTGATAACGTCAACATGCCTAAATGCATTGCGTTGCCACCATGTGATTGGCTGATTAGTCATTTGCATTAACGAGCAGTTGGACAGGACAGGTGTACCCAATAAAGTGTCCAGTGAGTGTACATCTCCATTAAAGATTTGGCTCGTTATCAGCCGTTTGTTAGACAACTCCGTCTGTTTCCTAACATTGAAAAATCTTAAAATAGTAAATATTTAGAGTATGGAAGAGACATGAGTGAGATCGGTGCATAAAGGTCACTAATATCAGCTGATCTAACACCATCAGACACGAGAAGGTACTTTTAGCCTGCGTCTCTGTTCCGCTAGCTTGGGATCCCACTCCTCTCCTTTCCGATAAGCTTCCAGCTCTTCGTCTGATGGAGCAAACTCCTGCCAAAAGAACAAACCCAATCATCAACACGTCGCTAGCTGAGACGACTCGTAAAAGCTTGTTTTACTATCAAACACCTTGATACCTTTTTAAATAACATGACATAGCGGCTCTCCTCATCCTCCCCGAAGGAAAAGGAGGTCAGACCAGCCACTTCTGCAACATCATGCCTGTAAAACAAACAAACAGTAAGACCGGACTGGCTCAGCTTACCCCCTAAATACGGTTTCCACTACTTACAATATACTTCTTTCTATTTTTCCCATAGGTTTGTATTTTCTTTTCTGCTGTGAGCTGTCTTGGATGAAATCGGACACTTCTTTCTCCATCTGGATACAACAGAATAAATAAAGAATTACAGAAGGAGCACGGGAATGTTGGTGTGTTTGATGGCACTCAGCCTCTCACCTTCTTCCTAAACTCGGCTTTCTTTCTTTTCTCCTCCTCTTCCATCTTCTTAAGCCTGGCAGCTTGCTCTTTAGGGAACAGAGTGTTTCCTGGAGTTTATTTCAGATTAAATTCAAATGCTTCCATGTGTCTGTTGACCTAATTTTCTTACACAAGTTCAGCCACAATAAAAGTAACAAAAGACAAACTTTCCTTCATCCTGAAACAAGGTTTACAGGCTTAGAGTCTGTCTAAATAACCTCTAATAAGCTGCTGGCTTCCTTTTACACTAATACAGACACGACCGCTAGTTTTATTACAGCCAGGATGTGAGTTTGTGTTCAGGAACAATCAAAACCACTTATGTAATGAATATAGGGTGATTTTTTTAGAGAGATGTTTAAATATAACGTCAAAAATGTCAGGGGTTGGTATTTGAGGCTTAATGTCTCAGATCTTAAGACAAAGTACAAAAAAACTTCTCCCAAGCAGCATCAGCTTCATGAAACTTGACAGTCTGCACCTGGTGCTGTGTATTTTGTGCAACACAGCATGACTACACTGCTGTACAAAGTCACGTCAGCTGGCAGGAGGTGGAGTGTTTTATTCTGCTGCTGCAAAAGCTCCAGCTGGTTAGCCTAGTGAACTAGACCAATTCTTGCTTTGCAGAGTTATATATACACATATATAGGATGGCTTGCCAGGCTACCAGCTGGTCTTTTTAGATTGTTCTGAAATTATTTCAATTTGATGTCTTTTATTATTTTCTTTACAAATAACCATTTCTACATAGGATAGAAATATTTTTATCTTAAAATAATAAACATAAGATTGTTATGTACTTAAAAAATGCTCATTTTAAAGGCATACTATGCAACTTTTTCACATTTTTAAATCATGTTCTTGAGCCAGTATGTGTTAAAATGACCCTTTACAGGGTTAATGAACTGTTACTCAGACCCCCACCGCCCTCTGTGCATAGACATGAATACGCAGACACCCCATTGGGCGCTAGAGAGCATAACAGCGTCACCGCCATTTTGGATGGGTCTCCTCTCTCTGCAAAGTCAATGCATTGAGCAACTATACCCGTTTTTGTGCAGCCTACAGTTGCAACAGGTGTACTATTGAAAACAGATCACATGGGATTATTATTGACTTATCTAGCCTACCTGGTGGGATTTTATATTTTAATTTATTTTGTTTAATTATGTTTATATTTTATTATCATGTCATACCATGTGTCTGATTTTGTGAAAAACCTAGATAAAATGTGTTTTTTAATGTAACCACATTCCTCAGTAGAAATTAATGCATTGGGGGCGAATGGAGACCCAACTAAGATGGTGGCCGGCAGCTCCTATAGGCAGCGCCAGTCCACGAGGCGTCTACGTATATATGTCTGTGCCTCTGTGGCCAGAATACCACACTTGCAACTTCAGAGTGGCGGGCCGCTTCCTGTTGGACTTAGAAAAAAAGGAGCTGACATGCCTGGCGCTGCAGTCTGCTTCCAGCATGTTTCCTGCATGTTTTAGATCGTGAACACAGCTGATGTGTTTGATTTAGTGACGAACCGCTCCTGTAGACACTAATGAAGGCTGAGGAGCCATTTCAGCTGTTAGATTAAGGTGGTAAAAAGACGAACGCACAGCGAGGAAATAAGTTTCACTTTTTGCTTTGACCACAGAATTAAAATGGACACTAGGGGGTGCTAAAAGCAAGCAAAACTGCCAAGTGTGCCTGTAAAATCTGTAAAAAGCAACATATCTTTATATTTTTAGAGGCTCTAGGCAATAATTTGGTGGAGTGCATTTTCAGTCCCTAGATCCAACTAAATCTTGTGCTGAACTTTAAAAAAGAGAAAGAAAAAAAAAACTATGCTTAAAAAAACAGAGTTAAAATGAGTTTTAATATAACAATTGCTCCCAAAGGAGCAGAAAGCTGAGAATGACTACTTGTTTCATCCATTTGGACAGGGTTATCTAGAGGATTATCCACACTCTCAGAAAGGTATTTAATTGAATTTTTATGGATTTTGGCTGCTCGTCATCAAGCATGAGATAAAA
The DNA here is from genome assembly GCA_006937985.1 of Aphyosemion australe. NCBI lineage: Eukaryota > Metazoa > Chordata > Actinopteri > Cyprinodontiformes > Nothobranchiidae > Aphyosemion > Aphyosemion australe. The sequence goes on along the minus strand of SSNS01000101.1, from coordinate 1,269,261 downwards.
CAATTAACCACCAAGTAATAATAAACACATCACTATGATTCTGATGGATCTAAGTTTTTCGTTTTTTACTCCAGCTACTAACAATCAAAATGACAACAAAGACAAACAAGATAAATAACTCTCACTTTGCGTAAATAATAAGTAACGTAAAGCAAAGTCGAATATTTGGACCAAACCTCCAATATTAAGATATTCTACTATGTATCTGATACCTACTGTAACGACAAAGTACTAAAGTATTACAGTAGTTCCCTAAAAATGCCAATTTCCTAGCAGGAGAGACAAAGATGAAACCAGTTAAATAAGACTCTCCTGTTTGTTTACAGAGAGAAGCTGGTTACAGGTCCAGTCCAGGTTCTGGTTCTGATCCGGGGTCAGCCTTTCTGCTGGGACATGCGAGTCTGGATGTTGTTGAGGCGGTGCCAAACCCGTACTTGAAAGCTAAACGAACCAATCAACTCTTCTATCCGCCTTTCCTTTTAAAGTGAGCTCACGTTTAAATCTAGAGCAACGTTCACGTTAACAGTCTCAGGCTAGCGGACAACGAGCCTTTTATTTACACGCTCTTGAGTACCTCGAGCCTTTCGTCGGCTTTCTTGGTCGCCGACTGTAGGAGGTTTCTCCATCGAGTTTAAGATTGAACCCAGAAGGTCTGCCATCTTGGAACGATAGAAGGGAGCAGTTCGCGCATGCGCAATGGGGGGGTTGATTTTTCTTCTATGCGTTTTAAAACTTGCTTTGGAAAGCTCTATCGCCACCGTGTGTCAGAACGTTGTACTGAAACTCCCATTGACGCATACACACGCCATTTTTCAGGTTTATTTGTTTGAATTTGTACAAAGAAACAAAAAATGATTAAAAAATGTAAAAACAAAACAAACGGAAAACGTGTAGGAGAGATAACCAAACCTGAATAACGAATTTCACCTAAAGGAATTTAAACATTATGAGTGGGCCTACAATTATCTAAAAGTAATTCTAGCAGGCATATTAAACTATTATAACACCAGAAATTAGATCAAATAAAACTATTAGTTTTGGTTTTAATAGATAAGATTTTAAACCTTTTTTTTATTTAGGAGTAGGACTTAATTGGCGTTCTAATATTTTCCAAAAATTACAGAAACTTGGCTAAAGGTAAAGGAAATCTAATTTTCTAGTTTTCAGCAGACATAAATGGATTTGATCATTTTCATTATAACTTATAAAGATAATTACATTAATGTGTGGTAATTAAAGTCAATTAAAGTTTATTTCTATAGCACATTTTTAGCAGTTCACACTGCCCCAAAGTGCAAGTTGTCATAAATAATTTTAAAAAATGGTCTGGTTTAGATAAATAAATGTTTTCACTCTTTTATTATTTCATATAACATTTTAAGCCATCTTGAGCAACACTTTTCCAGGTTTTCCAAAGAGTTTTCTTTGCACTTTAGCTGCTTTCCCACTCATTTCCAGCCCCGGTTTACTTACAGAAAACAACAGCATCTTTATGTAAGCACCAGGGGGCATGCTTTACAAGTGCATGTGTATTTGTGTGTTCATACCTTTTTATTGTTTTGTTAACAATCCTTGCCTGCGTCACTGGGGCTGTGTGTTTTGTACAGTGTGTAGTTTCACAGCATCAGCAATAACACAAGCACTACTGCCATATTCAGAAGTGGATGAACAGAAGGCCGTCCTGAAAACACAGCAACTATTCTACTAAACAAACCCAACTTCATCAGGAATTGTGACTTTTCCAGGACTTTTTCTTTGAGTCCACTGAGGTCTGTGTTTACTCCTCTGTCCAGCCGTAGAGGTGGATGTAAGTACTAGACAACTTTTTCATTTACTTCTTTGTTAAGGAGCAAACTGCCAATAACTTTTCTAAACATTGTGAGTGAGTAAGTCCTGACCTCCACCCCTCAGACACCCACTTTTTCTGATTTGAACAGAGCCTGGTCAACTCCTCCCTCCCATGTTTGAAATGCTGTATAAATGCAGCATCAGTGCGTCAGCAGCAGTGTCTGAAAGCTAATTGGTACCCAAACATGAAGAGACTGAGCTTGGTCCTCCTCGTGCTTCTCCTGATGCTCGCAGCCGGGGAGGGTAAGTGATGGGATGCATCCGTCTTATTTTAATAAAATCATTGATTACAAAAATGCTCAGATGACACAAAGATTATATTTGACCCATTTGACCGTAATATGACCAAACTTTCATTATCTTTTTTTCAGATGAACATTTAAATAACCCCCTTATTTATCAGAGTCATTGCAAATTTCAAGTATTTTGTAAATCTAACCTACAGAGAAGGATCCAGCGGTGCAGTACTGGACCTGTGGGTATAGAGGACTCTGCAGACGGTTCTGCTATGCTCAAGAGTACATTGTTGGTCATCATGGTTGCCCTCGGAGATACAGGTAGACCCAAAAGGATCTCCATAGGACTGCCCCAAAAGCAAAAATCTGTCTTTTTTTTTTTTTTTTAAAAGTCACTTATATAAAATTTAGCAGAACAAAGTCAGATTTTCAAGAAAAAAGACTAAAAGAAGGATGTGATTAGTCAGATGAACTGATGCTGGACTCTGCTCCTTTCCAGGTGCTGTGCCGTGCGGTCTTAGCACTCAGCTTGTTCCACGAGACATGTCAGGACCTGAGTGATGACATGTCCAGAGCTGGATCCTGGTTTTTGTGTGGATAAACCAGATCTGACTGTGCTTTTGAAGTGGAGTTCATATAGTTAAGAGTTTATTTACACCTATTAGACACACTTAGTAACAGCTCTGTAGAGGAACTATGGCTTTGCTTCCAATAAACGCATTAAAATAAATGTATATTTTGGTTTGTTTCCATTTAATCTTGTAAACGACTAAAATCAGCACAAAGCATAGCTCCCATGTGGCTTTTATGTTAAAACAATTCAAATAAAAGATTTTGGGGTGAAATAACCAAGTGAAATGCAGTCCCAGTGTAGTCTGGCATGCTTTTGCTCATTGCTTTACCGACACCAGACAATGAGGGTCAAGTGACTGACCCACATGGCTGTGATGGAGCACAGCTTTTGTGAATGAAGTGTTGTCTCTTGTCTGTGTTTATGTCATTTCACCGTTCTGTCTGTCTGGACAGCGAGACTGGGGACAGACAGACAACCTCACAATGCACCAGCCACGACTGCAAAGCAGGTTCATTGTGCACCGCCGTCTGATTGTGTGGTTTCATTGTCTTTATTTCTTCTCATAGGAAGGGAATTTCCAGACGGCTGAGAACAAATTAAATGGTGTCAGAACATAAAAAGCTCAATATTCTCAATCATCTCCTGATTTTAAAACATTAAACTAATCCAGGATCTGAAGATGGATGATCAGTGTGTGTTACAGCCATAAAGGCTGGTAAAAGTGGCTGCACTGAGCCCGGCGACGCCACCTGGTTGATTCTCATGCTGTAATTAAATCACAGCTGTTTAGAAAAGTCCAAATGAAGGGAGACGAGAGTGCGCTGACACAAACGCTCATTTCAAACAATTTATCAAAAAAGAAACAATAAAATAAAGCACTAATCTAACAATCAATGTGCTTGCCAGGACAGAACAAAGAAAAAAACAGAAGAATGTACACATTCATTTGTAAATACAAAGCAGAATTATCTGTTTGAAGACAGAAAAACTGGAAATCTTTTCTTAGATTGGCAGCAAACATTTGAAAACAAGTAAATGAAACTGAAGACATCAAGTAACTAATTAACAGCAACAAAATAAGATCCATATTTATGCAGAACGCTCACCGAGTCGTCCACCTCAGCCAACGGTTCAGGAAAAACCCGCTACAAAAATGAAAGATTTTCTGCCCCGCGTCACCAAAAACGAACATCTGGAGTTGAGAGGTGCTCAGTGCACAAACGTAACGATAAAAAAACCAAAACGGACAAGCTGATTACAGTCCTCGACCCAAACTCTGATAGTTCTGAAATATTTTGGCAGTGTGTCAAAACAAACAGCATATTTATAATTTAATCTGGTGAAAAATCAGTCCAGAATCTGAAAAATTAAAAAGAAAATACATTTTTTGTTTAACGTTGTAGCTTTAAAAACAGCCCGTGTCAGATTACACCACCCAGATCTTAAATACTGACTCCATGTTGAAATAAATCTCACGGCTCAGCCAGTGGCTTCGTTTGAGCGTGGCTTTTCAGAACTTCTCCTTTAGATATGATCTGTTTAATAGTTGTTTAACTGAGTGGTGCACCAGCGTGTTACTGAACGCTCACCCAGAGTGTAAACCCAGGAAGTCAGGTGAAACCGGTGTTGTGAATGTAATGACATACGCCCAAAATGATTCCATGCAGCAGTCCGGGGATCATTAACATGAAATAATCCAACGAGAGCATCGTCTAGTCTGGATCAACTCTGATTTGTGGTTTTTGTCTGCAGACATACATCCCAGAGTCAGATCTAGAATTTTTATAGTCCAAACAGATTTTGATCTTTGGTCCCGGTGGTTCTTGTCCTTCAGCATCAAAAAGTTAACGATGATCAGTCCAGTGCAGCCGACTGGCCTGGATGAATGTCGGGGGTTTGGGATCCTCACATTCTTCTGTGTTCAAGGCTGACGTGGTCATTTGTGGAAAACGTAGATTGGCCTCTGAAAACCTGCAGAGAGGGGAAAAGAAAATCAGGAAATGGATTTTTTGGAGAAAATAGTGTGACTAAGGGGCTGTGCTCCAAAGAAAGAATCCCAGCTTAGCCTGCTACTCTGAGACGACAGTGGAGAGGTTACGTATCATGAAGCAGCATCTCCGTAAGGCCAGACAGATCACCATGGTAACAGAGGCAGGCTCTACCATAACAGGGGTTTTATTTAATTATGATGATAAACAATTATAGCCTTGGAAATTTAATCCCAATAATATTTCTGATCAGAATTTTTCTTAGCTAGGGCTGTTCAGTTATGGAGTAAACCACAATTAGATATGGTTCTTTAAACTTTGTGCTTTAGCTGCTGATTGGCTGCAGAGAAGCTCTTGGCCTCAGCTCACCATAGCGTTCCTCTGTCACTTCACACAGCCTCTGATTCTTTGTCAACGTCAGTAAAATAAAAAAAACAACAATGATTATTATAAAATGCTCAGGTTTTGTAGGTCAAATAGGATATGAACACATTCTGCATGTAATCTGCAAATTGCTCTGAGTAGATGCACGTGAGCTGGACCTTCAGAAGGGGCGGGGCTGAAGACACCATCAGAGCATGCTTGAAAAAATTTAACAAAATAATTTAGCTGTAGCCTCTTACTGCAGGTAACAGGAAGGACATGGCTGGTAAAATAGAAATAAAGAGCACCCGGAAAGGAAAACAAAATGATGGAGGACATGAATGACATTGTTGACAATAAGGGACTGAACAGTTCAGTCATGTTGACGTATTTTAGCTAGTTAATGTCAGACAATTACTAAGTAGCTGTGCCACTAATGATGTTGTTGAGTGCATGTTCTGACAAAGTCGGGGAAAACCAGCCGCCTGTTTTAGCTCATGAACCAGCTCCCCCTGCTGGAGCAGCAGAATGTAAAACTTTATATGCCAGACGTGAGTCAGGGATTTTGTGCCCTACTTGATGATGTTTGGACACCCCAGCCCTACGTGTTCTGATTGTACACGGTTACCTTTTACTGAACACTTTGGAGAACCGAGGTGCTCAAAAGTGGTGAAGCCGACCTCACTAGTGAGATATGAGGAAAACTGGTCGGGTTTGAGCCGGATGCTGTGGAAATTCCTGTTGATGTTCTCCTGTTGGGTGAAAAAAAAAGCAACACACTTTAACCAAACAACCAAACCGTCTTTATCACTGCTGTCTTTTCATCTCTGACTCTTACCGACAGCTTCTTCCTCCTCACGTAGGACTCCCAGGGCTGCGGCTCCAGGATGAACATGCCTCCTGGACGGAGATGTTTGTAGGCTCTCCTGAAGAAGCGCTTTAGGCCACTGTCCCCCCAGTTCAGATGAACCCACTTGGTAACACTGAGGCACAGGATCACGTCATATTCTGGGCACTGGGTCAAAAGAAGATTATCGTTCTGCAAGACATAGTTGGCCTGAAAAAAAGATGAAAAACACAAACCTGATTAGACAAACATTTCTGCATGGCTGAAATAGAATAAATCCTGAAGAATTCAGTCTGGTGTTTACAGCACAGCAGAGAACAAGGCTAAGATGAGTAAATAAAAGATTCTTTCCAACTAAACATGTTCTGTGATACAGGGTGGTCCAGGTTCTGCAACACGTCTTTGCTGCACAGAAAAACCATTCAACTCAAATATGGTGCAAGAATCAAATAGTCAAAAATCAAAAACCAGCTCCGGTGGCCTAGTGGTATGAGTGTCCGCCCCGGGACTGGGAGATCAGGGTTCGATTCCCGGTCAGGTCATACCAAAGACTTTGAAAAAATGGGACCCAATGCATCCTCGCTTGACACTCAGCACTAAGGGGTTGGATTGGGGGGTTAAACCACCAAATAGTTCCCGAGCGCAGCTGCAGCTCACCGCTCCCCACCACGGGGATGGGTCAAATGCGGAGATGTAATTTCACCAGTGTGTGATGAATACTTGGGACTTTAACTTTAAATACATCAAATTGTTTTAGTTCTACAGAAAAGAAATCTGAAGAAATCTACAAGCAAAAACTGCTTAAATTCGACCAAACCCCAAAACTTAAACCCTCTAGACTTGGTTTGCAGAGAAACTAAAAATGCTAAAGAATAGAGATGTTGCCTAGATTACATTATGGATGTTTATGAGTGAGTAAAAGCAGAGAAAAGACAGAAAAAAAGAATAATGTTGAGGAAATTTGATCATCAGAAAAAAACAGGTTATTTAAAGCAACACGAAAGAGTTTTAACACTTTAAGCTATTGCTTTCAAACTGGTTTCAGTGGTTCTTGAGCCGGAAACTTGAGCAACTTCACATTGGACAACACTCTGCTGCCCTCTGCTGACCAGAAACTACACTTAGTTTTGTGGTTCAGGTAAGAACACTAGTGGGAGGTCCCTACCTGCTTTATGGCAATAAAGGCTGTTTATTGTGCTGGTAGCTAATGTAAAGGCTAGCAGTTAGCTTTCACAGTTTCCAAACAATCAATAAAAATCACAAGAAGAATTTTGCTATTTTGTTGGCATCATAAAGAGCCTGGAAGTAAAAGTAAGAGAGTAATGTCTTGGAGGTGAAGCAAAGAGCTAAAACCAGAATGAACACAGGAGCAGCCTACACTAGTTTGAGGAAGCTAAAGGAGGCTATGAAATCAGACTGATGGTGACCTGGCTTTGTTGCTACTGGATTTGTAAGTAATAATATTTTGTCCAACAGTGTGGATCTTTATACTTCGGGTTATTTAGTGTCAGGTTACACTTGTTAAGCCTAATTTAAACTTCTCTGTCTGCGTCAGTACGGAGACACTTAACGCCATTATCCGTCATCGCAAGGGCTCTCCTAGAGGCTCCCAAGGACGGACGGAGTAAAGACTACTTTTCTAACTATTTGTCCAAAAGCGACGGATGCCGCTTCCTTTAACTTCGTCAACATCACCGTCATTCTCCCTCAAAGAAATACAATGAGAGCCGAACATAACTAGCAACAGACACGGAGCAGATTGGAGAACCTCTCGCAAAAAGGTCTGACAATATGAAACACTTATACAGCCGTGACTGAAGGAGTACAAAGAAACTTTTGATTTGTGTCAGGAAATTACGCGAAACATGAGTTTAGAGGTGGTGACTGCATGGAGAGGTGGAGGACAAATTTATCCATGTTAAAAAGTCTCTGAAATACATAAACACAATATAAACACACTAGAGACGTGCTTGCAATGATGGCAGGATGCACCAGAAAAGTGCTACGCCCCAACGCACGACGCACCAACGGAGAAGTATAAAAGGAAATCCTGTCTGTCAATACGTGAGTGCAAACTTGCTGACGAAGAAGTATAAATCAGGCTTTAGTGTTAGCTCATTGTTAGCACTAGCTACAGCAGGCTGCAGCAGGGTTGTTTACAACAGTTGTAATTTCACTTTCCACCAGTAGGAGGGAGAAGTAGGAAACATATTTAGTGTTGCTTTAAGATGGTAAAAACACGCAAGATAATTTGCACATTCAAGGTAAATTTAACTCATTCACTGCCAGCCGTTTTCTGATCAGAAAGCCCCTGACTGCCGGCGTTTTTGAGCGTTTTTACTGTTTTTTGAAGAGTCACAGAACATTGTGCTCTATGATCATGTAAACGCCAAAACTACCAAAAGAAAGAGTAGACTCACTTCTTACATCAGGAAGAATCCCCGTATATCTAGCTTTATCCATTCTTTCACAATCTGTTGTTGAAACGTGAGCTGCAGAAGCATTTCCAGTTGGCGCATTGCTTTTTTTCACAGCAGCGTCCCAAAACAATCTCCTAATTCATTGATTTTCTGCTTCCTGATCACGTGACGTGTGACATACACGGATGAAGATCAGCTTTAGACACGTGATGCTTCTTCTCACGATGCGGGGCTCATTCCGACGCCCACCCCGTAAAAAAATGCAATTGACGACTAAAGTCGTCAATCGCAGTGAATCGGTTAAAAACAATCTATTGTATAGGTAGCTTATATAGGTTTTCATTAGCAGCTTTGCTCTAATAGCAGCTTCCTGCAGTGCTGTCAGCTATAAGTGACTGAAAACCTTTAAATATTTATAGAACACATGGATTTAGCCTTTTTGTTTGCAGCCACTGCGTACGCTTGTCTGCCAAACACTCAACATTCAGTTATTTCTTCTGAAACCAAGCTTGTGTGGGGCAGACTGATGGGGTCACAGTTTTACAGAACAAGCTCTAGTGCTGCTGCTATTATTCCAAACACTCACGGAGGTGTAATGGGCAACTATTGATTATATCTGGAAGCACTTTCTCCTAATTCATGTTGCTTCAACATAAAACCTGTTAACCACAATGCCACTGTTCTGACGACATTACAGAGCAAGCAAGCAAGCAAAGTGTATTTATATAGCACAAAAGAAAAATCACAAAGTGCTTTACAAATAACAAGAGCGCTTTACAGTTCACTAATAAATTAGCTGTATTCTTTCAAATAGCTAAAAAATAACCTGATAGTTTTAAGAAAAGCCCACAGCAACTCTACAGCATCCTGGAAAGAATGGCTGAGCTGTGTTGAAATGCTGAATTCTCCCCTTCTTCAACATCCTTTACAAGGATCTGATCACGAGCACCTGGTGAAGCTTCACACAGGAAGTGAAAGGAAAACTCTACAAAGAGTGGTGAAAATGTCATCCAGGTCTCACTTCCCTATACCATACAATGAGAAAGAAGACCCTCCCCCTACCCTTTCACCTCCAATGATCATCTCAGGTGACGAGGCTACACTACATTTAGTGAAATTTCACAGAAGCATCATAAATCAGCATCATAAAATACTCTAACTTGGTGCCGTAATAACTGAAGATGAGAGAATGAGGTCTAAATAATCAGGCAGGATTATAAATACAATATTATATGTATTTTTATTTTTTAGGTTTAGGGGTTGAAAATGCCCACGCAGATATATTATGTCAATAGCAGAAAAAAACGTAATTTGACAAGACTAAATTAGCTAATAAAAACGTTCTGTTTGGCAGGTTCCAGGAAAATAAATTTATAATGTTGATTATGCAAACAAACATCATCACAGATTTTAAGGAATGAGATGCATTGATTTTTAGAGGTTCAAACAGTTTAGGCAGAGTTGTCTTCATTTTTGGTGACACCCTCTAAGGCAGTGATTTTCCATAAAGCACCTGGACCAAAGAACAAGTCAATCCCAACCCACCTATGTTAGCAGAGCACGACCGATACGATGCAATTCAATTTTTAAAATTAATTATTAATAGTTTGTTTTGAAAAACATTTAAATTTTTATGATGATCCTGGGATTTCGCCATGGCAATGGCGTTTGACATTTAGGTGATCAGTTATCTGACGTCCATGTTCACTCTGCAACATTTGATGTTTTATCTCCACAAATAACACAAGCCTGGAGGAGTTCCACAGTGTTGTGGAGTTGCTAATGCTAACAATCAGCTTCTAAACCAACAACAGTCTTCCCCGTCGTGAGCCAAGATGGGTGACTCCATGAATGTAAATGTTCAGTGGGACGATCTGTGGGGCTTCTCTAATCTGAGCATTTCTCCATCTATTTTCTATTGACAGCTAATGCAGGAAATAGGGGTAGAAGACTATTTGTGTGTAAAACTTAGAGTGACCGATAGTGTTTCAAAAAGATTAGGTGTTATATGTTTCTTGGTGAAATTCACCTTTAATGCTTGAAAGCACTTTGAAAGTACTTTATTTGCTCAGGCAAGACGAGCAAATCAAAATGTAAGATTACATTTCATACACTATTAGGGTGCACATCATATTTCACTGTCAGAAAGAGCAGCTATCAAGCAAACAACTGTAAGCAAACAGTTTGGTATGTTTTGGTTAGAAGTTGTAAACAAATTAAAATAAAAATGATCCATGGTGTCCCACAAGGTTCTGTGCTGGAGCCTCTACTGTTCCTCCTTTATCTGCTTCCTCTCCAGCACATCATCCTGAGCTCTTTTAAAGGAAACTCATACAATCTTTATGCAGATGATATTCATCTGTACATCTCCTTTAAGCACCATGAGATGTCTAAGCTGCAGCGGTTGCACACCTGCTTAGACGCTATTAAAATCTGGATGGCTGGGAACTTTCTACAGCTGAATGAAGACAAGACTGAGATCCTCATCTGTGCCCCAGACAAGCTGGTTCTCAAAGTCAGAGACTCTATTGGTCAGCTTGCTTCTCGTGACCTTTGACCCAGCTCTCACCCTGGATTCTCATGTCAGTTCTCTTGCTCACTCTTCTTTCTTCCAACTCAGGAACATTGCTAAGCTGAGTCCCATTCTGTCACGCTCTGAACTTGAGTTATCCACACCTTCATCTCCTCATTCTTAGACTACTGCAACTGACTTTTCATTTGTCTGAACAAAACCTCCCTGAACCGTTTACAGGTGGTTCAGAATGCCTGCTTCTCTTCCAGCTTTGCTGGCTGCAGGTTAACTTCAGGGTTAATTTCAAGATCCTGGTTCTGGTTTTTAGGGCCTTACATAGACAAGCACCATCATACATTGGTGATCTTCTCAGTCCCTACACCCCCAGCAGGTCCTTGAGGTCCAGTGATCAAAGCCTACTGGTTGTGCAGCGCACCAGGCTAAAGACCAAAGGTGACAGATCATTTGCTGCTGTGGCCCCCAGACTCTGGTACTCTCTCCCCGAGCCTGAGATCAGTGGTCTCCTTTAAAATGCAGCTGAAAACTCACCTGTTCAGGCTGGCTTTTGTATGACCTTCTGTTGCAATTCTTCTTCTTTTTATGATGCTGTTTCTACCAATTCTGCCTTTCTCGGAATCCCATATTACTTTTTCTTATTCATTTTTTTCTTCCTCTTCATTTTTTCATTTAAATTGTTCCATTTTCCCCCATTTTTAATTACGATATTTTTTTTAATAATTTTTTTTTTGTTCTTGTAAAACGCCTCGTGACTTTGAAGTTGAGAGGCGCTGTATAAAAAAGCGTTTCTTCTTCTCCTTCATTTGCTTATCACTCATGATGTTCCAGACCTTTGACCTTATTCAGAAATCAGATTTGGACCTTTGAGTATTAAGTGTGAGAACCCCTGCTGAGGGAATAAGCAGACATAAGACATCAAATAAAACAAGTGTAACAGAACTATTAGATCTTCTCTCAGTGGGGAGGTCAAAAGTTTGTGTTCATTTAATCTGATGCTCTTCTGGGTTTGAGTCGACTCAGAGAACATTTAGACTGATTTATGCTTTTAATCGAGGAAAATGTTTTTGCTCCGTACCAATTTAGTTGGTAGCTGGTATTTACATCCTGGCTATAATTTTATAGCATTCACTTCCTATTTGACAGCCTGTGAACTGCCGTTGGCTATAATGACAGGAACTTTATGTTACTCCTGATTTTCATCATCATCATCATGACCAAGGAAGAGGAGGTGGGTGGGCTAATTAAACCAAAAGCTCATTTGAAGTGGGTCATCAGAATATGTTTTGGAGCTGTTCTTTCACAGCAAGGTAATCACAGATGGGATTGCTAGCTTACCTTGATGAAGGACACATTAGTTGGGAACTCCCCAGGCTGAGCGGTGCATGTTTCTGTTATTGGGGGTGCAGCGATGGGACCCCTGGAGATCTGCAGAGACACTGGAAAAGAGCAGCTCACAGAGCTGTTAGCAGGCAGAGCATCACAATCTTTTTGCTCCATTTCCTCCGTTTTACTGTCCTTCTCCTGGGTCTCCATCTCAACTGGTAGACAAGAGTCACCTACATCATCTGCTGGGGCACCTTGTCCTGCTGCTACTTTTCCATTTTCACCATGCTCCTTCCCTGTGCCTGCCTGGCACCCGTTCTCATTCTTCTCCTCCTGGGTAGCAGTCTTTTTCTCCTGCACTGCATGCCTGGCCTCTTGGGTCTGCAGCTCAGACAGATAATGTCTAATGTTCTTACGAGCTGCACGTATCAGACCGCTGTCAATATCTAGGCCCAAAATGCGTGCAGGTTGGAACATTTTGGCAATATAGAGGGTCAGGTGGCCCGAGTTGCACCCCACGTCTAGCACATCTTTACCTTCAAACCACTCTTGGCGAAGCACACATATTCGTGGGTCTTCACTACTTCCTGGGTTACGATACCCATAATACTTGTTGTAGTTCCCATACTGGAACTTCTTCTGGTGTTCTTTTTTGTGACTGTGGTGATACTGGTGCTGGTCCTGACGAGGTCCCGGGACAACTTTGGGACCACTTCTTGGCGTGTGGAAGGTACTTTTCTGCCCACCTGTGCCACAACTCCTGTCTCCAGATCCTGACTTACTAACGGGGGTAGAATGGGTGACAGGAGGCTCCATTTTTCCTGAGTTGCGCCTCCGTTTGCGCCTGCTTGCATGCTGGTTTGATCCCACTGACAGAAGAGGAGCAGAATCTTCCACAGCCACAGAAGTCACCTCCTCCATGGAGCTGGCAGTGTTGTCAGCCGTGGGCTCATGGGAATCTCCTGGGACACTCGAGAAACTGTTGGACTCTTTGGAGGCATCTTGTGCAGAACATGAACCAGGCATACCTGGAAGCTGTGCAGAGGTGCTAGTTTTGACCTCACTTTTTTCTGACTCTGAGACGTTCATTTGATTGGTTGAAATTCCACTCCCAGCTCCTCCTCCTCCTCCATGATGTCTGTTCCGGTGCCTTTTCCTTCCACTGCCTTTAAAGGGGGACACCAACAAGATGCTGTCTGCTATACCGCTGTTCAGGTTCAGCGGATCTGTGATGTCCCTGGGGATGAGAATCTCAACAGGGTCTCGACTCTTCGCAGGCAGCGGGGAGGATTTTGGCGTCTCTGCATTAAGTGCCCTGTTGACCTCCTCGTCCATCAGGCTGTTGAGATTTAGTGGGTCAAAAATGTTGCCTCCCAGGAGGAACTTTGTCGGCAGGACCGAGTCGCTCTCTGAGACGGCCCTTCGTCTTCTCTTCCCAGATGATGGATGTTTGAAACTAGAGCTTGCCGTGTAGCGTCGCTTTGTTAGTTTAGTTTGCTGCTGCTGCTGCTGTTGTTTAGCATGTTGGAAGCTGTTCCTGCGATTGATGCTGTTGTCATTCCCTCTGCTTTTCTGTCCAGCGCTGTCCGTGCTGGTGTGTTTTGGTGAGGCAGCGGTGCCTGGGACAGGACAAGCAGCTGTAAAGTCAGGGGTGGCTGCAGCCTCCTCCATGGTCACGGACACGCTGCTGTAGCCTCCAGAACACTCTGAGAGCTGCAGAGAGGAAGCAGAGCTGGCCTGTGGACTGCCAGCTTTTTCAGTCTTCTCATCAACAGACATTTGCTTTACATTGAAGAGTTTCCTGGGTCTGAAAGAAAAGCACAAAGATGCTGTAACAAAAATAACATGAAACAACCATCTGACCTTTGTTTTTTTCCAACTCTGGAAGGGTAAACAACGTTTGATTAAATCAAGTCCACCCAGCTGCAGCAAAGACCAGTAAATGATTTAGCATTAGGAATAAGTTCAGATTATACAGTAATATATCAGATCAGCTTTACAGAGCACATCTAACAACAGCCAGTTGACTAAAGGGCTTAAATGTAAATCCTAAAACAACAAAATAAACAAAATACTGAAAATTTCAAACTGAAAATCAAATCAGCAAACACTACTAATATAAATACTGAATCTAAGAAGAATAATCATGCATTAAGGTGAGATTTTAAAATGAAAGACCAAATAATCAACAAAATGATCATATCTGAATATGTTGATTGTGCTGAAAATAAAGAACAATTATTTTTCCAAAAAAAATAATCTCCAACACTAAAATGTTACCGTTTTCTAAAGTTTCAATGCTTGTTAATATCTTTAAAACCAAGATTTAATTTTTTTTTCAAGTTTTTCTTGAATTTTGTGAATTTCATTACACATTAAAAATGCTATTGAATTAAGTTTCTGTAGCATTTTACAGCAATGTGACCCAAACCCTTCCAACAAATAAATGACATGGCTTAGTAGCCTTGACTGATCCTCTGTGAGAATCCAGGCATCTGCACAAAACTGAGTGGTCTTTGTGGTCAAACATTTACTACTTACACCACATTGTGTAAAAAATTAGCTCTTAACTTTCTAGAGTCCTTTAGTAACAGTTTTATTATTAAAGCAGCAAGTCTTGTTCCCCCACAGGCAGTGGTTCTGGAGGACTACACCCCTCTCAGGATGAAGCCCTGCCGCTCTCAGCGTGTCTCCTGAAGGGTAAAAGTTTGGGAGTCCGTGTTGGACAGTTATCGTGTTAGCACACTAGCTCCTAGCTTCTACCGCGGGCCAAAGCACCGAGACCTCGAGTAAAACGCTCGGCTACTCTGCGGCCAAACAGCGGCGTCAGATGATCAGCTAAGCGCCTACCTCGGTGGGTTGTTGTCTGAATCCCGGTTAAAGCCCCAGTGGTGGATATGAAATTGATACTTTCTCCCAGATGGCCGCCTACCTACCAGCGTGCAGTCAACAGTGTAGTCACCATCAAAATAACAGTCTCACCCTCAGCTCGCTCGGCTCTCCCCGCCTCCTCCAACCGCCGGACTGTCACTGCGCCGCGCGAGCTAACGCTAGCGTAGCGTAGCTCGCGCACAAGTATCTGAACACAAACACAACAGTGGCGAGCGGCGCAAACACGCGCAGCGCGAAGGGGCTTTCTCTTTACAAGACAAGGACTCCTCTGTCCCCCAGAGTGTCTCTCTAGTTAACTCAAGTAGGTCAGTGTCAGACAGGTTAGTGAATAAATGATTATATTTGCTAATAGAGTCGGCATGGCGGCGCATCCGGGCTCCGAGCTCAGGCTCAATGTGACTGGGGCGGAGATCCCGGACTACTGAACTCTTACTACTGCAAGCTTCCTAATCCTCGGAGCCGTGGCTGCAAAAATAACACATTCTCTGTTAAAGCCAGGTGGTAAGTGAAAGATGATTTAGCACTGGGAAATGTGGATTTAAACGAACAATCACTTCATTACGAACTTTTTATGGTTCTTTTTATCTATTTATTCTATTTTTTATTTCTTGTAACTATATAACAACACTTTACAGCAATTTTCAGTTTTATTTGATATCTGTAGATTATCTCAACCACCCCCCACCCCTTAAACAGATCACCCACTCAGTCACAGATTATTCAAGTCTATGGTTTTAACCAAGTCAGGAAGTTGTGTTTAGCATCTTTATGTAGAGTCAACCTATTCATAGTTTCAAATGAAAGTGTCAGCTCCATTGGTTTTCTTGTTTTAACACAGAATTATTGTATTAAAACAAGAAAACCAATGGAGATGAAAAATAAACACAGGAAGAACATAACAAGAAGTGTCATCTCGTTAATTTGGTTCTGTATTAGTTATAGTTTTTTACTTAATTTTATTTTTTGTACCATTTTGATCCATTTAGAGTATAAACCATTTTATAAATAATAATATTTTGACATTATCTGTATTTTGTTTACTAGTAATTCACTGACAGTATTGCATAGACATAATATTGCACAGGTATTGCACACATACTGAATATAGCACGCTAACATCAGTGCTATATTCGGTACGTGTGCAGTACCCAGATGCACATTTGTATGTCTGTGTTCTTTATGCTGTTTCTTTTTGAAAACTCAATTTTCTATTTTTATTCATTATTCTAATTGCTGAAAGATACAATAATAGCGTACAGCCTTTGTGTATTTACCTGTATTATTTGTTCCTATTCTCTAAGTGTATGTGCTGCCTTAACAAGTTAATTTCCCCACTGTGGGATTAATAAAGTCTGTTCTATTACATTACATTAAGTTTTGTAATAATTTAATCAAGAAATAAATTGAGGCAGACAGGCAGCTTTATTTATATAGCACATTTCATATAAGCCCTTTTTATAAGACACACCGTGCCGGCAAATCAGCGCAATATTACCGCAACGTGTTTCTTATGAACGCGCCATGGCGGTATCACGTTGCGGAAATTTTGCGGCATTTGTGCCGCTACGCTTGATAGTAATATTGCGGCTTCGCCGGTCTTATAAACGCACATTAAGCGTTGGCGCAACAGAGGGAGGTGTCATGACCACGTGATGAATTGATGCCGAGCTCCGGCCGGGAACTATTTTGAAAATGAAAGTAAACACGCGCTTAAGTTTCGCTTTTGTTAACAGAATCAGCTGAGATGATCATTTGAAGCGTTGCGGTGCTCCGGGAGCTTTTCTCCATTAGATCTGCAGCTCAGATCATCTGACAGCTCACAGGGATGGTGGAGGACAGACACCTGCGCAGCTTCAATCGCAATAAAAACCAAGTTTTGTCCAAGATACACGGAAGTCCGCGACAGTGCAGAGGCCGCCCCCATACCCCCTTTATGCCGCCATCGCGTAATCTTTTATAAAACAGACATGATTGCGCAACATTACTGCCACGGTCTGAGCTCTTATAAACAACCTAACGCTCCCTAATGCCGCATCGGCATTGCAGCAAATTGGCAGCATTGTTTTATAAAAGAGGCTATACAGAGGCAATTCAATGTGCTTTTCAGATACAAGAAGAAACAGACCATCCATCCATCTGTTCGTCTATCCATCCATTTTCCTCCAATTATCCAGGGTTGGGTCACAGGAGCAACAGCTGACCCAGACTTCCCTCTCCCCAGTCACTTGGGCCTGCTCCTCTGGGGGAATCTTAAGGCCCAGGCCAGTCGAGAAACATAGTAACTCCAGCATGTCCTGGGTCTTCCTTTAGGTCTCCTCCTTGTTGGACGTGCCCAAAACACCTCATCAGGGACACATCCAGGAGGCATCCTGACCAGATGCCCGATCCACCTCAACTGGCTCCTTTCAATGTGGAGGAGTAGCGGGTCTACTCTCAGCCCCTCCCGGATGGCCGAGCTTCTCATCCTATCTCTAAGGGAAAGCCCAGACACCCTGCAGAGAAAGATAATTTTGTCCTCAGTTTAATTTCTTTGGTCACTGACAAAAGCTCGTTACCAGGGTTGGAATGTAGATCGATTAGTAAATTCAAAAGATTCAAAAAGGTTTAGTTGTCACATGCTCAGTTATATAAGTACAACCTGCAGTGAAATGTAACCCTGAGCCACCCCAAAGACTAACATTCAACACAAGTAAGAGGAAAAATAAAATTGAATAAGTTAACGTATCTAGGATATACAAACAATGATGGAGAAGCAAAAGTGTAATAAGGATAAAATTAAATAAAACTGACGTATCAGGAAGATACGTATAAATTAAAAGCAAAACAAAAAAAGGTCAGCGTATGTAGAAACTAATGTGTAGAGGATAAGGTGCATGGGGATTATATAACATGTTATCTGCATGAGGAACGAAGGGATGGGATTGACAAAGTGGCACTGTGCTTGTATTAACCATATGTGTAATGCAGCGTGTGAGGTAACCAGTGCTAGTTGTAGTTTTAGTGGCAGGCATGTACTGATTGAGGATCCTTATACACTGAGGGTAAAAACTCCTTCTGAGTCTCTCAGTTCTGGCTATCAGGCTGCAGAACCGTTTTCCTGAGTTCAGCAGCCGAAACAGACAGCTACCTGGGTGAAAAGTGTCCCTGTTAATTTTGATGGCTCTACCACGGCAGTGTCTGATATAGATATCCTGAAGGGAGAGCAGATCAGATTTGATGCAGCACTCAACTGCTCTGATCACTTTCTGCAGGGCTTGTGTGGTACTCTTGCCAAACCATGATGTGATGCTCATGGTCAGGATGCTTCCCACAGCTGCTGTGTAAAAGGTTTTGTGGATCCTGGGAGAGACCCCACATCTCTTCAGCTGCCTCAGGTGATAGAGCCACTGTCTTGCCTTCAAGACCTGAGTGTGAATGTGGGTAGACCAGGTGAGTTTGTCTGTGAGTTGGACCCCAAGGTGTTACCTAAGTTTTGAGTAATTTTTTTGAATTTCTGCAGTGAGTCAGCAGCACGGATGTATTGAGGGACTTAATTCCATTGTCACCGTTGCCACATGTGGACCAAGGTCTGACTGATCATTCAGCGATCTAGCTAGTATCATTCGGCCTGCTACCCCATACTCCCGGAGTACCCCACTACAGGACTCCCAAATGGACATGGTCGAACTCCTTCTCCAGGTCCACTACACACATGTAGACTAGTTAGGCAAACTCCCAAACATCCTCTAGGACACGACTAAGGGTATAGAGCTAATCCAGTGTTCCACGGCCAGGATGAAAACCATATTGCTCCTCCAGAATCCAAGCTGACCCTCCTCTCCAGAACCCGTGAATAGACCTTTACCAGGAAGGCTCAGGATTGTGATCCCTCTGTTGTTGGAATACACCCTGTGGTCCCCCTTTTCCGATAGGGGCACCACTACCCTGGTCCGCCAATCCAATGAAACATATCCCTGATGTCCACGCAATATTGCAGAGCCACGTCAACCAACACAGTCCCACAACATGCAGAGCCTTAAGCAACTCTGAGCAAATCTCACCCACCCACAGGGCCCTACCACCAAGGAGGTTTTTGACCACCTTGGTGACCTCAGCACCAGAGACTGGAGAACCCAACCCAAAGCCCTCAGACTCTTCTTCCTCACTGGAAGACATGCCGGCAGGATTGATGAGGTCTTTGAAGTACTCCACCCACCAACCCACGACATCCTGAGTCAAGGTCAGCAGCACACCGTGCCCACCATAAACAGCATTGGTAGTGCACTGCTTCCCCCTTCTGAGATGCTGGATGGTGGACCAGAATTTACTTGAAGTCATATGGAAACCCTTCTCCATGGCCTCACCAAATTCCTCCCGAGCTCGGGTTACTGCATCAATGACTACCTTTGCCACATTCAACTTGGACTGCTGGTACCTATCTGCCTCTGGAGTTCCACAGGGCAGAAAGATCCGATTGGACTACCTTCTTCAGCTTGACAGCATCCCTTACTGTTGGTGTCCACCAGCAAGTTTGAGGGTTGCCGGCACAACAGGCATCGACCACCCTGAGCCTGAGCTGAAGAAAAAACTGCACATTGTAAAATCAACATGGCAACATAAAAAAGAAAAGTGTTACTAGAAGCTGAAAGTGCTGTATCCTTTCAGTGAAGAACTGCCACCTTCGTACTGCACCCGATCCACATTGCAATGGACCCTTTGTGCTCCTCCTGCAGGTGGTAGGTCCACAGGTATATGCGCTTACATACCCCTATGACCTACTGCCACCAGGTGCTCACACATGGGCTCCAAGTCTTGAGTCGTGGCGGATGGCTGCTTATACTGAGCCAGGATCCTCTGGAGGTTTCTTCCTGTTAAAAGGGGGTTTTCTCCACTGTAGCTACATGCTTGCTTAGTATGAGGATTGCTGAAAAGATGCAATCTGCTGGGTTCCTTATATAGCAAACCTTTTTACTGATTGGCTTAATGAACTATACTGTATTGGAATGTTTACATTGTGAAGTGCCTTGAGACAACTCTTGTCGTGATTTGGCACTATATAAATAAACTGAATTGAAGGCTAGACCTTGGTAACCCCAGTAAGATGGTCAGGCTCATCTTTAAGAAAAATTGAGAATGTTGGCCCTTGGGATGAAATTGGTGTGTAGCTGCTGCTCTTTCACATCAAGAAGAAGCAGCTGAGGTTTGTTCTGGCATTTGGTAAAGATGTCTCCTGGTTGCCTCCCTGGGAAGGTGTTTTGGGCATGTCCTGTAGGTAGGACCATCTGAGTGCATGCATGAAGGATTATGTCTCTGAGCTGGCCTGAGAACATCTTGGGTTTCATTCAGAAGAGCTGGTGAAAGTGGCTGGGGAGAGGACAGTCTGGGCATTCCTGCTAGGGCTGCTGCTCCTTCGATCCTAATCTGGATAAGAGGAAGATGAATATGAGTTTGAAATGAAACACAGCAAAATACACCTTCTGTTGAAGCTGAGAGTAGCACTCTCCCATCCTCTCCCAGGGCGATGGTGGCAGAGGAGTTAAGGGGCCGCCTTGTAATCGGAAGGTCGCAGGTTCACATCCTGCTCAGTCTGTTGCTGTCGTTGTGTCCTTGGGCAAGACACTTAACCCGCCTTGCATGCTGGTGGTGGTTGGAGGGACTGGTGGTGCCAGTGCTCGGCAGCATCGTCTCCGTCAGTGCGCCCCAGGGCAGCTGTAGCCACAATGTAGCTCATGCCCACCAGCGTGTGAATGACTGATTGTGTTGTGAAGCGTCTTGGGGGGTTGTAGAACCCTAAGAAGGCGCTATACAAATACAAGCCATTTACCATTCTAACAGATATGTATGAATATGTTCTTCTTATCCATAATATGTTCTTTACGTGGTGACTGTTAAATGGTAAATGGCTTGTATTTGTATAGCACCGTACAACCACCCAACGTCACAACACAATCATTCACCCACACATTTACACACTGGTGTTAAACAAAAGTACCTTTCCATGTTCTAATGTGGCATTATTTATACTTAAAGGTGTCCTAGAATGCAATTAATCAACAATCTAAAACAGAGCTTTGAGCCTCCAAAAAGCATAAGAAAAATTTTTTTTGGCTTTCATCTGTCTCAGGAGCCCTGATACAGGCCATTCTAAACCCCCTTACTCAGGCCTTCAGTGAAAAGAGCTGTTTACCCCTCTCACTCGGCCAGGACATGCTGATTGGTTGGTTTCCCCATAAGGCATCAGACACTGGAGACATGCAGGTTTGAAGAGGCGTGGCTCCCCCTTATGACATGTTAAGGAAGGCTTTCTCAGAACAGGAGGTTTTCTCTCGCCTTTTTCAACTTTCTAATTTACATAAAAAGTAGGTCAAACATGGCTTTGACTTTTTGGCATGCTACTGTTGACCACCCAAGCTGTCTTATTCAACAACAACAAGGAACATGTTGGTTTACATTCTAGGTCCCCTTTAAAAGTAACAAAGATCTCATTTTCACCAAGAAGATCAGGGGAAGAAAAGCATTTCCATCAGCTTATGTCAATGGTACACATATCTGTAACTTTTTAGTAAATACAACAGAGGTTAATAGCAAGTTGGTCTCAAAAGTTCAAATCTGAGACATTTACTGCCTTTAAAAATTCCAGCAGCTAAAAGTGTGACTCACCCATTTCAAATACAAAACTGTTGGATGGTTTTTCAAATAGCCGAGTAAAAATACCTCCCTCTGTAAAGTAACTTAATATCTAGCATGTGGTGTTATGAAAATATTTTCCAACCTCAGTTGGTAAGTGTGTATTCTGAGCTGAAGATGGTGCTGCAGTACTAGAATTACAGGATTTCTTTGAGAAATATCTGTTCCCTAAACAGCCACAAGGAGGAGACCAAATGTTCTTCCACAGCCTGCTGTTCTGCATACTAACCTTTTATATACCTCTTATATATACAGTCTTTGATACTAACACATAAAAACATAGTCTTATTTCACCTTTTTCTCCTCAGTGAAACCGTCCACTCAGTTCTAGCTGCTGTATACTGGTTATTATTATTGCACAGGAGCAAACAGAAAGGCAATTTTCTTTAGTTTAGCTTTATAACCAAATCATTTTGGAATAAAACATTTTTTGTTTATATGGAGTGTGCTAGTAAATCACATGTTGGTACCATCATTCTGATTAATGATGATCAAAAACAACAGCATAGCCTCATCCCTCCCTCAGGAGGACCCCTGCAGGAAGCTCTGCAGCAACAGGAAGGCAACATATAGCTTTGGTGGAAAGAAAAAAGGGAAAGCAAAGTCTAACACACAGAATATTCAAAAGTTTTATTTATAAAATTGGAGAATCTGTGCACTTTTTATTAGAAAGTGTGATTCATGGAGTAGCCCTCAGTTGCCATGGACACCTGCAGATTTCATCCAGCTCTGTGAAAACCCAGCAGGCATACCTATAACATGTTAGACACATGAAAAACATATAGTTTACAAATGTGTAACCTAAACAGATGTAACTTTCAAAAAACAAAACAAACATTCCTTTTGTTTAACATTTGATCACAAATGCTGATATCTCCATTGTACACCTATATTTTATATTTAATTGGTTTAATTTTTTCAGCAAAAACAACAATATTGAGTCTGAAATGACTTTATGAGCTAATGTGATAAGTGCAACAATGATCTGGAATTTTCATATTTATGATTGGTGTAGCCGTAAACCAGAACCTTAAACTGTTGTTGAGTTGCTTCTAATTGGGTTTCAAATCAGTTTAAATCAGTCTCTGCTGGAATAAATCAGTAACCCCCTCCCTCACTTTAATCTTTAAATAAATAAAAGCGAGGGTACCTGTCCCCCCCCGCCTCTGTCTCCCTCCTTTCTCATGTTAATGTGGGTGCGGTCCTCAATCCTGGGCACCATCTGCCCTTCCTCAGGGTTTGGGCCCCAAGCTCTCCAGACGTGTCCAATTGTCTGAGTGTGTCCAAGCAGAAAGCGGTGAGTACACACGGCTCTGTGGTCCAATGAGCTTGTCCGTCAAATGCACGAGCCTGCTGCTCATTAGCCCTTGTGTGACAGGGGGAAAGGGGGCCACTCGCGTGCCCTGTGTGCACTAACATCAGGGTGATCCACTGTTTGTTTTGTAAGTTAGCGTTTAATGTCGGACGTCATCGCCAGCGACCGTTGGCTGAAGGATCACTTGACAGGTCAATGTTCTATTGAAAGAGTCTCCTTCATAATCAAATTGTACCGGAAATATTAAGACTGATCATCTTATCACTGACCTTTTAAAGCTGAACTTTATGCATAATTTATTAAGGTTTCCTCACTAGTCAGTCATTCTGTGAGGTGGAAGAAAGGTGGAGGCTGGAGAAATAAACGACAAATGTAATGATTCAAACTTCTCTGTTATACACACCCTGTGAAAAGTGTCCCGTTAATTCAAAAGTATATATGATGAAAGCACCGTAAATAATAAGCTGCAGAAATGCATCACAAGAGGTTCATGTCGGTGTCAAAGAGAAGTTTGTTTAGTACCTGGTAAGGATGTGTATTGGTAAAATTCTGGCGATACGATACGTTTCACGATACAGGGGAGATGATACGATATATCACAATATATTGTGATACATTCAGCCAGACGATATTAGCGATTTGTTTAGACTGAATTTATTGTAGGAAAATTCAATAAACAGTCCAGACTGATACGTAACATGTTTATTACGAAGTATCAGAACCATAATAAAGGGATTTACATTTCAATGGTGGAAACAAAACCCATTGCTCTTTAAGTAAAAAATAAAAGGAGTATTATCAGAAGTAATTTCAAAATAAACAAAAAAGGCAGTCTCTGCCTCTAACTAGCAACACTGCTGCCAACTAGTGGTTGGCGTTTTAATTGCACCAAAAGAAAAGGAAGTACACAAATGTTTGCATTATATGTCTTTTTTTTTAACTAAGCCCGCCCCCTGCCCCATAAAATCCATGCAATAGGAAACTGAGCACTGACCAGAACTAACCAATATTATTAGACTACAACTTACGTGCTTCAAATTTAAGGAAGCACCTTGGCTGATGCAGATTTGATTAACTTTTCACAGACAAGTAAGTCTTTAAAATATAAATATATGAAAACACAACACGACATGAGAATAATAATTGTAAAACAACGTGTTTTAGCTCTGTTTGTTGGCTACAGAAGCACATTCATAAACATGAAATGTGCAGTCGCCATCTTAAATTACAGAGTCGACCGACTATTGGAGTGATACGCTTGTCAGCCACTAGATGGTGCCATCAGATAAAAGAAATACTCCGGAGAGCCACTTTAACTCTGGAGCACATAAGCGGTAGTCTAACGCTATTGGTTAGTTCTAACTCAGTTCATATTGCATGAAGTTTTACGGGGCAGGGGGCGGGCTTAAAAAAAACAAAAAAAAAGGCGTATTGCTTATATTATATCACACTACATGATAAGACAATTACTTTTACAGATTTCTGAAAAATTATACATAATTCCTGGAAGGGGAAAACTCCAAACAGCAGGACAATTGCATGATTGTGAAACTTGTTGTGAAACCACTCCCCATGGACAGATTTGGTAATGATGCTGCTTCTCTGCAAATTCTTTGGAAACATTTTATTATTTATATTGTGCAGCTAAGGTGTGTCCCCTCATTCAGTGCCGGCGCTCCCTAAACGCGCATCACGCACAGTGCGTAGGGCACCGAGCAGCCAGGGGGGCACCAAGCAATCAGGTTTATGAAAAAAAAACAACACTATATTAATTATAATCTCAGCTACTGGACACCATGCACACAAACAACACCGAGAGGACCATTTAACTGGCGTTATTTCACACAGAATCCCATCTGTGTAAAGGCTGGTTTATTCTCTCTGTGAGCTCCGCAACGGAGAGACGCACACGGAGCGTCGGAAAGGTTTTCACATTCGAAATTCTGCTCAGGCAGTGGAGTGTTGCAAAGCAATTCCCCGCCAGGACAACAGAGGGCTTAACACTATTCTGTGATATCTTGCCACCATGACACTCATGTATCCGATTCACGATAGTGTATTTACTCGTGTTTACATCGTTTTAATGTATTTCAGAGACTTTTTAACACGGACTAATTTGTCCTTCATTCTCCTCCACCTCTTCATCCAGTCGCCACTTCTAAACCCACGTTTCCCGTCGTTTCCATCCACGTTTGCTCCGTATTTTGTACTCCTTCAGTCACGGGTGAATAAACGTTCATATTTTCGGACTTTTCCACGATGCGTTCTTCAATCTATTCTGGGTCTGCTGCTAAATTTTTTTTTACTTATTAACGGAGCAACGGCGGTGCTGCTGACGAAGTTACAGGAAGCGTCGTCCTGACCAATCACAAGCTTGCGGTCTCCGTCACTTTCGACGGATGTTTAAAATTTGGGGCATGTCTCCGTGGATGGAGCAAAAGAGAGCGGGTGTTTCATGTTAAAATACTATCCCCGTGTCACTGAAGGAAACTCCAGTGAGCCACATTGCTGCGTGTGTTAGTGGGACGGTGGTTCAAACTCCCGCTGACTTTATTCGCCAAATGCAGGCAGGACCAAAGTGCCTGACTGCTGCAGGCCGGGAGACAGCGGATTCACGCCTGCTCCGCCTCTAAACAGCAGAAGCTTGAATCTGCAGCAGCAGGCGTAAATCAGTGGTCTCCAGCTCTGCAGCTGCACATTTCTCGACGGCCCGGCCGAGAAAAGTTTATGATTGGTCAGTCAATGTAACGCGATCATCCTCATGCCACGGCTCGTGCACATGCGCAGATCATTCTGTTTCCTGACTCATGGAAGAATGGTCCGGAGCGCAAACAGTTTTTCTTGCTAATCTGCAGGGAATATCTATGAGAAAGTTCTACAGAAAGTAGCAAAGGGTCCTCAGAAAAGCCGCTAGGTTTGTCGCTAGGCGCTGTTTGGAATAAAAAGTCGTCGAGGGGGTCGAAAAGTCGTTAGAAACAGCGACAAAGTCGCTGAGTTGGCAATACTGGCTGTAACTCCTAACTGCTTATGTATGTATGGATGGATGGATGGATGGATGGATGGATGGATGGATGGATGGAGCAGCAGTGCTAAAGTTTGTTAATCTAAAGTATAAAAGTGAAGAAGTTCTGGAGAGTTAGATAATTTTCTGGTTTTAACAAGTTCTTCCTAAAAAATTTTCCTCAAGAAAAGAAAACTTGTTTTGAACAAGGGTCAGTTCCCTTTGTAAAGTCAGATGAATGAGTAGAAATTAATAAATAAAATGTAGTGGACAAAAAGTCTCATTCAGTAGGACGAGTCTTAGATACACTTTCTTAATATTAAGCCAAACCCAATATTTGAATACAGTATACTGTTTTTAATTTTCAGTTCCTCTCCAATCATTTTATAGATCTAATAATTTAATAATGTGGTGGTATTATTCTTTAATTGTGGGGTGCTGTTGTTGAGGCAAAATTAGTTTAATGTTTTACTAAATTTCAATCATTTTAGTTAAATTTAAAATTAAATAAAGAAGCAATTTTGGAAATAATGAGAGACGCACTGACACATACTGTTAAATGGTATTTGTTTTTTTTGGGTTTTTGGGGGGGGGGCACCTCAGAGCATTTGTGCTTAGGGCACCCAAATGGCTAGCACCGGCCCTGCCCTCATTACAACCTATTAGTGACCTGACAGAACACCAACTAGCAGTCTCTGACTCTCTATCGAGTTTGCCCTCCCCATTTGTAAAGCTCCACGCTGCTGGCTGCATTGAGATTAGTTATTGAACTGCCCAAGCGAAGGGGAACAAGGCCGCCTCAGAGCCACAGCACACAATGAGCCAGCTGTCAGTGGGCGGGGCCTGTCCAGACCAGCCCTGTCATGGGTAGTACTTTTTCTGTTGGCCTTTGAGAGCTGATAGGTTCTCTTGTGCGAGGCCTTCAGTCACAGATTATTATTGACACAAGGATTGTTTGATCACTAGCAAGTGTGCAGCGTTAAAGCGTGCACAAGGATTTGTTCAACACAAAAAGGGCAGTAGAGGTGAGGTGAATATGGATGTTCTGTGGTTTGTGAATATCCATGAGTGGAGACAGCATACAAATGATGCACTGATATATGATAATAAGGAAAAATAGGTGAATCTACTTTTTCCACAAATAAAACGATATCAACATTATTATAGACTAAAAATGTTAAAAATGTCAGATTTTAATCAGGTTCGTTTGCTTTTTTTTTTTTTACACTTTCTGTAATATTCGTCCTATTCCTGACTAATTATTTGTCTTTCTAAGTGTGCACACACACACCTGTCTCTCTCTCTAATCCCCAGAGGTCACTGATTTGCCTTCCAACACCTGTTTTACATTCATAGGTGTGTCTCTGAGCATCTTCTTGGCAGCATCCGAGATGATATCCTCGCTGAGGGTTTTAAATTACTAATGTGTGATTTCACACGGCTCTGCTCATGATAAACACACTAATCTTGTAATATTATTGACAAAGGTACAAAGATAAGTGGACTATAAACACAATCTCATAATTTGGGCTAATTTGTTCAACAATCAGAATGCCCTGTAAGCACCCTCTTTCCATTATTCATCAGCACTAATGAAATGCTGCCCAAAATAAAGTTTTACTACACATTTATGTCAACAAAATTATCTGGACCTGCCTTTGTTTTAAAGTCCAACACAAAATAAGCTGAATTTGTTTTCCTACTGATTCGATCGCCACACAGATGCCACAGTGAAATCTTTAAACCCTCCTTAAGAACAGATTTATGGGACTGTGTTACAACCCCAAAGTTATAGTGTGCTGAGTCTTCAAACTTGGCCAAATATCTGCCATAATGTATTTCACTTTAGAGGGACAGAGAAGCAGCCATAAAGTGTGGTAGAAAATAAATCATCACCATTAACTTGTCTAATGTGGCCAGGTTTTGAGTTATACACTCCGCTTCCCAAAAAAATAATTAAAAGAACACTTTGAAAACACATCAGAGCTCGATTGAGAGAGAATCCTGCAGGATCGCCATACTCATATTGAATGGGTGAAGTGAAAGGAGCTAAAGGATATTTTGATGAAATTGAAAATTATCAACCATCAGAGGTCTTAAGTCACCAAGAAACTGAAGAATCGATGCAACAGGACAGGACAAAAAAAGCATGCATGCATGCGTGGCAACATTGAAGCATTCTCCTTATGAGCTGATGGATGATGTATTGGGGACTCTCCTCCCAGATCCTGACCAGGGCATCACTGAGCTCCTAGACAGTCTGAGATGCAACCTGGTGTTGTCATTCATCCATCAGTACATTTTAATCCTTTTATCCGATGTAACGTCCACAAAGGCCATGTATTTCATCAAAATGAACAAAGTTAAACTTTTAACTTGCAGGCAATGCTCGTACGGTCAGAACCCACTGACATCGTGTTGAAGAGACATGAAATCTATGCTCTTTACCCACTATTTTAATCTTGCCCTATTATTCCTAACTCATCCTGTGGCATATCACGAGACATCAAGACGCTGGGATGACACAAGTTTATCTTGCCTGCCTCATAAAATGACTTTATAAGTATAAGTTATATATAATCATATTTTTTTGAATGGACAATATGTTTAAGTCTAAAGTGTTTTAATAATGTGTCTAATACCATAATAATGAATGATGGGTAACATGAATATTTATTCCTGTAAGGATGTGTTTCATATCTTAAAATTACACCAGATTAGTATTTTTTGGAGTTAATGTAAATCTATCAGTATAGTCACATTAATAACATACTATGAATGCTTAACATATTCACTGCACATTAAGTTAATAAGATTTACTCCACATTTAAGAATAACCTCTCTTAAGTGTTATAGAAAGGAGTGATGTCAGAGGTATGTTTGATAACGCCCATTTTTAACTTGTCAAATTCTGATTTGTCCAAATGAATAAGCAATAGTTTATGAAAACGAGTTCACTCCCTGAACAATTCAGTTCACAAAGGAGTTCCTCGACTGTTCTGAACAGTTCCTAAGAGACTCTAATTTTAGCTAGCGACCTGCTTCGGCCGACTGGGTCAGCAAAGCATAAGGAGCCATCCTCCCTTTTTGACCTGAAGGTCAAAACCTTTGCAAGCTGCCTCAGATACAAAATAGATCCACCAGCTTCCTGCAGTCGCCTGGGAGGTACCCCTGACCAGAAGGGTCGTATTTGGAGCGAAGCTACGGGTCTGATGCCTCAGAGGTCAATGCTACCGACAGTCTGTCCGTACCAAGGTTTTAATAGTTTTGCATTTTTTATTAGTTTTTATTTTTATTTAGTTTTTACGTACATTTTTTAAATTCTATTTAGTTTTAATAAGTTTTTACAACTTGTTTTTTAGTTTTAGTTTAGTTTTTATTTTTTGAAAATGCTTAGTTTCAGTTTAGTTTTTATTAGTTTCAGTTATAGTTTTAGTATTTTTTGAAATATTAGTTACATATCAGGGACAAGAATGAATAAAAGCATAGATAATTGTTGTGTGTAACAAAATCCCAGAAAATCATCATAGTTTTTCAAAAATGTATTCAGTTAGAACAGGTGAGCTACCAAACATTCCAGGTAAGTATCAAAGATATGGCAGAGTAACAAAAAAATCTCGGAATTTCTAACTTCCGAGTAGAAATAATGAACTGGAACACCCCCCTAAGTCAGAGAATGTTTTTGAATCCAACTTTGAGGTTCAACATAGCAGCTTCTTGTAATAACAACAGTAGCTGTGGTGGAAACGTGTTAATTTTACAAGATAAACTTGTAAGGGTGCATCTAAAATCGATGTTATGTGTGGTTGTATGTTCTCCGAGGTAAATTGAACGCACCAAGAGGTCCGGCCTCCACAGCATAGAAATTGAAGAGTAGACGCCACACCGACCGCTATTCCCTAAGGCGGCCACAATTTCAGGGTCTACTTTTTATAAAGTCTATGATTCACAGGCTGTTTTAGCGAGAAGGTATTGGCTGGGTTTTAGCTACCGGTACTTTAGCTCGGTGGAGATTTGGAGCTCACCAACTACGAGGGAACGCTGTTCATAAACCTGTTCACACACGCCAGAATGAGCGCGCTCACTTTAACGTTCGTCAGGCAAAAAACAAGCGAGTTCAGTTCACAAATGATCATTTAATGACCACATTCATGTACAACAGTGCCTGTCACTTCCTCCCAGCTATTGCTGACATGACGCTCGATGTTGACTGACGAGCCGTCTGTTGTGGCCACGCGCACACAAAAAAAAACTACTACCGGAAATTAGAATAAAACATTAACACGAAAACTAAGCTAATTTTCTCTATAAATTCAGTTAGTTTTAGTTAGTTTTGTTAACGCTCATTACAGTAGGCCTATCAGTTTCAGTTTTTTATTTTAAATTAGTTTTTTTTTTTATTTCAGTTAACAAATTTTTTTAAATTCTAGTTTTGGTTATTTCGTTAGTTTTCGTTTACGATAATAACCCTGGTCCGTACCAACTTCTCTGACCCCCTGTTTCACACGAGTGCTTCCACACAAGGGTCTGCACACTGGTGTGTCGGATAGTTTTTATTAATTTGATAATTTGTTAAACCANCATCCATCCATCCATCCATCCATTTTCTCCCGCTTATCCGGAGTCGGGTCGCGGGGGCAGCAGCTTAAGGAGGGAAGCCCAGACCTCCCTCTCCCCAGCCACTTGGGCCAGCTCCTCCGGGGGAATCCCAAGGCGTTCCCAGGCCAGCCGAGAGACATAATCTCTCCAGCGTGTCCTGGGTCTTCCTTTGGGTCTCCTCCCGGTTGGACGTGCCCGGAAAACCTCACCAGGGAGGCGTCCAGGAGGCATCCTAATCAGATGCCCGAGCCACCTCAACTGGCTCCTCTCGATGTGGAGGAGCAGCGGGTCTACTCCGAGCCCCTCCCGGATGACCGAGCTCCTCACCCTATCTCTAAGGGAGAGCCCAGCCACCCTGCGAAGAAAACTCATTTCGGCCGCTTGTATCCGCGATCTCGTTCTTTCGGTCACTACCCAAAGCTCGTGACCATAGGTGAGGGTAGGAACGTAGATCGACCGGTAAATTGAGAGCTTCGCCTTTCGACTCAGCTCTCTCTTCACCACGACAGACCGGTACAACGCCCCCATCACTGCAGA
This sequence comes from Aphyosemion australe, assembly GCA_006937985.1. Classification (NCBI taxonomy): domain Eukaryota; kingdom Metazoa; phylum Chordata; class Actinopteri; order Cyprinodontiformes; family Nothobranchiidae; genus Aphyosemion; species Aphyosemion australe. The sequence continues at coordinate 1,238,122 of SSNS01000101.1, read as the reverse complement.
CGCAGCACCAATCCGCCTGTCGATCTCACGCTCCACCCTTCCCTCACTCGTGAACAAGACCCCGAGATACTTAAACTCCTCCACTTGGGGCAGGACCTCGTCCCTGACCTGGAGAAGGCATTCTACCCTTTTCCGACTCAAGACCATGGTCTCGGATTTAGAGGAGCTGATTCTCATCCCAGCTGCTTCACACCCGGCTGCGAACTGCTCCAGCGAAAGCCGGAGATCACGTTCTGACGAAGCCAACAAGACCACATCATCTGCAAAAAGCAGAGACCTGATCCTTATCTGAGAGATGATTGAGCAAAATTCGTGACCTTACCAGGTTCTGACTGCTGTGGGCGCCACCTGTGGGTCTGGCCACCAGGAAATGCTACAGGAGAGATGATAGTGTTAGAATGATAATTTATGGAAATGTGACACATTTGTATACAGTATTTGTCAATGAGTAATACACTTACCAGCCATTTCATTCATTGGCTCCCCACTTCTGGTGGTCAGCTCAGTGTAAGTTGGTGTGGGGTTTGGAATTGACCCTTTTTACAGCCCTCTAGGAGTGTGTCTATCCATGTTGTGTTCACCAGTCCCATACCTTCAGGAAGTCTCCTGCCTGCAGACAGACAGAAATTAAAAATAAACAAACAGAGCTTGTAACAACACAATAGTAACTTATGTTGTGACAATGTTTAATGTCAGTGTTTAAATTTTATATACTAGACAACATAAGAAATAGTTAGTGGTAATGTGTTGTGTTAGTGTATTTATAACTAAAAGCACTATTTTCTATCTGAACATAACTGGTCTGTGGATGAATGCTAAGAACCCATTTACCCAGTCAAAACATGTGAAATCTTCCCTTCCATCAGTAACTACTTTGAATGAATTCAGGTAATGTGATTTTCACACATATATCATAGCAGATCAGATAAAAACCTGAGTGTACCTAACCTACCATTAGCACAAATACATGTAATGTGATTTTTGTTATCATAACAGATAACAACATGTGAAGAGTTATTTCTAATTTAATCCTAAAGTTGCTTTTATTTTTAGTATAAACGCTGTAGTCATTCAATTCAGTGATTGGAAACAAGTGGAATAAATTGATGTGGTTACTCTGAAAGTAGATTTTGATTTAGTTCATAGATGTTTTGTCTGTAATTCAATTCAGGGCTACGGCTAACCGCGCTAGCTGCTAGCTAGCTGCTAGCTAACGGGTAGCTGCTAACTAAAGCTGTTTGAGTAATTCAAAGTTCAGGAAAGTAAAAGCCTGTAACATTCGACTACATTAACCACTGACAATGATTATTCTTTGCCAAAATATGTGTTGTTAAATCCTACTTACCACAAAGTCGAGTGATGTTTGCGCAGTGCAGCTAACTGTCCACTTGTTCGTCCTCATCGGTCCTCCTACAGTGACCCGATAGTTGCCGATGCTCGTTCAGTTTTTGCCGGGTCGGGTTCCACTCGCTGCACGGTTGTGTGCCGACAGCATGACGTTTATGCCGGGAACGCAAAATCATGATGCAATCCGAGGATTCTGCTGCTGAACAGCTGTTGCTGGTAACTGAGCGTGACTTCACAGGAAATCAGGAGTTACAGACAGGAAACTGCGCTGTTTTAAAAGTTATTTTATTTTNTACAGATTGATTTAACCCAGACATCGCAAGGTTCTAAGACACTTAATGTAGGTTCTGCTATATAACATCTAAGCTTACATTCCATCACATCCTTCATTGTCTCAGTTATCTTGTTTTAACCATCATTCATCATAATTTGTCCTGTGTCCTCATTGGATTAAAGCCAGGTGAGTGTGGCGGCCAGTCAATGGTATCAATTCAGTCGTCCTCCAGGAACTTCCTTCATACTCTTACCATATGAAGTCAGGCATTATCATGCACCAGGAGAATCCCAGGACCCACTGCACCAGCAATACGTTTCTAATGATTGGGTCACAGACCTTCACAACAGTGGGCTGGAGGTCACTATGCTTCTGGCAGCACTCAGCCTTTTCCTCTTCACACAAAGGAGCAGATACTGGTCCTGCTGATGCGTTGAGAACCTTCAACAGTGCTGTCCAGCTCTCTAAAGTAACTGCTGGAGTCTAGTCCGTGTTCTTGAGACCGTGCTGAGAGACACAGAAAAATGTCCAAGAATGATAGGTGTTGATGTGCCATTCTGCTGGAGTAGGACTTTCTGTGCATCCTCTGTAGGGTCCAGGTATCGCCTCGTGCTCCCAGTAGTGAGACTGACCCTAGGAAAAGGAAAAATAAGTTCTAAAAAAAATACAAGTAAGGACAAAATATCTGTGGCTTCCACCTGCAAAACCATTCCTGTTTTTGGGGTTGTCTCATCATTGCTCCTTTAGTTTAACTGCTGTTAATTTTACTGTCACCAAAACAGCTGACTCTGAGTAACAACCCCCTCTGCTACTGATTTGTAACACATCGTCATTAGAGAGAGCAGAATCTGATTTATCCTTATTGTGGGTTGCTACAGGATTCAGATGAAAGAATCACTTTTGTAATATTTTGGAGATTGGATCAGCTTCACCTTCTGGTCCGTGGCGCTGCTGCATGGAGGTCTACTGCAGAAGACAATAAATTAACAAAACCTCATGCAACTCTTTGATAATGCAGAGAAACCTGAAGCAGACTGAATTCTATGTTTTTAGGGCAAACTTCCCCAAATGAACCAGACCTTCCTGACTCTGCTCTGTTTGAGATGGACCAAACAGCTCTGGTGTAACATTGTTGCTGGTAGCAAGAAGGTTGCAGGTTTGAATCCTACTGTTGCTATTCTGCTTGGAGATGGCATGTTCTCCTCGTGCGTGCATGGGTTGTCTCCAGCTACTCTGACTTTCTCCCACAGACCAAAAACATGCATTTCATGTTAATTGAAGATGCTAAATTGCCTCTAGGTGTGAGTGAGTGTGTTACTGGTTGTTTGTGTCTGTGTGTCCCTGTGATGGACTGGAGACCTGTTCAGGGTGTCTCCCACCTTTCACCCAATGACTGCTGGAGTTAGCCACCAGGTCCACGTAACCCTACTGAAGAATAAATGGTTCCGATGATAAATCAGTGAATGAGCTTTTGTAACAACCTAAAGGTTACTCCAGCTAGCAGGTCGGAGGTCTACTAACCTCCTTTTTTTCTTTGGGGTAATTTCTCTTATGACAAACGTTTTTAATGACACGTCTAAAGAAAAAAGTCTCCACCTGGATTTAACTAAGCAAACAGGTATGGGCCTCCTATTGGATAATTACTGCATCTTTCAGCTGCAACAAGTTATTTAACCCCAACTGGTGCAATGAGTTTCTTCTCATTTCTTCAACAACCGTGTGGAAAGACACGTCTGGTGGTCGTGGAAAAGTCTGTTTGAGAAGGGTCACATCACTGGCATGCATCAAGCAGAGAAAACATCTAAGGGGATTGCAGAAACGAGGGTTCAGAACTGTCCAACGCATTATTAAAAACTGGTGTGATGAGTCCAGATGGACCCTGTTCCAGAGTGATGGGTGCATCAGGGTAAGAAGAGAGGCAGATGAAGTGATGCACCCATCATGCCTAGTGCCTACTGTACAAGCCTGTGGGGGCGGGGCTATGATCTGGGTTCAGCAACAGGATGTGCTCCAAGAATGAAGTCAGCTGACTACCTGAATATCCTGAATGACCAGGTTATTCCATCAATGGATTTGTTCTTCCCTGATGGCACGGCCATATTCCAAGATGACAATGCCAGGATTCATCTGGCTCAAATAGTGAAAGAGTGGTTCAGGGAGCATGAGACATAATTTTCACACATGGATTGGCCGCCAGAGTCCAGACCTGAACCCCATTGAGAATCTTTGGGATGTGCTGGAGAAGGCTTTGTGCAGCGGTCAGACTCTACCATCATCAATGCAAGATCTTGGTGAAACATTAATGCAACACTGGATGGAAATAAATCTGGTGACATTGCAGAAGCTTATTGAAACAATGACACAGAGAATGTGTGATGTAATCAAAGCTAAAGGCAGTCCAACGAAATATTAGAGTGTGTGACCTTTTTTTTTGGTGTCACTTTGTTTTTTTGGCCAGGCAGTGTATCAAAACAGAAGGTACAAAAGAACAATTAAGAGGATAAAAGGGATACAATTTTTTTCCCATATTTCACCATTGCAGTTTTTAAAAATAGTATAAATGTGTTTTTACTCCAATAAATGTAATTTAAATAACAGCCATTTCCCACTTCTAAATGTAAAAGTCTGCAGTGCAATAACACATTTATAACCAGAGGCCTCTGTATTTTGAAATAGACCTGCTTTATCAGGCTAAACCCATCTGGACGGGTCCGTAGACTCAAATCATTTTTGCTTTTCATTCCTAAAACTGTTAAAATGCAAACTTGAGTGTTCATTGCTCAGCAGCACGATCCGACTCCAGCACTGTAGCTACAAAAACAAACCACATATGTTTTTGTACAGGATGTATTTTCAGGGCTGGGAGATGTTATTACTGCCCAAAGCAGAAAGCGAGTTCTGTTCAGTGGGATTTGCCTTCACATACTTCACCTCTTCTCATGTATCATTTCCTGTGAGGCTTGAATATATTCCCTTGTACCTCTGCTCCCAAGGCACACTGAGCTCCACCATAATGTGATCATCAGGCCCATAATTTGATATGTTTTATACACTGGTGATTGACCCATGCTGTGAGTATTTGATTCTACACCGAAGAACCCATCCTCTCCAATTTCCTCTCTCCAATTTGCAGAGCCGTATATTTTTCTTGACCTGATAAAGGAGAACGCAGCGAGAAAGTGTTACAATGATGCTGCTAATGATCATTTTCCAAATAAAAACTCCAAACATGGAAATGGGCTTCTGTGATGAAACATTATGCTGAAATAGAGTGATTTTGTTCTCCTGAGAAAATGTTTTTATAGATCTATAGAGATAAAACCGATGCCTACATTTTCTGTTTATCTCTGTTCTCTCTATTTATTTATATGGAAAACATGATATGACTCTAACTCTGCTTGAAGCTTAGTGCTGTATGCATGCATGCATTTCAAATTAAGTAACTAATTCATTACAATAATAAAATACAGAATGAACGCAATAAAAATGTTATTTTTGGAGTATGTGGAAGGACTTTCATCAGTTCCTCTTTTTAAACCTGCTGTGGTCCATGAATAGTTGATAGTTTCAGATCTGGTCTTAGACTAGAATGAACATGTTTATCAGCATTTAACTGAACAGTAAACCATGTGAAGTGAGTTGGTTTTAGAAGTGGTCCATACCCGATTACCTTTAGTCTCCAAATGCTGTTTGTGAAGCATCTTCAGAGTCACCTGCTCCTTTTATTTACCAGATTAAGGTTTTGTTTGTCAGATTAGTCCAAACCATTTTAGCCTATTCTGGGTAACCAGGCTAAGGATGTTCCCAGTCAAAGGTGGATGCTACACTGTATGTATATTATTTCAGGACACATAAACTGAGGCAATTTGTTCTAAACAGCTGGAAAGTCTTAACTAGAAAAATGTAACATCCTATTAGATAGACTCATAAACTGGGTGGGACTATCAGGTACAGTCCTTAGTTGGTTCCAATCATACCTTGCTGACAGGAGTTTTGTTGTTTCTATTGGTGAACATAGATCAAAGCAGATCACCATGACATGTGGGGTCCCCCAAGGCTCCATTCTTGGGCCACTGCTCTTCAACCTCTACATGCTCCCCCTGGGTCAGATCATATACAATAATAACATTGCCTATCATAGTTATGCAGATGACACCCAGATCTATCTAGCTCTATCACCTAGTGAATCTGGTCCCTTAGACTCACTCTGTCAGTGCCTAGAGCAAGTCAATGACTGGATGAAGTCAAGTTTCCTTCAGTTAAACAAAGACAAGACAGACGTTATTGTCTTTGGGAATAAAAAACTGAGGATGGAAGCTATTGCTCAACTTGGCTCTAGAAGAATAAAGACTAAGAATCAGGTTAGAAACCTTGGTGTTACCATTGACTCTGACCTGAGCTTCACTGGTCACATTAAGGCTATAACCACATCAGCGTTTTATCATCTCCATCAATTAGCAAGACTCAGAGGTCTCATGTCAAAACAAGACCTAGAGAAACTAATGCATGCGTTCATCTCCAGCAGACTGGACTACTGCAATGGTCTCCTGACTGGTCTTCCCAAAACAGCCGTAAAACAACTGCAGCTTATTCAGAATGCTGCTGCTAGGGTCTTAACGAGAACTAAGAGAAATGAGCACATCACACCCCATTCTAAAAACTCTGCACTGGTTACCAGTAAACTACAGAATCGATTTTAAAGTGCTTCTACTAGTCTATAAATCACTCAATGGTATGGGGCCTAATTACATGTTGGATCTCCTTCCTGTATATACACCTAGCAGGGCTCTCAGATCCCTAGACAGCAGTCAGCTGGTAGAACCTCGGGTCAGAACCAAACAGGGTGAAGCTGCTTTTAGTCATTTTGCTGCTCATAGATGGAATCAGCTTCCTTATGACCTCAAACAGGCCCCAACTCTAGTAACTTTTAAATTAAAATGAAAAACTTTCATGTACTCATTAGCCTTTGATTGAATGTTTCTTATGCGGCTCCTTCTGCACTGTTTACTGCTAAACTTTTGACTATGCCTTTTATCTAATTGTTTGAATAATTTCCTTGTGTATTTGGATTAATGTTTTTGTTGTTCCTGCTCTGTAAAGCACATTGAATTGCCTCCATGTTTGAAATGTGCTATACAAATAAAGATGCCTTGCCTATATTAGGATAAATTATACAAATAATGTAATTAAAATGGTAATTTGAATATTTTAATCAAACCAGTGAGGGTTCATTTGGGGGATCTGTTGGGGTATTTGTTTATATTTGGAACCCACAAGTTTTAAAACTCAGACATGTCACAACCCTGTTAGTTTTAGACCAAAGTTTCTTTGTATCGGTCAAATTTGAATATTTGCATCAAAACCAGAGTTAAGTTGTTACATCTACCTTTGAGCTCTATTGTGATGCATTTGCTGATTTATAGGAGGTCAAAAATCTTCTGACCTTGATGTTTGTTTCGTTATTAACAGCAAACCTTTACACAGTTAACAGATTAAATGTTTTATTGAACTCTAGAAAGAAACTACTTCATGCATAGTATGCAGGAAATATTCCAAAATGTTCTGAATTTTTTGCAGAGGTGCTCTGTTTCCTCACCTGAGTTGCATAGCCTTGCTCTTGTGTTGCAGGGCCTGATTTGCTCAAAAGCTCCAGTTTTGTCTCTTCTGTCCAAAGGATGTTTCTCCCAGAAGCTTTCTGGCTTCCAGACTAAAGGTAATATTGGTCAATTTTTAGTAGTGGTGTTGTTCATTGTTCATCTTCCATTACGTTCATGTTGGTTCAAACACCAACAGATGGAGTGATTTAAACCACCACTTTAGTGAAGATCATCACTTGGAGTTTCCCTTTAACGTGTTAGTCAATAATAAGCTTTCTAAGCTCCTGAAACAACTATATTCTTAACTTTATGTCCCTTCAGTGTGGTACACACCCTGATTCCAAACAGCACTGTGACTACCTTGGACACTTGAAACAGGCAGACTGACTGATTACCAGATTGAAGACACCTGTGGTTCCAAGTACAAGACACACCTTAAATTAGGCGTGTTTCCATTGTTGGAAGTTCAGGGTAATTTCTGGGAGGGGGAAATTGACTGGGCGATACAATGGCCCAGTCCTTCTCACTGTTGTGTTTGGAAACCGTGGTCAAACCCTGGTGGGACCCATACGGCTTGCCCATATATATTCCATTCGGGGCCCACCTAGGCGTGCTGGCTGGGATACTAGAAATATTCATAAATATATTAAGTATTTTCTGTCATGAACACACAGTGTCAGCAGTGATCAGGCTTAAGTGTTACACCTAAAACGGTCTGGGTGGAAACATGTAGATATTAAATCTTTTAGAACCATGGTGTTTATCCTATTGTAGACATCATAAATATAGAGTTCAATGAACAAAACCGCATGGTTTCTGTATTTTACATCCATTTGTTGCCTCTATGAGGGGCTAACAGCTTCAGAAATGCTCTTTAGCATAAGACCATTAAGGGATCATTTCACATGTAAGGAAGTCATGGGAACAAAATTAAATAATACAATGTTTAAAGCTTTTAGGAAGCGTAAGTGAAAGAAATATTAATGACAAAAACAGTCAGTCTATTCAAGAGTATCTAGATATGATCTTTTTTAAAATCTTTCATTGTTTTAAATTAACCCTGCCTTTCTGGTTCTGAGTAAGTTTACAGCGATCCCATGTGTCTGTGGTCAGGAGTCACAGCAGAAGGTTTGGGTGGCACAGCTGAACTACATTAGCATTTGTCTTTCCTGTCTATGTGTTCTATTTAATTTTGCCTGTCTGCAAAGCTGGATAAAACACACTATGTCAATAAAGATGCATGTTCTTGATCATTCATTTGATTTAGTGCATTTAAAAGCAAATTTGTACAGAATTTCCTTAAAATGTTTTGTTTTATTCTAAGAAAATATAATAAAACCGGCCACCTTTATAAAGAAATATATAAATAAATAAATGTATATAAGTAAAAACAGGGCAACAAGGGGTATTGTAATTTTGTAATCAGCAGCCTGTGTTCTCCATTTGAGTCAGCGTTGTCACAGAACAGCCATATTACTCTCCAACAAGGAATCGACATTACAGGGGTTGTCAGGACAACCAGCCATGATTCAGGGAGCCTCAGATAGACCTCCACCTTGGGCTAGAAGCCTTAGCCATGAGACCAAGCAGATGCTGCTATCATCAGCCAATCACAGGTGAGGCAGAGGAAAAAGATGACATCATAGGCAAATGAGGACAAATGCAGAGAGGATTCTGTTTGTCGTCTACGCCTGCTTTAAAATCCAGAGACACTCTTAATGCATTAAAATAAATGTAAAATTCAAGGAAAGGACAAGGAATTCTAGGTTTCCCTGTCACTTAAACGCTTTGTCACATGTACAGCTCATACCAACTGGAAAACTTTTGAAACTTGCTGTTTCATATGTGAACTTTTGCTTTTTTAAAGCCTGGCTGTATTACTAGATGTTTTTAGGCTAAGTGAGCTATATATAAACCAATGACTGTCGAAATACTGGACAAACCCCACCCATAGCTTTCTGCTTATTTGAAGCCAAATGGGTGGTTCACCACCATCTTGGCTGTGTCCAAGGGGCATTCTTGGTCTGAATTTTCTGAAGCTAACCCAGAAGTGACAAAAATTGCATTTCCACCCTCATCCACTAGGGGCTGGCACTAGGATGGAGCAAATTTTCATTGAGTCCCATGTTAAAAATGCCAACATCACAGCAGAAATAAACATGTTTACAGCCTGGTTCAAAAACCATTTTAAGTTTAATAAGTTTAGTTTACAGTCATGGCAACTCTGAGGGGGGTAAACTTTTTGTAACTCTTCCATTTAGATGTAATTAAATGCTTGAAATTAGGAATAATTAGATTTGATTGACAGATAGCATGAGTCCTCAGAGCTAGCGCTAGCGGCTAGCTCCATGGAAGGCCTCAGCCTCTGCATCACATTAATAGATGTTCGGCCATTTCGACTCTCTGAACTTTATGTCTCTGTGTTCGTGTTCAGATGTTAATCATGGAATTATTGGACAAAGATGGCAAGCTGTGTTATTGATTGTACTAACAGACCATCCAAGAAGTCTCTGCTTCTTTTAATGGGTAAGTAAATTTATATTTCTGTACCTTATTTTGCTGGTTGAATGGGGTAAAATGCTGTGCATTTAACATACCACTGCTTGGTCAAAATGAGGGGAAATATAATGTGTTGGTAGAGCTGGGAGGCTCCCTGTCAGAGCTGCTGCGTGGCTAGCCCCGCTGATCTCCAACCGCAGCGGAGGAGTGGAGCATGGGCTCACGCAGGCTGAATCTGATCACTGCGGTCTGAGACTTGTCACCTGTGGAGCTTTCTGAGGGAGACCACCAGAAAATCTGCAGCTTGGTGAGTTGATGGGTGCTTCAAGTTAGAGTTGCACAAACACATTTTTCAGCAAACCTTCATTAGCTTTGGTTAGCTTGTAGCTGTGAACAATGGTGGAGTCAGAACCTCATAATTCTGCTCTCAACTCCACCTCTTTTCCCATTTTTGGATTGTCTGGGCGTGACGAGACGTGTGACACAGCCAAGATGGTGGTGATCAGAACCACCCATTTGGCTTCAAATAACCCCCAACAGAAAGCTATGGGAGGGGTTTGTCCAGTATTTCTACAGTCATGGCCCAGACAACATGCACATAATGCAAAACCTTTAGCATTAATTGTGCTACCATGTGGGTCTTTACTGCCTCAATAAACACTCCAAACGTGGAAAAAACACCCATCCGTTTTCTGTCAGTTTTTGGTTTTAGGAATAATGTTCCTTAAAACAAGCCATTTCAAAAAGCCCGTTTGTGATGTCACAAACTGGGAAATAAAAAGGAGAGAGCTGCTCTACTCTGGAAATTGGAGCTTCTCAGCTTAAAGCAGCTTGAAAGGCGGTGGGTGGACGTGGCTGGCAACAGCTTGTTTTCTTAAAGTGACAGAGCCCTGAAAAGGCTCATTCTGAAAGGTCACTAATAACTGTCACTAATCAAACTGCTGAAAGTGCTTTATGTGAGATGGGTTTTATGCAAAGAATTTCATGACAATGTTTTGTATAGACTATACAATATTATAACTTGAGAAAAAAAGTCATAATATTAAAATTACTAGCACATAAAAGTAGGCACTTACTTCCTCTGTAAAGGTAAATAAATAAAACCTCATGTCCAATAAAGCACATATTTGTTTAAAGTGAATATATGTGAACAATTTAATAATTTACATATTTCTATTGAATTTAGCACTTTTACTAAAGCTTTTCTTGTTAATAGATTTTAGCTGTCTCCAGTATCGCTCCCTGTCACCTCACACCACAGGTTTGGTCTGCGAAACACAAAACCAACCACCACTGCCCGTCGGCTGGCTCCGCCCCCAGACCTCCTGCCTGAATTAATATTCATCCTCTCAGCCAATCAGCGGAGCAGGGCGGATGACATCATGGGCTAGGGAACAGTGAGCAGCCAGTGAAGCATCCAGCCTGCCGAACAAGCTTGTTTTTAGGGTCAGGAACTGGTCTGACGAGAGAATGGCAGTCCTGCCTTTAAACCGTCACTAGGACTCGTTCGGCGGACGATGAATCTGTCGGGACTCCGGGCCCAAAGGCGAAGCACCGAGCAGGAGAATGTGAAGACATATTTCAGGTAAGTCCCTCTCTGTGTAAGGCAATAAGGGATGGGGAAAGGGGGAGGCAGAGGAGAGGAGGAGGAGGCTGTGTATGTAGGGGTGCTTTGTAGGCTGCTCTTTCCTCCTTCACTCTGAGTTCTGAGGCCGCTGTTCCATCAGCCGGCTGTCTCACCTCTCAGGCAGAGATGGAAATGGATGCCTGCACCAGATGGGCTGGACGTGTTCTTCATCATCATTACCCTCCTCTGCATCACATCACCTCTGTATACACTCCCTTGTGCCTCACAAATAGCATCCTTATTGATGGGTGGCTGTTTGGATCAATGGTGGCATTTGTATGAGCCTTGAATGTGTGTGTGTGTGTGTGTGTGTGTGTGTGTGTGTGTGTGTGTGTGTGTGTGTGTGTGTGTGTGTGTGAGATGTGGAGAAATGCAGCAGCTGCCGAGGTAATACTGAAACAAAAAAAGAGGCAATCCTATTTTGGGGCTGTTGAGCTGCTGGGTGGATCATATGCTGTGGATGATGTGGATGAGAGGTGGGTAGGTGGGTGGGGTGGGGGGTGATGGATGTTTAGTATGCTGATGGATGTTCTTTTGTTGTCTCTGCACCGCCTCACGTATGGCCTCTCCAGAATGGGGTTTTTAGTCAGAAATGGCTCTGGCTTCAGCACGGCTGTGAGTAGCAGCTTCATGGCGGCTGGAATGACGGGGAGATATACAACATCTGGTCACCTGACTTCATTGGGGATCAGAGTGGGGGCGGGGACCGCTTCTGTGAAAGCTGAGCCGATCTGTGTCTCGGATTCTTCCACAGCCATCATCAGTAGAGAGGAGGATGGAGGATCTGACTGCGGCGCTGGCTGAAATTTGTGGCCCCGTTTATTGGGGAGGGAGTGGGGAATTCTCCCCCGGGAAGTGTAGTCATTCTGGAAGAATCCTGGGAGAAGCAGGGCCTGATGGGAGACCTGTTGTCTGGCGTGAGGAAGGGATGTTAGGGAGTCATGTCAGTGATTGAGGGAGGGTGAGATGATGTTGAAGGGGAATTGGGGGATGGGTTCCTGAAGGTGCTGCTCCCTCTGTTGTAGATGGAAGCCAGTGTGTTTAATCCCTTCAATCCAACATCCTTTTATAATTTACTTAAACATTTAGTCAGCGCATTAAACATTTTGTTTGAGTGCAGCGAGTTCAACAGGAAGGAAACCATGGCTACCGGGGTAATTTAATGCAGTGTCTCAATCAGATGGCTGATAGACAACTGGTCTGAGAAGTTGTGATATACCATGAGAGCCGACGAGCTTAAGCTTCCTGCTGCTCCGTGGATCCGTGAAACTGTTGCTGGATAATCAGCCTCTCCTCCTGCTAAGCTTCACACTTACTCCATATGCCACTTGCATCATATATTCACCACACTTTTACCCACAAAATTCACCTAGCATCCCTGAATAATGTTGTTTACCTTTATCTGTGTGGATTAAACACACCTCTCATAGATGCACTGGTGCTGTAGGTCAAAATGTGAACCCATGTCATGTAAATAGGCAACAACCAGCATAGTGCATGTTGTCTAAACAGGAACTGTGCAGGCAGCTCACTGGGGCATGGCTTCTCATGCAAATTCTGTTACTAACTCATATGATGTCATCAAATAATGTGTAATGGGTTTTGAAACCAAACAGTTTCATAAAGAGAAAAAAATGAGTAAATTACAGAAAAATTACTCCAAATAGTCATAAAATGTGCAATGATGGTAAATGGCCTGTATTTGTATAGCGCCTTCTTAGGGTTCTACAACCCCCCAAGGCGTTTCACAACACAATCAGTCATCCACCCAATTCACACACACATTCACACGCTGGTGGGGATGAGCTACATTGTAGCTACAGCTGCCCTGGGGCGCACTGACTGAGGCGAGGCTGCAGAGCACTGGCGCCACCGGTCCCTCCGACCACCACCAGCAGGCAAGGCGGGTTAAGTGTCTTGCCCAAGGACACAATGACAGCAACAGACTGAGCGGGATGCAAACCTGCAACCTTCCGATTGCAAGGCGGCCACTTAACTCCTGCCACCATCGTCCCTGATAATCTCTGGGAGTAAAAAGTATAGTGATGTGACGATCACGAACGAATCAAATCTTTTGAACGGCTCTTCAAAGTGAATGATGAGAGCCGTTTCCTTGTAGAGAACCGTTCATCTCGTCTTCCAGTAATGTCCCCCCCCCCACGGACATGGCGTAATGCTAACCCCCCTCCCCTGCTCCCACGGAAATTGCTCCGCTTCGTTCAAAAGAGCCAGTCTTTTAAACGGCTCGCTCTTTTGAACTAGATTTCTCTTTGAATGACCTTAGTTTGGAGAGACGGAGATTAGTTCTGATCAGACTGACATGTCAGTCTAGTCCAGGTAGGCAGTCCTGGTCCTTGAGTGCCACTATCCAGCATGTTTTAGCAGTTTCCCACTTTGAACACACCTTATTTTAATCAGCAGGTGATTAACAGGCTTCTGCAGAGCTTGGTGACCTGCTGAACAGGTGATGCTTCAACCACTGAATCAGGAGTGTTACAATGAAAACATGCTGGATGGCGGCACTTGAGGACCAAGATTTTTTGCCACTTTAAAATCGTAAAAGTGCAACATTTTCCGGTGTTTAATGCTGTTGTTGTATAAATCTTTACATTGCTATCGGTTTTGCATTACCTGATCATTCTGGTAGAAATGCGTGACAAAGCTAGCCAAGCTTTTGCTCAGAACTCAGCTGCAACCATATGTCTCTGTAAGCTAGCTTTCATTTGAACTGCTGTGTTTTAGTTTAGAGTTGTTTTACTATCCGCTTTAGTTTTGGACTCACTCAGTGCGTTTACATGTGCAGTATCAACATCTAAGTCGATCCTGGTCGAACTTATGATAATAAGCTGCGAGTCTTTATCCTTGTTTACATGCGCTTTAGAAACCGACCTCTCAAATGAAGTTTGTTCCACTCCGGTACAGTAGGGGGCGACATGCGCCTTTTCATGTCGGGCATTGTTCTGGTTAGCTTGTAGCAACACAACTTGTAAACAAACGCTGGCGGGAGTAAATGGGACAGAATTGAAACAGGATATGCACCGTGGATGAATGAATGGACAACAACAATGCTGCAGCATAGCTTATTGGTACGTACTGCGCTGTTAGATGTTGTTACGCGTGGTACGTTGTGGCTGTGATATTATCAGACGAGCGCTACTGCGGTCGCGTCACTTCCGGAACGCGAGCGTCTACTCGGTTCAGCTCGGCTTCCCCGTTTAAATGCAGAAGGAAGTCAGATAACTACCACATTATCTGGGTGCATCGGCCCGATTAGAAGAAATTCACCTTCAGCCAGACTAACGCGTTTACATGCATTTAAAAAAAATGATGTTAGTCTTTTTAGGGCAAAAGTTCAGTTTTCTGATGTGCATGTAAACGCACTGACTGTGACTAGCCTTTAGCTCATCAATCGATCGAAAATAATCCGTTTCTCCAAACTGGGGCTGTTCAGAGAGTTTTCTAAGACTGGTTTGAAGTTCTTGTCTGAACTTTAAGATGCTTTTATTTATTTTTTACTCAATTTCAGACATTGACATGATTTTTTACACTAGACTGCATAAAATCTTTCGTTTTTATGTGCCAGTCTGCACGTCACCATGAGTATTAGTGTGTTCTGTTCTGGGCCTTCCTATGTTTTCCACCAGTCAGTGAAACCCAACACATGCAGCTTCTCTTACCTCACCTCAGCTAACAAAAGCAGTAGACACAGAGCCTGATCCTGGCCCGTAGCCTGCTAACCGGCCTGCCTGAAACCTGATCGTTGGACACACAAAACACATCCAAGGAAACCTCCATCTGTTGAGGGCTCGGTCCGGGTGAGCTCTGCTGCTATTGTTGGGTGGAGTTAGGTCGCTTTGGACCCTTTTGTTGACAGTTTATGCACAGTGGCCCCCCATGTGCGGCGTGCTCGTGTGCTTAAGGTCACACCAGTCTTGCGGTAGGTGCTTCAGAGCTCCGGTCTGTGTGGCGTGGATTAGCATGTAGGATTGGAAGCCATCTGGCCATTTTGTCTCAGATAGAGGGGAGGGGGGGGTAAAGCAAGAGAGACGGATGAAAAGAGACAGAGGAAACACTTACACACTGACACATTGACACAACTCCCTCGGTAATCTCCCTGCTTGATGCCACTGCTACTTACAGGCAGTTTACACGCATGTGTGTTTTTATATGAATATGTCTCCCAGCTGCACATATCTTTGGACTCATAATGTCTCCGGAGTGTTGGAGATCAGAATATTTACTGGAATTTCTTGCAAAGAGTCAGAGATAGCGAAAGAATGAGGTGTTGAAGCCTTTATAGGATAGATAAAAATAGACTAGTGGAAAAAAGGATGAAATGTTTCAGAGGAGGAGGTGGGTTCAGAGATGAAGGAGTTTTTCTTGGTCAGGAGTTTTCAGAAAGGTGCAGAAGGGAGTATGAAGAATGGAAAACGCTGAAGGTCAGGAAGTGGGATGAGTTTTAGAAAATGAAAAGCCTGCAGAAAACCTGCAGATGTTCTTCACAGTGTGTTTGTTTAGAATATACCTGGATAAATCAGCTTCTTTGTTATAAATTCACATTTAACCTATTTTTCTTTCTCTGTTGTCAATCTGCTGCACATCTCAAGATTAAGGCTTTTCCTCTTTTCCATTTAATTCCAGATGGATGCATCATGTTTGGCTCAGAGTTGACCAGTAATAGTGCTCATATTCAGTATTGAAAGACCACTAGGTTATTTAGTCTTCTCTCAACTGCGTGGAGGTGCAATAGCGTTGTGATGCATCACATGTTGCAAAAACATAAATGTATTCTACAAGATCTGCAAGCTGTTTGCATTCATCCTCTGATCCATTGCGATGTTTTAAACCTCTTCAACTGGACTATGAGCAGGTGCACCAGCTGGCGTGGCAGGAGGAAATCCACTCCCCTAACTGTCTCCAGCTGGCTCTCGAACATGCCCACCCATGCCACATTAATAAGAAAAGGAGAGCTATGGCACCGTTATCCCAATATGACACTTACCTGTACTTGGAAACATTCAGAGGTTGAATAAAATTCAAGAATTGTAAAAAACAACTAAATATTAAGACAAGTTTTGAGTTGATGTCTGCTGGTATAGATTTAGCTTCATTCTTGATCTTTTTAGAATAAACCATCTAGACCTTTAAAGCAACATTCTGCAACTTTTACACCTTAAAATTATGCTTTTTTGTAAAGTTTTTGCACCATAGTATTATCTATTATGTTCATTTTCATACCTGTGATAGTGTTGGGGGGTCCCACGTCTGTTTACTGCACTATACAGTTTTTGTGCATCGGGTAGCGCCGGAAGTACTGACTGGGTGTCGTTTTACGGCACAATATGGCAAGCCAAACGGACTAAACGCGCGTTATGTCCGCCAAAATGCGCGTCTTGAACACGCATTTTGACGCCAAAGGGGACAAAAACTCACGTGTTCTAAAAGCGAGCATTATGTCCGCCAAAACGTGCATCTTGAACGAGCGTTTTGGCGGGCGAGTTTAGAACGCGCATTTTTTTTAATCCCTTTGGCTTGCCATAATTGTATAACGTAGACTTGCTGTAGCAGCGGCAGATTCACCAAAGAAAGCTAGAAATCCCTTATCAGAGGAATCTAGGAAAAGAAAAGAAGAACGTGATAGAGCAAGAGCAAAGACCAGAGTTATTATTGGGCTGTCTTTTCCTCGCTGGAGAGCTCTTTTAGAAAGAAAGGCATGAACTACGGACTCTGACCTAGTCGTGCTGCTAATGGCTAGGTAAGTAATAAATGATTTCACCAGGGTTATTGTGTTTGGTCGGGCATAAAGTTGTTATACAGTCCTGATAAAACTATTTATTCAATGTGTGGAGGTGGAAAAATTTGTTTTCGTTGTTTTGCCTGACATTAGGAATGTAAACATGCCTCTTATGCCTGAGAGAGAGATTTAATGTTACGACAGTGACGTTACGCAGCAAGCCTCTAGAGGGAGACAGAGACCATATAACTGCAATGTTGCGGAATGCTGCTTTAATGTCCACAACATGAAAAAAGGCAATGAAAAATCTAATTTTTTGTAAATTATACTAATTTGAAGCAAAATAGGTTATAATACATTAAAATGTATAATAACACTAATACATGTATTATATTTGACATATATATATATACACTCTAAAAAGTAAATATTGAATTTACTTAACCAAATTATGTCAACTGGTTCCACTAAACATAGTTGCTTAAATCTAAAAAGTAATATTAATTTACTTCAACATAACAATGAATATTATTCTTTACATTAAAGCAAGTAGATTTAGTGGAACCAGTTGACATAACTTGGTTAAGTAAATAAAACATTTCATTCCTTAGAGTATATATATAAATATTTTTTTAAAGTCAAAGAAACACAAATAACTAAAATAATCTAATTTTCTTATTAAAGTTTTGTTTTGTGACGACAACTGTTGTAAAACTAGATTTAGGTTTGTACGTGTATGTTTCTGCTCTCCAGCTCGGATGCATTTCACATGATGTCATGATTGTCAGGTGAACCTTAACGAGGTAATAATTAGACACTGTTGACCCAAACTGGACAGAGGATCTGTGTTTAGTTATTATGTTACCCAGCATACATCACCTTGGGAGACGTGGGTTTTAAAGATGTTTTTATATTTTCTAAGCCCTTTTCTTATAGATGCAGTCTTATTGGGCTGCAGTCGGTACCAGAGATACTTTATTTGGGTCAAGGATCAGCCTGTGTCTCCACAGATCCTCTGGTCCTGGTTAGATATTTTGACTAGCCTTGATATCTAGACCGTCAGATGCCGAAGCGGAATGATTTTGCTGTAGACCTCTTGACGCTCTAGATCCCACTCCCAGCTTCTGGCTGGGGGGGGGGGGGGGGGGGGGGGGGGGGGGGGGGAGACAGTGTATCCCCATTGAAATCAAATCTATCAGCATGGTTAAGACATGCAGCGCTGTAGGCAGCACAAGTAGATAAAAGGACAGTAATATAACATTTTACAGGTCTCCAGCTGATAAAATATAGTTAACAGCCATGAAGAGAGTTTGTGGGAGACACAGTCTCATGACAGAATAAAAAAGTCAAATATCTGCCCTACATGTCCAGACACGTTCAAGTTATAGCCATCTAACGACTTGTAAGCCTTTGTAACCAGGTTAAATTAATTTACTTTTACATAATGAGACAAAATGTGTTCTGTAATTGGAGCGGGCAGCCTTTAATGTCATTGGTTTTGTGTTTACTGAGCTCGTCAGGTACGTCAACTATATAAAAGTTATTTATTTATAAACTGTTTGTCCCTCCTGAGATCTGCCCAGCCTCTAATGTTCGCTTCCAGTTTTTGTTTACTGAGCTCGTCAGAATAAATGGAGCATCTGTTCATCTCCAAAGACGAACCATGTCACGTCGACGTGTCCTTCAACATTAACCCACACCACTCAGAAGAGATGCAGTTACACCAATGTTGCTTCAACTGTGTGAAGACTTTGCTCTGCAAGTCAGTCTAGCCATGCTCCATTGGAACCTCAGCAGCCCCAAACAGTCTTGTGTCCTGCCAATCACAGCTCTCTGACAGTTTGGTGGGCCAATCACAGGACTCTATCTGTTTGGTGGGCCAATCACAGCGCTCTATCGGTTTGGTGGGCCAATCACAGTGCTCTATCGGTTTGGTGGGCCAATCACAGCTCTCTGACAGTTTGGTGGGCCAATCACAGCGCTCTATCGGTTTGGTGGGCCAATCACAGCTCTCTGACAGTTTGGTGGGCCAATCACAGGACTCTATCTGTTTGGTGGGCCAATCACAGCTCTCTGACAGTTTGGTGGGCTAATCACAGCTCTCTGACAGTTTGGTGGGCTAATCACAGCTCTCTGACAGTTTGGTGGGCCAATCACAGCCCTGTAACGGTTTGATGGGCCAATCACAGCGCTGTAATGGTTTGGTGGGCCAATCACAGCGCTGTAACGGTTTGATGGGCCAATCACAGCGCTGTAATGGTTTGGTGGGCCAATCACAGCGCTGTAACGGTTTGGTGGGCGGGATGTTACTGTGATTGAGCGAAACATAAAGATGGCAGCAGCTCATTTGAAACGACTTTGGCATCAACTTTGGACTATTTAGACTTGGGCTTTTCTTTGAGTCAAGAGCAGATAGAGGTACTTAAGTCCTTTATTAGAAAAACTTTGTATTTTTGTCTTCTTCTATGGTGTATGGTGGACTGCCCCCATTCACTGACATCTGTATCATTGAGTGGTTCACGTTGTTCATTGTCCAATAGCATGCAGAGACAGTTTGAATGACAACCGTAGAATCCACCTCACAGCTAAGATCTGTTTATGGGTCGTGGCCAGACTATAGGATGGCTTGCCAGGTTAGGATAGCGGCACTCTAGGACCAGGATTGGCTAGCCCTATATAGACTCTTTAGAGGTTTAGTATGTAAAATGGACAATTTTGCAAAGACTACAAATTGTAACATTTTATATGAAGAAAACTTTTTATTAGAAGGGAATTTAAATATTTTAGAATTAACCATCAAAATATCTTCTAGATAGAGAAGAACATTAAACTGGTGATAGATTATGTTTTTTAAGTGTGGAAAATGAATAAACTCCCTGATGTAGACGTGTGATTTAAATCAAATCAGGTTGATTCCAAAAAAATGATTATCTTTTCACTTTTATTCTTTTTGGTAGTCCATCCTAATTTAAGGTTTTATTCAAGAAGGTGGAAAAATAAACTTGCAAAGTACTTTTCTTCCACTGGTTTCTAAAACTGAACAGCTCTGACCAGTATTTAATGTCAGCCACCTCACATGGCCTTTAAATCTCTGCACATCCATATTAAAACCTGAAGAAGTGTGTGTGTGCGTGTGTGTGTGAGTGTAAATGTGCATCAGGGAGAAGCACTGCAGCAGGTTTTCCAGAGCTAAATATTAAATGGCAGAGGAAGCTCTTCAGCCTGCTCAGCAGGGGGCTTTAGGAACGGATGATGCTGGTAAAATGAGTCGCTGTGGAGGAAAAGCTGTGAGGATTAAACGGGTTCTAAGTGAGGACTAAGTTGCTTTTTTCTGCTTTGATTTCAGAAAGTGGAACCTTGCAACCAGCAGCCTGCTAGAGGTTTATCTGATACAAGTCACTCGCTGTGCATCGAGTAAACCATATTGTTTGAATTTGAAAGAGCAATTAGCCACAGATCAGACATTAGTGCAGATTATAATGTCACCAGGCTTTGATGATCCTATTAGTGTTGTTCTAATTAATAAGGTCAATAAATATTTTAACAAACAGACAAAATGTGCAACGTATTCATCAAAACTAATAACAGTTAAAGCTTTACCCGCTCTCTAATGATGAAAACATATTTAGTAATGTGTTTTTAACTCCTGACACGATCTTTTATTAATAACTACCTGATATCTTGTTGTTTTAGATGGAACAGAAATAGATGCATGTAAAGCTAATTAGTGGCAAAAATGACCATGAAACAAGATCTGACACAGACATCCTGCTGATGAATGAGAATAGATCACCAATTAGTCTCTACAGATGTTTGTGCAGAGGTGTGTGAGCGAAAAATAAAAGATCATAAGAATCCCATGAGTAGAAAAAATAATACTTGTATTGCATCGGAGCCTTGGTGTGCGTGTGTGTGCATGTGAATGGACATTTGAAACGGAAGAGCAGCTATTGCATTCATTTAGGTTTAGCCTTTGATATTGTGTAATCATGCTCCAGTTGGCATGTTATTAGAGGGTATAAGGCTTTTAGACCAGCTCGATTAAAGGACGTCCCCCAAGGCGCCGGAGCTCCTCAGATTCAAGTTCAAGTGGAGTTCTGACTTGGCTCGGTTTTGTTAGTCATCATGAAGTATGGGATTCTTATTGATGAGGCCACAGAAAGGTGAATAATTTCATCTAAAATGAAGGAAAACTGATATGATTTATTAACAAATTATTTGATGACGTGGTTTATTTGTTTGTTTTATGATGATAAAAAAACTACAGGTTTGGAAGCTCTTTTCATAAAATCTATTGACAGCAGAGTTCATACTGGTATGAATCAGGTTTCTGTCATTACTTGTATGACTTTTTTAACATTGCTTTATGATGCACGCAGCAGCCTGGAGCAGATTTAAAATGTTCTATATTACAGGATAAAGAGGAAATGCAGTACGTTATTACAGTAAATCTATACAGTATAATCTGAGGATTAGATTAGAGATCTAAATACTGAACTATTGTTTTGCCTTTAGGAGATTCTGTCAGCTAAAGCTACACTCGCTCACTGGGAATCTGAATTTAACACTTTTGCAAAAGTTTTAGAAACGTCCAGGTCATGTGGGGTGTATAGGTTTCAGTTAGGGGTGACAGTTCTGCAAATTTTACAGTTTTGTCTCAAAATGTCTTAATTTTGTTTTAAAGGGACATTATGGAAGTTTAACAGCTAATACAAGTATAGAAATTTTAAATTTATTCCTCATACATTCTCCTGCAATGCCCTGGTCCTGTAGAATGAGCCCTGGTATTTTTACTGTGATTGCCTCTGTAGGCCTGTAAACTCACAGAAAAGATTGTGCTCGGGTCGAGCAAGCAGGCTTCCCCGGTGTCCTCCAGAGGCAGCGTAATGCGTGATGACGTCATGCGCGCTCACGCGCCCGCAGCGTTTGTTTGCTAGCTGTAGCTTAGCGGTAGAGCGAGAGATGGTTTTGGTAGCTCTGATTCAGCCAAAAACAAGAAGAGAGCTGCTTCAAGCACCAGCGAAACTCCAGCCCAGACCCCAAACAAGACAAAGAACCCAAGAGTGTATTCCAGCGCGACAAAAAGGGCAAAACTCGAGTCTGGTCGCCGAAGACGGCTTTTGGGAAGTGGAAAATGCTGAGACAAAAGACCCGCAGTTGGCATCACTGTTGCTGGACAGGTAAGAAATTATTACTAAATACGTGTGGGGTAAGGGTTGTGGGTGCTTTCAAAGCAAACTGGGGGCTTACGTATATCATAGGAACATTTTTAGGCTGCTTGTTTAGCGTGTCTCCATCAGAGTCAGTGCTGGTCAGGATATTAATATTAGTCTGATTCTTATTTTTACTTCTCAGTGCACTGGGACTTTTTTCCAGGGTAGGATGAGTACCGGTACTATTGCCGCTCATTTAGTGGAAATCTACGAGATTTCTGCAAAAATATGTCCATCTCCAAGTAAACACATCCCCCCCAGCGCCGCTGACCCGCCCCTCCCGATAGGCAGAACACACGCTACAAGAGGGGACACAATTTGCACATTAGGATGCATCCTCTCCAAATCCTCTCCAAATGCGCCTGACGGTGCTGTACGCGCGGCGCACATGCGCATTTGGAGATGATGTGCGCCGCGCGTACAGCACCGTCAGCCCAGGCAAGAGGAGAGAGAGAAAAAAGACGAGTTATCCGACACCGTCGTTCCCTCAATGACTGACAACACGCAGCATCTGACGAGCGTCAGATGTGCCGACAGACAGGTGGATCCATAGAGGTGGAGAGGAAATATAGACCAGGAGCACAAGAAAGTAAAAGTCATAACCAGAGGAGTGTGTTGTTGGAGCAAAAAAGAAAAACTTTGTGGGCAAAAACATCCCAGCTTCTGTTCATGAGACAGAAGATAGGATAATTGTGTCTGGATGTGGAGAATAAAAGCAGTCCTGGTTATCATGTATGAGAAGTCTTGGTAAATGCAGAAACATGCAGAGCTTTTATCATTTGATTCATAGCCTATGTTTTTGTAATTGATGTATTCTGTTTTTGTAGCATCAAATCGATGGAGCTGAAAGAACTCTTTAGATGAGGAACAAGCCAATAGTTTGGAAACAGTGTGTAAGTAACAAATGATTCTCATAGAAATGCAATGGCTATATGTCAGGATATATAATCATGTTTTGCTGCTGTTTTTACTTCCAGGTTAGAGCTGGAAAGAGAAGGAAGGATCTTTAGACCCGTATGATTCAAATGATGTACCTCCAATATCAATAAGGTATGTTTTATTATTGTTTTTTTTAATACCGTAGTAACATCCCACTCTCACTTTCTATTCACTGATTATATAAAATGTATTTGTCTTGTGCAATAGGTGTGCATCACAGGAGAAGGTTGACCAACTTCCTTGCATTGGCCTGGATGAAGCTGACAATTATAACAATTATAATTATATAACAATTATAATTATTATATAGGCTAACAATTATATGTGCTATTTGAGTTTCACTCAAAATGCTAAAATTCTGCTTACAATAGTGGCCTGCACAGAACCCAACTAATGCTGCTACTCTGTGTGTATATTTGCACATATTGTTGATTTTATATTTATATCATTTCTGCATTATTTTTTTTGTATTCTTTTACATTTTGCACCAAAGGGAGTGGCACTCCAATTTCACTGTACCCTGTACAAAATCAATAAAGGCTATTTTATTCTATTCTATTATATTCTGTATTGGACATTGTTAATTGTGTGGAGGCAGATTTGAAACACAATTTAGAAGAACCATCAGCAGCAGGACTGACTCAGCTGTTGTTTTCATTCTGGAGTACAGCATGCATGCCTCGTGCACGAGCTTACTATTGAAGCTGCAGTTACACGTTTGGCCTGAGGGGGCAATAGCGAGCATGAAAATGTCAAAGTCCATGAAGTCCCTTTAAAGTTCTCATTCACTAATTGTTTCAACAAATTTGCTGCTGTCTCTAGTAAGAATGAATGCCTTGTGAGAAGGTTTCTGAGGGGAAAAAAAGCTCTGGCGCTCCTGTTTCAGGTGGTAGAAGATTTTCAGGGGAGTAGATCTGCAGAAAATGACAGAACTATGAGTCTTAGTCATTAATATTCTTGATATGCAAACATCTCACCTCTAATTGGCTAACAGCAATGCAACTCTTCCTCTGCCTTCCTTCGCTCTCCTTTTTTGGGTAAAAAATGCAACGTTGATGTTTTATCTCCACAAATAACACAAGCCTGAACCTGTTCCGCCATGTTGTTATTTCTAATGGTTAGCTTATAGCTGAGGCATGCTCTGCTCTCCCCTGACTGCTAAATCAACACAGTCTTCTGTGGTTGCAAGCCAAAGTGGGCGTGGCCTTAAATGCAAATTTCCCCTGTGCAGTAGGACAGACTGGCTTTTTGTGACTCGATAGTTTTCATGTCAATTTGCTTTTTGCTGCAAACGCAGATGATGGAGGTTGAAGTCAATTTTCACAGTCACCACCAGGGCTACCAACTCTCACGCAATGAACATGAAACAAATGCATTTCACTGTCCTCACATGCTTTCACGCCACACCTCCCATTCCTCACCAACTGTGCGCAACCCCCATCCCCCCACTGTCATGGACAACGGAGGGACGCGGCACGAGCCACTCCTAAACTCACATTGCTGAAAAATGTGACATAAATCCCACCACAATGCTGTAATTCATGCAGATTTATGTTCTCCTATAGAGCAGGGGTAGGGAACCCTGGTCCTGGAGAGCATCTATCCAGCACGTTTTAGAGGTTTCCCTGCTTCAGCACAGTTGATTCACCTGTTCAGCAGCTCATCAGGCTCTGCAGAAACCTGTTAATCACATGCTGATTAAAATCAGGTGTGTTGAAGCAGGGAAACCTCTAAAATGTGCTGGATAGCTGCTCTCCAGGACCAGGGTTCCCTACTCCTGCTATAGAGTGCTGTAAAAAACTGCATTTCTTCTGGTCACTGAATGTCACTTTTGACATCACACAGCCATTCTCCTTGTCCCCTGAATGAATTAAATTATGGCGTATTTTGACAGAATAAAACTTTTAATATTGTGTCATTCTGAAGTGTGATGGGAAACTGAGAGCTATATAAATGTTTATACAATAATCTCTATTTCTCCTAACAGAGGTCATTCAGGAGGCTACATAAATGACTTATAAATCCATCTTAAAATAAATTATGCCATAACTTTAGATTATAAAAGACATATTTGTAATAAAGATTTATTTCATTATTGAATCAAATCGATGTTTGACGGTTATAAAACAAACTTTATTTTATATTACACTCTGATAACTTTATTAAAAACATTATGACAAACAAACATAAATAGCTAAATAACTGGCTGTCATGCACTCTGTCGTGGGAAATTTTTAATAACGCAATGAGAAAGCAGTCCATGGGGAGGACACGCTGCTGAGACTGCTTTGGGAAGGGTCTCTGTTGGTTGTCTCCTCATTCTCATATTGCAATATTGGAATTAAAACCTTTTGATTGAATCATGGACTGCTTTCTCATTGCGTTATTAAAAATTTTCCACAACAACTCATAAGACATTAAATGCAATTTAATACACTGCTCACAAAAATTAAAGGAACACTTTTTTTATTGGGCCTGGCATGAAATCAATTAAACCTGTCTGATAATTTTCTGGTTGATTAAGCAGCTGAGGGCATTGTTAATCTCTTTCAGCTGTATTGGTGTTCATGGACTTAACGACAGGTGCACTAAAGTGGCAACAATTACAAAACCCTCAAAACAGGACTGGTTTAACATGTGGAGGTCATTTCAAGTTTCTCCCTCTTGATCTTTTTTGGCTGGTTTTCCACTCATGCTAGTTTTGGCTTGAGTAATTATCTCTACTGGCAGCATGAGGCGATTCCTTAACCCTACAGAAGTTGCACAGGTTGTCCAACTTCTCCAGGATGGCACATCCACACGTGCTGCAGCAAGAAGGTTTAATGTGTCTCCCAGCACAATCTCCAGAACATGGAGGAGATTTCAGGAGACTGGCGGTTATTCTCGGAGAGCTGGACAGGGCCGTAGAAGGTCCACAACCCATCAGCAGGACCGATACCTGCTCCTTTGTGCAAGGCGGAACAGGCTGAGCACTGCTCGTGCCCTACAGAATGACCTCCAGAGGGCCACTGGTGTGAATGTCTCTACCCAAACAATCAGGAACAGACTTCATGAAGATGGCCTGAGGGCCCGACGTCCTGTAGTGGGCCCTGTGCTCACTGCCCAGCACCGTAGAGCTCGACTGGCATTTGCTCAAGAACACCAGAATTGGCAAGTCCGCCACTGGCGCCCTGTACTTTTTACAGACGAGAGCAGGTTCACCCTGAGCACCTGTGATAGACGTGAAAGAGTCTGGAGAAGACAAGGAGAACGTTATGCTGCCTGCAACGTCGTTCAACATGACAGGTTTGGTGGTGGGTCAGTGATGGTCTGGGGAGGCATATCCATG
>SSNS01000101.1:1093611-1209195 GCA_006937985.1 Aphyosemion australe | reverse complement strand
GTTTCCTAAGAAAATAAATTATGTAAGAAATACAGATTTCAGGGGTTAATATTTTACTAATTTGATGTGATTTGTTAGCTCTTTCTGAAATCATGACCGTAATTTTTTTCCATATGGTCATGATATGATCATTTTACTCTTCATGTGAGAGGCAAAGTAAACAAGGCTGGAAGCATGCATTGAGTCAGCTGAGAAAACGCTATTACTCTGTGTTTAGTCAGTGCTTAGGAGCAAACAAACAGCATCTGTGGCACAGACCTAGTTTTACAGAGGGTTAAAAACACGGTGCGGGAGGCCAAGTGGGTTAAAAACAAAAAAACATGCTTGCTTTTAGTTTTCCAGATCACAGAGGGGTAGTAGAAATCACACAGTTAAAATTTGACTTGATTAAGATGATTGAGTCTCCCTCAAAAACAATTATAGTGAAAATGGTGATGTTTGTTGCAGGCATTTCTCCACAGCGTCTGACTATAAAAACAGAAATAATGGTGCTAAGTGTTTGTAGCTGCAGGCGGGTAGAGTTGGAGGGGGGGTTGCAGTCCTCTCTGGTGTTCCTTTTTCTTCACAGGCCCATTTTATTACATCTCAATAATTAACGTCATCCCCTGCAGAGCAATAAAACACCAGTCAGAGTCATTAACATTGTTCATTTACACTGAAATTAATCAGCATCTTGTCAATACACTGTAATTATTTGCTAATTAGATTGTTATTGGACAATTTGACACCCTCCCCCATCCTTTAGTCCTCTTTTTCTTTCCTTTTGAATACCCTGTCAGGCTGGTTGATGAGGGCTAATGAATGGGATTAAGGCCTCCTGGAATGCTTTCTGTTCCCCACGTGCATTATGTTGCATGGTCTTTTTAGATGTTTTATTTTTTTAGGAAAGGTTATGAATAATTAATATATTTGCCATTATTGATACTGAGATATTTGAGAATAAAATCATTTGGAGCAGAGGTTTTTGCTTTTTTTTAATAGGAACTGACAACAATGGACATTGAAACTCCTGGAGATGGCAGAGTTGTTACACAAACTCAATAAAAATGGGAGCATTTGTGGTGTATCTCAGTGTTTGTGCTCTAAACAAAAACATCCATGTTTCTTTATTTCCACTCATTTCCATAGACACAGAGCTAAGAAATAAATGAATATATAAGTCCTTAAAGACCAAGTTCACATTTTTTTTTCAATTAATTTGTTGTATTTATAGTATGATCGAATGCCTTGTGAGTCGACCTCAGTGGGAAAAAAAGCTCTAGCGCTCCTGTTTCAGGAAGTAGAAGTAAACCAGAGCAGAGTCCATGAATTTTAATTTTCAGTGTAACGATCTGTCAGGCTGTTCTAAACCGAGTTTCCTCGTCTATACTTTCTATCTGAAGCTAATGCAGGAAATAAGGGCAGAAGGCTATTTTCACATTAAGCCTGCATGTTACACTTAGAGTGGCCGATCATGTTTCTAAAAAACAATAAACGGTTTCTCAGTGAACTTAGTTCAAATCTGCAATACATTTTTATTGCCAGCTATGTGGAAATTAGTCTAGTTGATGAGTGAACCCACTCCCTAAAGAACTTACTTACACAAAATGTTTTAGTTTTAGTAACAGAAAAAAATTCACAAAGCTAGATGCAACTCTTCAAGATGAGAATACATTATTTTTCTGAGCATGGTACAAAATTAGCATTAGCTCATTATAATTACTCTGTATTTCTCCAAACAGAGGTCATTCATAGAGGTAAGATAATACCAAGGTATTAATTGCTAAACAACCTTTATACACTGCTCACAAAAATTAAAGGAACATTTTTTTTATTGGGCCTGGCATGAAATCAATTAAACCTGTCTGATAATTTTCTGGTTGATTAAGCAGCTGAGGGCATTGTTAATCACTTTCAGCTGTATTGGTGTTCATGGACTTAACGACAGGTGCACTAAAGTGGCAACAATTACAAAACCCTCAAAACAGGACTGGTTTAACATGTGGAGGTCATTTCAAGTTTCTCCCTCTTGATCTTTTTTGGCTGGTTTTCCACTCGTGCTAGTTTTGGCTTGAGTAATTATCTCTACTGGCAGCATGAGGCGATTCCTTAACCCTACAGAAGTTGCACAGGTTGCCCAACTTCTCCAGGATGGCACATCCACACGTGCTGCAGCAAGAAGGTTTAATGTGTCTCCCAGCACAATCTCCAGAACATGGAGGAGATTTCAGGAGACTGGCGGTTATTCTCGAGAGCTGGACAGGGTCGTAGAAGGTCCACAACCCATCAGCAGGACCGATACCTGCTCCTTTGTGCAAGGCGGAACCTTCCTGTTTCTAAGACATTGCCCTGTCGTTATTTGTATAGATATCCAACTTCATACTGAGATCTGATGTATCTAATATGTTTCTTTAAAGTGTTCCTTTAATTTTTGTGAGCAGTGTATATAAATTTTGACATTTTGTTAAGATGCTGCCCTATTTTGGTCTGTTTGTGTCTTACAGACTAAGAGATATTTATCTACAGGAAGGTTTCATGTCATTTCCCTTTAAAAGTCTCCTCCCCTCTGATAGAAGTGACTCCTCCCACCACAGCCGTGTTTAAAATTAAATGAGGTTGCATGGCGTCTGCACAGGGACTCCGGGGCTTTTATACTGACCTTGAGAGACCAAACATGTGAGCACCGTATTGGCGTCTGTGTGACATTGCTCCAGCCTGTTTGAATGTCTGAGACGTGTTTAGGAGTGTGTTCATCATGAGTAAACCTCAGCAGTGTGTGTAAAGTCATCTGAACATGAGATGAATAAGGTAACAGTCGTAAAAACTGAGTACTCCTCCCTCCTCCTTACTTCAGATGTCCTCACACTGTCCATCCCATTCGAGTAATCAGCACCCTCGAAAGAAGCAGCCAAAGCTAAAGCCAAGTCAAACCGAGAGTGTGTCCTAATCAGGGGCATGGAGAGCCAAGCTGAAGAAGCCCCCCCACCACCACGGGGGCCATTACTAGGCTGCCAGGGATTCAAGATTAGAGCCTCTTCCTGTTTTAGCCATTCAAATTCAGCATTAATGTTTGAAAGAGCCATGAAAACGCCTGCCCCTCATGGATACTTTTAATATTTGATGCAAGGAAAATGTGAAAACATTCACAGCAACGTTTGAGCAGAGCTGGAGTGTCGATGGTGGGTTTGTCCGTCTTCAGACACTTTCAGGAACTCCTTTTGTTGCTGAAGCATGCCAAATCGATTTTAGGGGTGTCGTTTTAATAAATGGACATATTGTGGGTCAGCATCGTGTAAGATCAGCTGTGAATGCTGTTTTACAGTGTTTAAATGAAGTGGTCCCTCGAAATGGCTTCCTGTCGGTGTTCTGGGATTCAGACACAAGTCACGCATGCAGTTGATGTTTAATGCTGAGAGACGAGCCGATGTATGAGTGATTCAGAGAGAGAAGCTGCTTGTTTCAGGGACAGAGCGCTCACTGACTGCTCGCCTGCCTGTATGCCTGCACAGTAAATAGGTCAGTGTTTTTATGTGAGTAAAGATTCAGTGATGTCTGGGCCTTTGTGAATCTCCCATTTTTAGCTGTCGGAGCACACAGACGAGCGGCTTCAGCAGGCAGGTGATTAGCCTCACGACTTCTAGGATTTCTTCTGTTTAAAGCCATACTATGCAACTTTTTCATATTTTTAAATCATGTTCTTGAGCCAGTATGTGCTAAAATGACTCTTTACAGGTCACCCAGACCCCACTGCTCTCTGTGGCCAGAATACCGCATTTGCAACTTAAGAGTGGCGGTCCTGTCTGTTCGACTGGCACGTTTCCTGCATGTTTCTTGATCATGAACACAGCTGATTTGTTTGATTTAGGCTGAGGCGACATTTCAGCTGTTAGATTAAGGTGTTAAAAAGACGAACGCACAGCGAGGAGATAAGTTTCACTTTCACTTTTAATCACGGTGAATTAATAACGGACACTAGGGGGTGCTAAAAGCAAGCAAAACTTCCACGTGTCCCTTTAATATAAGTTACGTTGGGTTTTTATTGTGACTCTCACCTGCTGCTTGATTAGTTATGACAGGGCTTAATGAGCTAACAGCTAGTCTGAGCAAAGGTAGAATGTGGTCTTCTTAAAGGGGACATATTATTTTAAGCTCACTTTTTGCATCCTTTTGTGCTGCCATGTGGGTCAAGCAAGCAAGCTACATTTTAAAAATCAAAACAATTCTAAGGTTGCTCCCACCTAGAGTCACAGAATCTGAGGCCCTGTCCACATGTAGCTGTTTTTTTTAAAAAAACGAATATCCGCCCTCCCAAAAAATAGCGTCCACACCACCTCATTTTTGAAAAAACTCCATCCACACGTAATCGTATAAGTGCATTTTTGAGCACATTCATAGGCATGCCAGACCTGTAGGGGGCAGTAGTTCCCCAAATCCTATCCATTTCATCTTCCTGCTCAAATTCAACAAAACATGAAACACGGCGCCTAGCTCGCTTGTGTGGACCGATAAGGAGGTAGAATTGCTATTAAATGTAGTTTTGGAGTATAAAGTCAATAAGACACAAGAGAATGTCAGGCTCTGAGGGCATCCATGTTGTAGCGTAAACACAGGTCGCACATTGGCTGTTAGCATTTTTGTCGCAGATAGTGACGTGAAACCTAAAACTCCGGTTATTTCTGTCCACACAGAAACGCTTAAAACAGAGAAAATGCAAATCTTCACTTTGGCCGGAGTTTTTAAAAACATTAATTTTCGTTGCAGAAAGCTGCGGTTTTGTGTGGCTGACAGGCCGATTCATAGAAAAGTATCTTCGTTTTGGGAGAAACCCAGCTACGTGTGGACAGGGCCTGATGCTCGCTGAAAATGGTATAACACCAGAAACAACCATATAAACATAACGTTATTTATCCTTTTCTGCCATCATTTGTAACGTAACGCACCTACATAACTGTATGACGATTTAGAAGTCTAGCTAATATAGTGTGGCATCTTTCTGCGTTCATAGACAACAGGTCCCAAACGTTTCCCAACAAAAACAGAACCAGATTCTAAACAAAATGTAAAACAACTCCTCAAATGAAATTTGGTAACAGAATGGAAAATTCTATCCGTTACATTAGCTAGCCCGGCTCTGGCTTCACTTCCTGTTCAGCTGCTCCAAGCTTAGAAGACGGGTATGCGCAGAGGGGGGTGGGGCAGTCCAAAGGCATTTTAATGGATGGGTTATGGTCCAATCAATAAGAATGGGACGTTCAGAGTTATTGCATGATGTTTTTCCAAGATTTTACATTTTGGATGTGACTAAAATTATTTTTTGGGGCAAAAATTTAAATTTTTTGGCTGCCATCCGTATATGAAGAGCTAAAAATACTACAGAAAAAAACTCTTTCCCCACTTTTAAGGAATTCTGATACAATTTTATAAACATTTTTGTATTAAATTATTTACATAGAGAAGTTTAAAAAACAGCGAGTTTTTCTTTCTAGGTCTGTGGTGTCCAAATCTGTAGCAACATCAAACAAAATCACATGGTTTAATTTTCTAAACTTAAAATATATTGATTGAAGTTTTTTTCACTTTCACTTTTACCTGCTCACCAATACACCTGTTATATTTTAACTAATAGAACTAAAACGTGTCTCATTTTCAGCTCCTCTGAGTTATATTTATTTATAACCTGCAGGTTTTTACACAGGAGAGAAACACTACATTCTCATGCTAACAGGACATTTAATCTGTTTTTTTTCCTGTTTCCTATTCATTTGTACAAACCTTCCACTGCAGCATGCCAACAAAACAAAGTTGGAAACTAGACGGCGGCATTATCCGGTGTTCGAATCTCTTTCTGGAAATTTATGTAAATTAAAAACAAAACAAAAATGACATCATGTAACCTTTTATCTGCATGTTTAAACAGGATGGTACAGAAAGTTTGTGAAACAAAAGAAAGAATATTTACAAAAGGTTTCTTCTTTTTGTCTTGTAGATGTCAGGTAACAGGTCATCCCTTTGTGTTCTTATTGTCTGAACTGGTTATTGATTGCTGTTGTAGTGTGTCGACATTGTGAGATAGTTGGTGACACGCCCAAACTCCCAGAGAGAACCTGTTCTCTGTGCTGTTGTCTACTCTCACCTGGAAATCACCTAAAGTGGTAGAAACCACAGCAGAAAAGATGGTGGGTAAATTATCGGATTTACGCCTTTTTATTATTTGTGTTTTATCAGAAATGCAACAGAGGAAGAGTATTTGAGCATGTGATGATCAGATTTGTGTCTTATGCATGAGATAGCTCTATAAAATCCTTGTGATCTGTAGGAAGTGCTGTTTGAGAGGAGAGGAGTGTGTCTTTGTTTGCCAATGTAGGTCTCCATTAAAGGGGGCAGCCTAGATGTCCCGCTTTCTGGTGAAGGCTGTGCTGCACATCACATGATGGGCTCGGCCCGAGGGCGAGGTAGTGGGGGAGGCTGATGTGGTGGTGGGCTGGGAGGAAGGAGGATAGAAGGGTTTCCTCATGCCAGGTTCTCTTAGAGTCATGTCCAGGGTCCTGTTTTCACAGCTGAACAGATCCACTGGACATCACACACACGCACGCACACACACTTGTATTTGTATCCTTACCCTCCATTGACTTCCATTCATTTTAGTGACTCCTCTATATCTAACCCATACCCTAACCAATGCTGTTCTATTCCTAACCCTACACACACACACACACACGCAAGCACGCACGTACGCACACACACACACACACACACGCAAGCACGCACGTACACACACACACACACAAAGCTCGATAAACTCCTTTATTATCTCATGCATTTTTACAAAATATCTCCTGTGTCTCCTGTCTGTTCCCACCCAGGACCTTGTGAGTGCTACTAAACATGTCTGATAGTGTCGAAATTGAAGAGAAACCGCCAGCCCCCCCCTTGAGAATGAACAGTAGTTCCCGAGACTCTTCATCAGTGAATCACGCTACCAAACCGCTTCCAATGGCTCCTGAAGAGAAGAACAAGAAAGCTCGCCTGCGCTCCATCTTCCCTGGAGGAGATAAAAGTGAGCCCCCCTCCCCTCCTCCACCCCTGGATCGATTCAGACCTATGCTCTACCTTCTCATACAGAAAAACATCAGAAATTAGGGCTTTAATATTTTATTTTTCCTTCTCTGCAGCAAACAAAAAGAAGGAGAAGGAACGTCCAGAGATATCTCTACCCTCAGACTTTGAACACACCATTCATGTTGGCTTTGATGCCGTAACGGGAGAGTTCACGGTAAGAATCAGTCCATCCGAGGCAGACATCACATCTCCAGAATTCACCCAACGTCCTTTTTTAGGCCTACATGATCACTTATTTTGTGGATTGATTGATTTATTTTTGTGATGATGTGAAGTTCAGGTCTCGTTTTCCAGCTCTCATATAAAACCACCTTGACACTAGGGACGATGTGCCAAGCTCAATTTGACTTTCAAATGATTGTTGCCCACGATGACATTAGCGACCAGTAGTTCCTTGTTCATTTATGGCAAGCAGAGCCCCTTTTTACAACGAGTGTTTAGATTTAGCTTTTTTCATATTTTCAGGGGAAGATTATTGTAGATTTGTAAAAGTGAGAAGAGAGGTGAGAGAAAAGCAGCATAAAACAGTCCTTGGTCCTTTAGAGAGACAAAAACTCGAGCATATAGGTAATCTCTAGATTTCTAGTGAGAGTGAAGTCGGTACATGAGGAAATCTTCAGAGATTGCTGTGTTGCACCAAAAACACAATAATGGTGAAAAAAATGGTGCACACACACACACACACACACACACTTGTGATGAGCTAGCTATTATAGCCACAGCTGCCCTGGGCTGGGGCACACTGACAGAAGCAAGGCTGCTGTACTCAAGCGTCAGTCCCTCTGACCACCAGCAGGAAAGGCGGGTTAAGTGTCTTGCCCAAGGACACGATGACTGCGACAGACTGAGCAAGGCTCGAATCTGCAGCCCTCTGGTGAACTCCTCTGCCACTGTTGCCAGATGGTTTATTTTATTCAAAGCAACTTAAATCTTTGAAATACCAGTGGATTGAATGAGCCTGGCATGCATGGTTGATCTGTGGAACGAAACCGGAGTTCCCAGAAAACCCACACATGCATGGGGAGAGCATGCTAACTCTACTCAGGAACGCTGCAGCTGGGATTTGAACCTGCAACCTACTTGCTGCGAGGCACCAGGATGCATGTTTACATCTGTCATGGGAACTCAACACTTGTCCACCAAGAGAAGAAACTCGGTTTACATGTTCCTGGTGAAATGCGACCTGTATGTGTTTGTTCAGGGAATCCCAGAGCAATGGGCGCGGCTCCTGCAGACCTCGAACATCACCAAGCTGGAGCAGAAGAAGAACCCGCAGGCCGTGTTGGACGTGCTGAAGTTCTACGACTCCAAAGAGACCGTCAACAATCAGAAATACATGAGCTTCACCTCAGGAGGTAATAACAAACAAGAACCAGCATCTATATTTATAAATGAATCATTAAAATTAATGATGTATTTAATGCAAACGAATATTATTATTATTTTTTGTCAGACAAGACAGCGCATGGATACATCGCAGCAAACTCTCTGGTGAGTTTTTACAAATCTAAACCCACTTTGGTGAATGTTGGCTGTTAAATCTGCTGTTATTATTATTATTATTAATAATTATTATTATTATTATTATTAATAATAATAATAATAATTATTATTATTATTATTATTATTATGTTTTCTTGGTGTTTGATCCTTCACCAAAGTCATGATGACTCCTTTATTAAATTGCTCTTTTTAGTAATTTATTGAACTAAAACTGCTTTTCATTTTACAGGTAAGTTGAAACATTATGATCCGTTTCAGATTTGATTCAAATTTAACCTCAAGTGTACAAAAACACAGATTCCACCATGTTGTTCTTTATTTAACAGAAAAGAAGCCAAACTGAAAAAGCGCGCGCATGTGTGTGTGTGTGTGTGTGTGTGTAGAGTTACTGATTCCACCTTTACTGCTTCCTAATGATCTTAGGGGTTCAAAATCAGGAGTTAATAATCACATATTAACTGTTCTTCATCGACTTATGCTCTTCTTCAAGCTGAGAAAGGTTAAAGGTCATTTCCTAACAATTGGAGTCTTGTCATTCTACGGTGAATAAAGATTATTCACTAGTTAAAACTGTTTAAAGCAGCTTCCAGTGTTCCCAGGAGTCCCAGTAAGGCCAGCCCAAGGTCTGACCAAAAAGTAGCAAACAACTGAAGAGTCTGAGGTCAAAGGTTAAAGTTCATGTCTGGACACTTGGAGAGTGGAGGAGAACACCTGTTCTCTCTAAAAGGAAAATGACAGCATGGCTTAGGTTTGTTGCTTCTGAATAAACCAGAACCATGTCTTCTGGAAAGATGAGACTAATGTGGAGATCCATCCATCCATCCGTTATCGTTAGCTTATCCGGGGTCGGGTCGTGGGTGCAGCAGCCTAAGTAGAGAGGCCCAGACTTTCCTCTCCCCGGGCACTTGGACCAACTCCTCTGAGAGGATCCTAATCCTAAGGTGCTCCCAGACCAGCGTAGAAACATAGTCCCTCCAGCGTGTCCTGGGTCTTCTTGTAGGGCTCCTCCTGGTTGGACGTGCCCAGAACACCTCACCAGGAGACATCCTTGACCAGATGCCCAAGCCACCTCAACTGGATCCTCTCAATGTGGAGGAGCAGGGGATCAACTCCGAGCCCCTCTCGGATGGCTGATCTTCTCACCCTTTTGCTAATGGCTCATTTACACTATAGGGTCAGCTCTGCCTGGGCCGGCTGGGTACAGCCCACGCAGCCAGGTTGTGTTTACGTGGCCTTCTCAGAAACGCAGACATGGCCACGGACAGGGGTGGGCTTCTCTAAAGTGGTGCGGAGGAGTCCCTCCTAAGTGCCACAAGTTAGTAAAAAAAGTGGGCATGAGCGGTGTTGCTTCTTGAGACTCTGACATGAAGCACGCAGCTTCCTACTCTTCTCGCTGAGCAGCGGCGCTGCCGTGGGCTCCTCTCCGATCCATGAGCACTCACAGCAGACGATCAATCCTCGCGCTGCAGCTGCAGCTCTGCCCAGTCCCAGCTGCAGTAAGGAAAGCTGCGTCCAGATTCCCAGTGAATTGTGCATGCGAGAAGTCGCTGCTGGTGGATTCTACCCAAGCTTAGTCAGGGCGTGATTTAAATGTAAACATTTCTTTGTCTAAAATTTCTGTTTATTTGAGTTCAGTCGGGCGCCTTAAATTCACGCACACCGCCAGGCAAATCAGAGGCTCCCGCTACGTAGGTAGGCATGAGAGTGACATAGGTTCAGCCAGCCAATGAGTTCATCGGTGGGTGTGTAGGGTCGGCTCA
Organism: Aphyosemion australe; assembly: GCA_006937985.1. Lineage (NCBI taxonomy): Eukaryota > Metazoa > Chordata > Actinopteri > Cyprinodontiformes > Nothobranchiidae > Aphyosemion > Aphyosemion australe. The sequence continues at coordinate 1,198,834 of SSNS01000101.1, read as the reverse complement.
GCAGAAACGAGCCGCTGAAGAGCTGAAAAAGCTGTCGGCTCCACACGGACAACGTTCATGTAAGTGTGCTGACCCTACCAGGGCCAGACCGAGCTGACCAAAGTATAAATGCGCCATAAGGGAGAGCCCAGAGCAGAAAACTCATTTCAGCCACTTGTATCTGTTATCTCTTTCTTGTGGTCACTGCCCAAATATCATGACCATAGATGAGGGTCAGATCATAGATCGACCGGTAAATCAAGAGCTTCGCCTTTTTGGGCACCTTGATGTGAGACCATCTGTGGAACTGGATCAGAAAACAGCAGCTAATCTAGAATGACTGAAAAAGAAAAGAAGGTGATGCAACGGTCCAGTCAGAGTCCAGACCTCACCATGACTGAAGTGATCTTAAGAGAGCGGAACAGAAACAAATGTCTGAGCTGTTGGACACATTTTGTCTCCATTTTAATTTAATACATTACAACATGGTGGAATCTATTTATTTTCATACAGTTGAGGTTAGATTTGAGTAATTTTATACCGTGATGAAGATTGGATCATTTTTTATTATGTTCTGATTCACAAAAATCTACAACTGAGAGGCAGTGGTCTTTTTTTTTTTTTTTTACCACGAAAGCATCTGTTTTCCTCTCTGGAGGTTTGCTACCATCATAAGATGATCCAATCCTCTGAATTCTGCACACAAGCCAAGATGTTTTTGCAGCTCATTCACAAAGCTGGTGGCAGCTGAGAGAGAGGTGTTGCTGCCTATTATTTTTATTATTATCTACTCCCACCAGATTTTAAAATGCACATAGAAACGCTTCCCTTCACTGCATTTAGAAAGACTCCTCTTGGGCTGACCTCTTTTGTTTATGCCTTGAATGTCTCTTTCTGTGAGGAGGAGTTAGATTTACTCCCTAAGGACTGGGATGTCCTCATGCAGAGACATCATGTGAAAGGACTCGGTGTCAGTGAGGGTGTTTCCGGGTAGAGTGATTGAGAAAATCCCTAACAGAGGGGTAAAAGGGTGTGGCGGTCAGTCGGTGCTAGTCCAGCAGAGACATTCAGTCGTGTCACCGTGTTCAGTCGCCTGCAGAGGTGACTCAGCTGTTGGCTTCAGTGCTGCTAAAATCCTGAGCTAACAGAAGAGCTGCCAAGAACTGATCTGAAGAAGAAAACAGTGTTTTCTGAGGACAACATCACCTCACTGCTGCTGATGTCTGACAGATTGTTTTAAACCACAGCAGAGCAGGTGAATGTTTAAATATGGAGGTTTAAGCTGTAAAAGCTATGCATTCATCTGTCATAAGGAATTATTTTATTGTGAATGTGAATTTTAAAGCCTGTTTTTGAGGAAGCATGCTTTGATGCTTTTATGTTGTGTTTTTCTATCGTTTTTTTCCTGTTTATAAGGTTTTCTTTGATCCTTTAGCAACAGTAGGTGTCAGAGAGTGTGTGGGTTTCACCTGACTTTGCACTGGATACTGCATCACCCCCATGTTTCCAGCATTAAACACAAACTTCATGAAGAATCCATCATGCTTGGTGCATGAACTTGTGGTAGAGTTCAAAATGCTGAGAAAATGGTTCTGGGAAGTAAGCCATGCTGTGCTGCAGAACCCAACCATATTTGTTATGTTTCTATTATTCTTATTCTTAGCATTATTGTTGTTGTAAAAGATGGATCTGGGTGTGTTTTAGTTTGTAAACTATAAAAATCTGTCGTTTTATTGCTGTTCAGCGCTGCTTTGGCTCCTTATGCAGCACCATCCATAGAGAAACTTCCTTTAATCCTTCACAATAAGAGTTTCAACCGTGCACATGTACCTCTAAACAACTGAAGCTTGTTAAAATAGTTCGAGAATAATAATAATGAACAAATCTAATAAGCTTCAGATGTTTAGAGGTATGTGTTCATGTTTGAGACTTTTATTGTGAAGGGTTAAAGGAAGTTCTTTGGGTTTCTCTGCAGACTCTGCTATGAATGAAGCCGACAGACTTAAATAATTTATTCTCTTCACCAGTTCTAATACATAACAGAGCTCTTCAGTAATAGTGACAGTGTTTAATTTTTGCTTAGTCATGTTTAAGCCACTTTTCACGATCTTGTTGGTTTAGTGTTTTCTCTTCTTTTGTGCTCAAAACGTTAATGTTGGAGGGCAGGGAGAAACAAGTGGATCCTGTTTGAAAGAAGAATTCTCACAGTGTGATTTTTACGTTATTCATAGTGGATCATCTACTTGAATCTGTGCTTGAACAATTTTTGTTTTTTTTTGTCATATTTATGTGAAACATCCAAACAGTCATCAATGATACAGAGGTCAGATTAAATAACGTCCCATCCTGTTATGAAGGTGAACACAGCTACTTGTCCCACTCTAACAAACCCCTCCTGCCAGCTTCTGCTCTGTGAAGAGAACTTTTGGATGTCTTGAACCAAAAAAAAAAGATCTCAGGTGTGCAACAAAATGTAAATGAAGTTCTTCACCGAGCAGCACAACGAGGACTGCAGGAGGAGAGGCAATAATGGAGATTTAATCTAATTACGCTCATATGTTCCATTAGGACTCCGGAGGAAGCCTTATTCTCTGCATTGCAGTCAGAGCAAACATCTAAATTCTCTTCATGAATTACAGAGAAGAATGTTGTTGAAGGCTTCTCAGCGTTCTGTGTGTTAGGACAACACAATGTATGGACATAATGTCCTCCTTGCTCCCCCTTCCCCCCTCCTCTGAAATTCAGTCTTACACACTTGTGTGGGTTTGTTTTGAGTAAATCCTCCCATTTTCAACCTTCACATTCAGAACCGACTGCTGTCTTCTGGGCCTCCTGTCAGCCTTAGAACCTGCAGCGCATTATTTGACAAGGTAACTCCTCCATATTACTTTCCACATCTCTGCATCGGCCTCCAAACTCAACTTTGATCACCAAATACTGATGAGGCCGTCAGGCTCTCTGCAAACATTCAGCTTCAGAGGCATCATCACTCTGTGTGTTAATATTTGATGGGAGTTTGATATGTTTGTTATTCTCAGAAAAACACACATTTATTTTTATTGGAGAGCGGTACCTGCAACAAAAGGTCGTTGTGACTATTGAGGGGCTTTTTCAGCTTTGACAAAAAGTTTCTGTCTAAAAGTTAGAATCACTTTCTTAACCTCAAACATAGAGTTTAATCTTTCAGGACTCAACCGGGGGTCTACAACCTTTGATTCTGGCGCTATTAGCTCTTCAGCCCTTCTGAATTGACTCCTTGTAACTTTATATCAATGCAATTTATCTCCAAAACCCACAGAAAATTTACATTTTTCAACATATGTTGTTTTTTATAAATTATTCCTGGGTTATTCTAAATAAGCCAAATCCAAAAAGGATGGCTGCCCATTTAAAACAACCTTGAGTTTCCAAAATTTCACAGCAGTTCATGAAAATGTTATTATTAAACCATTAAATGGTTGTCAAAATTTATAAAATAGCATGAATGAACTCATGAAATTTGAGCGGTTTAAGATGGCAGCGATATTCTTAGCTGATAGCTGCACTTAGACTAGCTGTTAGCTCATCAGTCCTGAAGTATTTAAACTCTATTTCTCTCCTAAGATGTTAAAGGTGCAATAAGTAAGAATTTTATAGTGAAATAATCACAAAACAGTCTGATGGCTCAATCTTGTTGGAAGGAAGGTTACATTGAAACAGATTTGCTTCTGAGTTGGATGGGGGGTTGCCCGTTTTTCTCCTTTTAAAAAAGCAAAAGAGGAACTTATGGCCCATTTACACTCGGGTCAGCTCGGTCAGGCCCTGGTTGGGTCATTGCATTTACATTGGCATTATTTGTACGAAGCCGACCATTTTTTCGACATTGCTTCATGCTGAGCCGACCATACGCACCCACCCATGGACTGATTAGCCAGCTGAAGTTCATGCCTACCTACTAGTGGGATCTGATTGGCACGGGTAGAATCTGCCAGCGACGGCTTCCAGAATGCGCGATTCATTGGCAAGGATGCAATGAGGTAAACATCTTCGCCAACTGTAGCTCAGACCGGCCGCGCTCTTGAATGGACTGCTGTTTAGTGGAAGCTGTGTGCTTCATGTCAGAGTCTCCAAAACTAGCACTGATCATGTCTGCTACTAACTTGTGGCGCTTAGGAAGGACACTACAAACTTCTCCGTGCCACATAACAGGCCTGCCTTGTCTGTGCCAGTGGCAGCATTCCTGAGAAGGCTGTGTAAACAAAACCTAGCCCTGCGGGGCCAGGCTAGCCCCACGTGGGTGGCCCAGTCCAAACTGACCTAAGTGTAAATGCGCCAATAGTATTTGTTTACAATCTGCCCTACCTCCATACTTCCTGGTTCCCGAGCCAATCATATTTGAGTCTCTGGGGTTTCCAAGTCTGCACCGGCAAACGCTGCTGCACCAGCATTTGTAACCTGATGCCAGCTGGCAAAAAGCAGCAGCGCTGTGGAAAAAATAGAGGCCAGTAAAAGGAGCAGCTCAGAAGTTATTTCTTGTACTCCTAAGAAGCCACAGCATCCTTTTATTTTACTCTGGTAGCTGGTAAAGAAGGTTAGAAGCTAACTTTGAGCTAACAATGCTAATAGTGAACTAGAAAAAAAAAACGGTCCGCTCTAAAAAAAATCTCAAGCTACTTTTTCAATTACCAACAACTCGATATTACAGTGAAATTTATTTATCAACTTACTGTGTATGACTCGTCTTTGCTCGTCATCTAGAATCTTCTGGCCCTGCTCCGTAACTGGCAACTGAACACTTTGTTTTTATACATGGACTGCAGTACCCCAATTTGACCACAGGATGGCATTTTTACTTTATGCACCTTTAATTATTAAAAACTTTCACACAGAAATTCAGACTGGGTGAAACATCCCTTTAACCTGCATGTTTGAGCCCACATTGTTGACAAAGTTCCTCCAACTTCATCATCGTTTAGACATGAATGCATGGTGCTTAGAAAAACCTGCTCAGGCTCTTTCTGCACTGCAGTCTTGGCCCAGTCTAGAACCAGTCAGAGGCCCGGTTTGTCTGAGCGCGGCTCTGGGATGTTACTCCAGACAGATGCTTTTTTTTTTCCTTTAAACACCAGAACTAAGCTTCACTGCTTCACTAATGCATGACGTGGGTGGATGAAGTGTTTCCATTCCATATGAGGAAGATGATCCAAGACCAGTGTGGTTCTTGGATGAAGAGCAGGGTGGCTCATTCGACATTATAAACATGCGTGTGACTTATCAATCAGAATTATTAAAAGAGGAATCAGCATCCTGCACATTATTTCCTATAAAACAGTGAAATATGAAATGTTCATCACTGATTCCCATACCCCACCTCTCCCTCTGATAAACGACTGAATCCCGCCTCACTCTTTTCTCTTTGGCTCTCACTCCATTCCTAACGCTTCTCTTTGCTACTATTAGATGCTTCATGATTATTAATCCCCAACTTTTCTTCATTCTTCCTAGAAAAGCATCACACTTTGTTTATGTTTGAAAAACATGGTTTATATGGTGAACATCTGGGTCTGGTTTATGGTTCAGACTTAATGGTGGCTGCTTTGGGGATTGTGATTTGCTCACACCGGGTGCAAACAACACAAGACAGTGTGACACGAGCTCTTTTCATCAAAATGAATGACTTCTCTACCATCCAGGGTGCCAAAACATCAACGACAGAACCCCCGATCGCTCCGCCCGTGTCCGAGGAGGAGGATGAGGAGGAGGAGGAAGAGGAGGAGGAGGAGGAAGAAGAGGAGGATGATGACGATGAGCTGCCCCCGGTCATCGCCCCTCGACCCGAGCACACCAAATCAGTGAGTTCAGTGGTTTCTGCAGTTGGGATCCTTTTAAATGTAGCGCTTGACTCATCCTGATCCCCCACCCCCCCTCTCCTGATGCAGATCTACACGCGCTCCGTCATGGAGCCTCCAAAGCCTCCGTCACCGGTCAAGGAAGTGGTGACTCCGCCGGAGTCGCAGGTCCAACCAGAGAATACCTCCAACACAATGTACCGCCACACGGACCGGCAGAGGAAAAAGTCCAAAATGACAGATGAGGAGATTTTGGAGAGACTCAGTATGTATCTTTAATTAATAAAGTCCATTTTTTATAGTTTTATTGGTAAATAGGAATGAAGGAAACCATATTTTATATTTCTCAAACAAAAATATTGTTTAAATCTTATAAAAGGACTTTATATTCATCAGATTCAATTATTTAATCTGTTTTGATACTGTAGTGCTGGTGAGTTGTGTAGGAGAAACTGGAATATTAATAATTAGCCAAAAGTACTTATTCTCAGCAGTTTTGACCTTTTGTTGACCTCTCCTGTCTGAAAAGTCGCTCTAACTAAAATGACCAGAATGCAACATGAGGAGCAGATGTGTACGCTGATAGGAGGAGCAAAGGAGAATCATTATTTATGTGTTCCCTCTGACTCAGGGAGTATCGTGAGCGTGGGGGATCCCAAAAAGAAGTACACACGCTTCGAGAAAATAGGACAAGGGTAAGTCTGACCATCCTCGAGCAGGAAATGAGATCTGTATCCCAAAAAGGCTATAAGCCAGATCACATCCCTCCTCTACAGTTTAGCTGCTCATGCGTGACACACATGAACAGATAAACATGCTATGGTTCAAATCCGCTCTCACGTGCTCTACATTTCCATATCTGACCAAGACGCGTCTGGCTGAAACAGTGGCTAGCTGTGTATTTGAGGTTATCTTGAATTTACTGCTACCAGGAACTCTGCTTCATTATTTATAGTGTGACAGTAAGTGAAGGGAAAGAGGAAGACGAGGCAGCTTCGGTTCACAGACGGAGGTGCAAACGAACGCTGGCTGAATGCTTATAGAGACCACAAGAGTTAAATTAGCACTGGGACAGATTTTCAGTCGGTTTTAGTTTGGGATGTTTTCATATCAAAGGAATCAAGTTGTTCCCAGAAAACAGATGAGGCTTCTGAGAGTTAGAAATATGGGTCGCACTAACGCAGCTTGAGTGTGTCCGTAACCTTATTCAGTTTTTATCTAATGAAGGGAAGTCCAGTGTGGCCTGCAGGCCATTTTCAGCCCTCTGAGGGATTTTGCGTGGTCCACATGCAAGACTCTTAAATATGATGATATATTAATTACTGATTTGAATAATAATTATATAATTATATGTCTGTTATCAGTTAAAAACAAGGAAAAATAAAACTGTACTTTGAAGATTTTAGGCTAAATCTGATAAGATTATTGTGTTCATGTAGAATTAATTTATTAATAAACACCAATTTTGTTGTTTTGTCCCACCAGAGCATCCGGCACCGTCTACACTGCTATTGACATAGCCACCGGTCAGGAGGTAAAATCTGACTCTGCTTCTGATTTTAAACCACTCACAATTTTTCATATTGCTAACTTTTTTGTGTGTGTGTGTTTGTTTGTTTCTCAGGTGGCCATCAAACAGATGAACCTGCAGCAGCAACCCAAGAAAGAGCTGATCATCAATGAGATCTTGGTGATGAGGGAAAACAAAAACTCCAACATAGTCAACTACCTGGACAGGTGAGTTTGTCAAACGCATACAGAAATAACAGAAAACCTGCAAAACATTTCGATTTTGAAGATCCTGAAATTTTCCATCAGATTTGCATTTAAAGCAGAGTTTTTTCTCAGAGGGCGCCATCTAGAGGTGGAAAAATGCATTGCACCATGAGCCCCTCTCCTTACTAATGTGATTACGCTGCAGCAACGCCTCTCGTCGCCATGGGGCTCTACGGGACGGGGGATGGACTTAGTAAAAAAAATAAAAGCATATTGCCTACATTATACCACAGAACAGGGTAACACTCACTTTTAGGGATTTCTTAAAAAATCGTACAGAATTCTTGAAAGGGGGAAAACTCCGGATTGCTGCTTTGAGGTGTGTGTCTTATCCAATAAAGTCTCCAAAATGAAATATATTCAGCAGCTTGATGACATACAAGTCAGTTATCTGAGTTCTACACAAACAGTGGTGCTAACCGCACCTATAAATATGATAAAGGAAGATTTTCCTAAACACAAATCATTAGAGCAGGTGTAGAGAAAATGTACCGTAGCCGAGGAACATTCTTATCATAATGACATTGAAGAATCCTCTGAACCTCCTCTTCACTTCCTGGTCTGCTGCTGCTTTCGTTTTCTGCCTTTCCCCTATAAAACAGCAGTTTGAACTCAGAGTGATAGTCAGCTCTGCCCCCTAGTGTTCACATGAAGAAATAACCAGCATTCAAGTATTATTAGATTAGTATGTCGTCTCAGCTCTGCTTTCAGCCTGATACTGCGACAAATATTCACTCCTCGTTCACCGGGGTTCACGGCAAAACCACAAGCTACTTTTCATCTCTTTATTGGTATTCTTTCATTCTTTTCTCAGCTACTTGGTGGGAGACGAGCTGTGGGTGGTGATGGAGTATTTGGCTGGAGGCTCGTTGACAGATGTAGTGACTGAGACGTGCATGGACGAGGGCCAGATCGCTGCGGTCTGCAGAGAGGTAAGAAGCCAAGTTTAGACATCAGCAATAACTCCCACTGCATCTGAGGGCCATTATGGGATGGCCTCGACATTCAGGTCGGCACAAAAGCTCACAGAACACCACTCCCTGCTGAGAAATATAAAATGCATTTATAAAAGTAGATGCTGTCATCTTTTTTTCCTGTCTGTCTTCATAGTGTCTTCAAGCCTTGGACTTCCTACACTCCAACCAGGTTATCCATAGAGATATAAAAAGTGACAACATCCTCCTGGGAATGGATGGATCTGTCAAGCTCAGTGAGTTTTATGTTTTTGAATTATACTTAGTGCTGTCATGAGATTATTTTTTTTAGATTAATTAATCATGACCTGTAATTAATTAATCTAATTAATCTCTTTTTTAATCTCACCTACTAATGGCTGAGAAAATCCCTCATTTTGATGTATTTTTATTTAAATTCATTACATTATTGTGGCAGACTAAAAGATTATTATATAACAAAACAACTGGCTTTATAAAGTCATTTATTGTTTAACAGACTTCTAAACTTTCCTTTTACATCACCATGGTGGAATAATACTGTGCTCTTCTGTCAGTCTTGAATAATTAGAAATTAAAAATAAAACATCAGGTCCATATAGAAAAATCTAAGTTAACACATCAAGGAACGCTTTTTAGAGCAATGCAAATAGTGATCACAGAACTTGTTACTAAAACATTAATCTAAAATTAAAATAGACCTAAATTACAGTGCTGTGAGTTAGCATATCAACACTGACAGTTTAGCACAAAATATTACGCTGAAAAAGCATTAAGCACTCATTCTCTCACTTCTGACACGTGGTATGGCATGATAGTTAAATATAAATATAATTACATAAAATAAGAAATAAAAAATTTAAATAAAAAATCCCAACAGGTATGCTAGAAAAGTCCCAATAAAGGTATAGATTAAAAATGAGATTAAATGCGATTAAAAAAATAGTGCACTAAATGTGGCTGAAATTAATTAATCTCAATGCGATAATTTGACACCCCTAATTCTACTTTAATTCATCCGCCATAGATGAAAGAATAAATGTGTTTGTTTTTAAGTGACACTAATCAGAAGTGTTCTCCTCTGCAGCCGACTTTGGCTTCTGTGCCCAGATCACCCCAGAGCAGAACAAGCGCAGCACCATGGTGGGAACGCCTTACTGGATGGCTCCAGAGGTGGTGACTCGGAAGGCTTATGGCCCCAAAGTGGATATTTGGTCTCTGGGGATCATGGCGATAGAGATGGTGGAGGGAGAGCCACCTTATCTGAACGAGAATCCACTCAGGGTAAATACACCTGCAACACAAGATTGTTTCACAAGACAAGTGCTTTATTTTTATTAAAAATAAAATTGTTTTCATGTTTTAGTATTTTTATTGTGGACCTTGAGAACTTTCAACCCAGCAATTTTGGCTCAAATCTAATTATGTCCAAAGTTTGTACAGAAGTCATCATTAATCAGTTACAACAATTTCTTTCTCTGTTCAAAGCTATAAAGTTTTTGGGTCCTTAAACACCCACGTTACAGAACATTACATAATACTGTGGTTAGTGAAGAAACCAAAAATCATTTGTTGGTGCTTGTTTCAGAGCTTTAAGCTAATTCCTTAGGAATTTAGGTTTTTGTTACGATTTAGAAACTTCTAAGTTCCCTGATGTGGGTCTACACTTGTCTCTGCAGGCGCTTTACCTAATAGCAACCAACGGAACTCCAGAGCTGCAGAACCCTGAAAGACTTTCATCCGTCTTCAGGGACTTCCTCAACCGCTGTCTGGAAATGGACGTGGACCGCAGAGGCTCTGCAAAAGAGCTGCTCCAGGTAACTCTGAGACGAGTGAATCTCCTAACTCTAACCGCCCAATCACGGTATAATCTCGTGTTTTAGCGTTTCAAAGGCTGCAGTACTTTCAAGTTCTCATGACATTCGCCGTGCCATGCATTTATTCCCTATATATCCCAGGGAAAATTCCCTAATTTAAATTTTACTCAACTTTTACTGAGAAAGGTACCCAAAACAAAAGATTTGGGAGATGGTGCATGGCATGGCGGAACAAATGCAATCCCTCCCTATGTAATGAAAAGGCTGATTCCCAATTGTAATCATATTAAGCTTTTACAGGAAAACCCCCAAAAAGTATATGAAGCTTAATCTGTTATACCAAAACTTGTGGCTTGTGACCCATTTTCAATGTGAATGATGTTTCTAGAACACACTAAGCTCAGAAACAGCAGTAGATTATTGACTCCGTTTTAGGCTTTTTACATTCATTCCAGTTATGCTTGTTTGGCGTGTTTTTTAGTGACTTGCGTTGCCATAGTAATAGATATCAGGAATCTGCTTCAATATACTGTAATAAAGGAGCCTAGTGAACTAGACCAAATTCTTGCCTTGCAAAGTTTGGTCTAGGCACGCTTCATTGGAACCCTCGCAGCCTGATCCGCTACTGTGGCTGTCCAATCACAGCTCGCTATAGTTTTGGTTGGGCCAATCACAGCGCTCTATATTTTGGGCCAATCACAGAGCGGGAGTAGCCGATGACGTCAGAGCTGCGACCGCGAACACAAACAACATGGCGGCAACGCAGGAACCACGTTGTTTTGAAACGGCTTTGTCATCAACATTGGATTATTTAGACTCCAACGTGCGTAAGTCTGTCTGATATACTTAGCGGCTTCTTATTTTTATCAAACAAAGTAGTGCAATGTCCCAGTACACCTGATATTCACGTTTTTCATACAAAAACGACATCATTGATGTTAGACGCCATTGCTGCCTCCCTCTTTTCCGTCGCTGTGATTACGTCACGTTGTTCGTTACTCTGATTGGTCCTAGCGCTATCCAATTGCGTGCTGACAGTTTGAAAGACAACCGTAGATCCCGCCTCACGACTTAGAGCTGTCAATGGTCCATGGCCAGACTATATAATTACATATATAGGATGGCTTAACAGGCTAGTTGTAAAGTCCAATGTCCTATGACTCAGTCATGAGGTGGGATCTACGGCTGGCTTTCAAACTGTCTCCACATGCTATTGGACAACAAACAACGTGACGTACTCACCGCTCTAGACGTCAGTCAACGGGGCAGTCCGCCATACACCGTCAAAGAAGACACAAGTACATCCTTTTTCTAAATAAAGGACTTAAATACTTCTATCTGCTCTTGACTCAAAGAAAAGCCCAAGTCTAAATAGTCCAAAGATGATGCCAAAGTCGTTTCAAATGAGCCACTACCATCCAATTTTCGCACAGTCACAGTAACATCCCGCCCACCAAACAGATAGAGCGCTGTGATTGGACCGGCACCAGACTGTCCGGGGCTGTGGAGGTTCCAATGGAGCGTGGCTAGACCGACATGCAGAAAATCATTTTGCTTCTTCATGGTCTAGATTTCTAGGCTAGCAGTCTGGAACACACTGTGGAAGAACTGTAGGTCACATTGAATTGACGTCATGTGACCTAGAGGCTGAGAAGTTTTCAGTGAACATGAATACAAATGCACGAAAAATCCTGGTAGAGGAACAATTTTTCAAGTACATTTATAAACTATAGCTCAAAACGGAGGTATATCCGTCAGCTTTTATTCAGTGCAAGTCTCATTTTGATAGGATATACGGTTCTCTCAGGACTCGATCTGAAAGGGAGCAAAGCAGGCAAAGCCGTCCTATTAAATCCATTATAAATTCTGTGAACTTTTTCTGAAAAGTCTGAAAATTTACCCAAAACCTAAACTGTTAATTCTCAAAAACCGTAAAAGAGATCAACACGTGGTTTCAATATGTTAGAGCCTCACATCATGTGGCCTCTTTAAACTTTGAATGACAGTTTTAGGTTAAAGCATTTTCATACACCAAGCACTAAAAGACCACAAGGGTCATCGCAAAATGAATCAATTTCCCATTGTTTTCCATTGAGGGCCTTATTTGCCCAGTTCGTTGATAATAACTTTGCTATGGTAACTCAGAATGCTAAGGCCACGCACCTTCCCTCTAATCAATTAAAACACCTCCTAAGAACAGTAGACTTACTTTAAATCAAATAATTAAGGAATTTAAACACAACCCTAGATTAAATATTAGCTTTTGACTGGAGTTAACCCTTTCAGCAGCAGGTCATCTTAGTTACTTTTGTTTTATTAAAACATTCATGAAACTTCATGTAACAGAGTTTAAATTCATTTCCTTCTTTCTGCTCTCACAGCATTCCTTCCTGAAGCTGGCGAAGCCTCTCTCCAGCCTGACGCCTCTGATTGTAGCTGCGAAGGAAGCCATAAAGAACAGCAGCCGTTGAGGAAGGGCTGGCTGTCCACGCCCAACACCGGAGCCCTGCCTGTGATGAGCTGCCTCAGGCCGTCATATCAGGGGTTTGGGTGTGTGGGTGTTGTGACAGCAGAAGGAGGGGGTTTGTGTGACTTACAGTGACAGCACAAGGACAAGCACCCCCCCGCCCCTCTCTCTCTCTCTCCAGGCCTCATATGTAGGATGGACATCTGGCCTTGCAGCCTCATGGCCACGCTGCTGAAAAAGACCTTGCCTCCTTGTTTACTTCTCCAGCACTGTACATGTAGAGCAGTCTTTCACAAGTATGTGAGTGTGTGTGTGCGCGCGTGTGTGTGTGTGTGTGTAAACAAACTGTGCACATTTATTTGCGTCATGTCTTGTTTAGGATTCAGTTGCTTCCTAAACTGGAAAAAAAGAAAAGAAACTGAAGAGAAAAGGTGCTTTTATTCTGCAGAGAAACAAAGATTTCTTTCCCCGTCCGGCTTCAGACTCCACCTACTTTCTTCTCTCCTTGTGGAGCATGATTCGGCCACACCTGCAACCACGGCAACCAACGGACGTGGAGGAGCAACTCTAAAATCCCGACAGCAGCGTGCATGAGCGCGGTTCGGCGGAATAACCTCGCTGATCCTCCACAGATCTCAACGCATCTTTGTCATGTTTAATGCGTGGGTGTGTGTGTGTGTGTGTGTGTGTGTGGGTGTAGGGGTGCAACTACTGGGGAAAAAAATCAGGAATAACCTCACATGATCCATGCCAGCTTTAAATACCCTCCATATTAATTTATTATATTTCATTGGAGCCATGTTCTTCAGTCAGTGTGCATCATGGTGATTTGCTGCTGTTTCCATCATTTCAAATAAGATTCTCAAATATTCAATGTTTTGATTTTTTTTAGTGTAAAGTTGAAGGAAGTTTATGGATTCTGTTAAATAATGTGACAGGAAATCCTGTGGTGGGGCTCAAACCGCCGATGATTTAATAAAATACAAGCTGCCTTTCCTTCAAAGTGTTTGGATTAGATCTGCTGATCCACCTTCCCTCCTTCCTTTTTAAGATGCTGCTCATTCTGATTTTGTTTAATTGTGTCTTATAAGGCTTACATTTTTGAATATGTGAAGGATTTTAGAGGAGATTCCACCCTGGAGGTTCTCATTCCTGTCATTCCTGGTTTGGACTCATTCCTGCGCAGACATAGATGCTATCTTATGTTCCTTTACACAGCCTCCCTCTGTGCGAGTGTGTGTGTGTTCGGGGGGGTTACCTCATGTTTTCCACCTGTATGTTTGAGGTGCTTTGTCTCACTGAACCTCTACAGCAGATAGACGGTGAAGGAGTGGTTAAACAAGCAGGAGGATGCAACAGATCTCATGCATGTAAAACTAAATATACGCTCATTTTCCAACAGGATATGTATTTATGTAAATAGGACAGGAAACGCCCTCTTTTTTCACAAATGGGTAACTTAAAATGACAATATTCAGGTTGCTGTATCAATAAATGTTTTGCACCCTGGAAATTGGGGGGAAAAGTGAGGAAAAACACACCCTGCCCTCCCGGATTCCACCTCTCCTGATTGGATTTGACAAGACGCTCCTTCATCTGAACTGATCTGAGAGCAGCTGAATGCAGCGCTCCGTGTGCAGGCCCACACAGTCCAGTCTAGTCTGTTGTCCTGAATGTGTGTGTGTGTGCGTGTGTGTGTACGCGGCCTGTCGAGAAGCTTCGCTGGCCCTGGGACGTTTGGCCTCTGACCTTTGTCTGAACTATGAGCACAAAGATGATTTTCGGATGAGAGACGCCGCGGACGTGCCCCCCCTGTTTTTTTTTCTGTGGTTGCTCCTGTACATTCCTATCTTCTGAATGTGTAAACCTGTACACGTGGTGTGAAAATTCCTCTATTAATGTGTATCAAGAGAATGGAACAAAGACAAAAAATGTTGCTTTTTAAATTATTATCTTTATTATTATTACTCTTATTGTCTAGCTTTGTAAAACTGCTGATCCATCTGGCATACCTCAGCAGGCCTCTCCCCCGCCTTTGGAAAAGGACAGACGCGTTCGGGGGGGAAATGAGGTTTTGGATAAACTATTTTTAACTGTGGTTGAAGCAATAGACTTTTTGAACTTTGAGTCGTGCATGGCTGTGTCTTGAGTGTAAAAAAAAAAAGTACAAAATATTGCAGTTTGGGAACTGGACTGAAATAAAAAGAGGAGGAAAACCAGAGGAAGTTCTCTTTGATTCCTCACACCTGCAGGGGTTTTTTCCATCATCACAAAGAAGAAGAGGGATGTTTATGTTCTTTATTGTATTTTATTTTAAAAACTGTTCAAGATTTTTGTGTCACAGTAGAGTTTCATAATACTTTTATAAAAACATTGGTAAAAATATTTAAAAAACTAGAAGTAAAATAAGAAAAACCCACCCAAAACACCTTTTAGCTCACTAAAATAAACTTTTAAAATGAGGTTTAGACAACGCCAGAGGTAAAATAAGTTAATTCAGCCCCGTCTCTGATGGGGTCAAATCCCCGTCAGCTGAGTCGACGTGACGATCCTCAGGCTGATGATGCCTTCAGCCTCCTCCCGGTTGTTTTTCATCAGCTTAAGCTTCTGAGGGCTGGGGTTGTCGGTTAGCAACCCGGGCAGCACCACCTGGCCCATGAATTCATCCTTCACCGCGTTGCTGTTCCACACCTGAAACACAGTCAGGGAGAAATCTGATGCTGTGGATTTGTGGAAGTATCTTCTTGAAAAACCATTCTGGGTGCCGGTGGCAGAGGAGTTAGATGCCCGTCCTGTAACCGGAGGTTTGCAGGCTCGAGCCCCGTCACAGTGTGTCCTTGGGCAAGACACCTCACCTGCTTTGCCTGCTGCTGGTCGGGGGGACCAGTGGCGCCAGTGTAGGGCAGCCTCGCTTCTGTCAGTGTGCCCCAGGGCAGCTGCGGCTACTATGTAGCTCATCACCACCAGTGTGTGAACATGAGTGTTGGTGGGTGGATTTCTGATTAGTTTTAAAGCCGTTTGGGGGATTGTAGAACCCTAGAAGGCACTACGTAAATACAGGCCATTTACCATTCTGGACTTGTGTAAAAATAATGCAAAACTGACGTGTTTTAAATGCTTTTATGCTTAATATGCAGTTTCTACCTCTGATTCACTAAAAGCCTTTAAAGTTGGGGTTCGTAGTGCAACATCTTCAAGGAGAGGAGAACATTTTAAAATTTGAACCGTTCTAGCTCCCTCCCCTTCTGAGACGAGCTGAAAGGCACGCCTCATACCATGCATGTGCACACAAATAGCACTGTTCTAGCTAGCGTTGTTTTTCACATGCTCCTGCTCATAAACACACGATTCTGACTACGGAATTATCTCGGCCTTCATCGGGTTCTGCAGGAACTGAGTTCTAATCAAATCTGCAGAGTTCAAGCAGGGAAACATCTAAATATCATCAGGAATCTGACACTTGCGAGGCTAGCACACCCTGCTAATGCTACAACTGGTTAAAACGATAGTCTGAAGTAGTGCAAAATTTAACTCTATGCTAATCACTTAGCTCAATACTAGGGGTGGGAATTTAACACATTTGTTATGATTAATTAGAAAAAAATAACGCGTTTTAAAAAATTAACACATTTAACCCTTTAAAGGAACATGGGGCAGGATCTTTAAAAAATCTGTAAAAAATTAAACATGTATGTTCATTTTTTCAAAGCTAATGGGTGATGAAGCGTTATAAACCAAAAAGAATGAGGCCACCCTTGAACAGGCTGTTTGCTGCAAAATGCTTTACTTGAAATTAGCAGATCAGAAAGATCTGTCAACCGCAAAAATAGCGGAATGTGCGCTGTGCGGCCGCGCCAGTGAGGTGACGTCACCGAAGCACGGGAGCTGCAGCAGCGGAGTGCGTCAGGCACAAATGAAAGAGAAAATATGAGCAAACATGAACGATCGTGTGTTAATTATGTTTTTTTTTGGTGGCGCCACTTTGAGAATGTTACTGTGGCCGTGCGCAGGACGCAGCTGCCCGGCGGAGCGCATCAGTAATCAGCGCTCTGCCGCTCTCCATCCTCTCCGCCCAAAAACAGACCCGGTACGCTGAGAGTCCAAATAAATAATGTAATATATGTAGGAACTAGATCTTTTTTCGGGCTCCCCCTGGGTGTGTAAGTTGAGGGCTTCCAGGGGAGCCCGGCGCCCTTTCAGGGGAGCCGGGCTCCCTTTAGCTCCCCCATAATTCGAACCCTGCTGCCGAGCACTGGCACAAGTTACGGATACACAAATCCTTATATAGGCATGTGTAAATGATTGGTTTGCTCTAGAGGCCAGGGGAGGGACTTAGGGTAAATATAAATTATGAAAGATTACCTGCTTTATATCATAGAACAGGGTCAAATAGTGAAAATGGAAGTTTTTTTGAAGTTACTTTAAAAATTATAATCTATGAACCCCAACTTTAAATCAAGCATCTTCCAGCCTAAACAAAGGGTCCTTACAGCCTTTCAAATTTTTGACAGCTTCAGTCCCGTTTCCACACAAAATAATGTTTTTCATACCTGTACTGTAATGGGCTTCCTTGGTTTTTTCCTGTAGAAGACACCACTGGTTGCAAACTCTGGATTCAAAGTGTCTGCCTTGATGGTGGACTTCACTGATTTGCCCTCGCAGTATATGATGACGTACGGGTCAGCACCTGCAGGTGAACACGTGAAGACTCGTTTAGCTTCTGTAAACTGTTGATGTTTGGTGCAGAGTTCAGGTCTCTGACCTCCTGTCCTGTCCTGGTTCTGGAGCCCCTCAGCTCCGTGGATGTAGACATGAGTGACAACTTGTGGGTAGCCAACGATCGAACTCCAGCATTTGATCTGTGGCTTGTCTGTGGTCAACTCCCTGTGAAAACAAAACAGGACAAATGCCTGTCAGTCTGACTTTCATCCTGAAATCAGGTAAAAACCAGAGAGGATGCATTAAGATGTCAGAGTGGTTTGGTGACCCAACTCTGTTGACTGTCGTACCTGCAGCCAGATTCTACATCAGTGAAGACCCGTAGCATGTAGTCCCCCAAGACCTGAGGCTGGAAGGTTGTGGGGATGATGACGTATCGGCCCTGCGTCAGCACTTTCCTCATGAACACTGTGCGAGCGTTAATGTAGGTGGAGGTCGCCACACACGGCTGGGTCAGGAGATCATGCAGACGATACTTCCTGTTCAGCTCCACCTGAAAATGAAGGCTGGGTTTACTCTTCTTCTACTATTAGAGGGAGTTATTGTTTCAGCTTGTTGTCAGCTGCAGCATGAAGACGAAAAACATGTTGCTGATTCATGTTTTCTGCCTGCTGGTGGCAGAAAAAAAGACTAAAGATTTTATTTAAATGATTTGAGAATCTTTGTGGGGGAATATTCTTCCTGCAAATACATAAAAATCTGCTCCTTGTGAGGAGGTGTCATGGTTGTTTGATGTGACAATAATAATCACAGCCTCAAGGTCACACTCGGCTGTAAACATCCCTCAGATATGTTTTAATTGACAATTTGATCAAACCAGCAGCTGCTCTGTGGCTTCACACCATCCTTTTAGGGTAAACACAAAACTAAAACAGGCTTCCGGTGGAGAAACATCTGTACGCCGTCTGCAGTTTGTCAGATGAAGGAGGAAACATTAGAGAGGTTGAGGGTTAAACCGAGGTCGCCGGTTCAGTTTCAGCGTTTAATCACAGCCTCTTCATGCCTCCCTCCACACTTCAACAGCACTTTGAGATTGGACGTCACTGTGGGTTTGATCTCCTCACACTTTGCAGGAAATGTGCTTCCAGTTTAGACCCAAGGCCTCATTTGAATGACACGATCCGACAGCATGGATGAGCAGCTTTTTATATCTTTTTGCCCATTTCTGTTTCAGACATTTGCACATTGGGAGGATTATGTTATTCTTGGTTCATGTTTGTACTCAGTGTGAGATTTCAGAGGAGGTGGTTACTGCTTAATGCTTCTTTTGATCTCCAACTATTATAATAAGTGTTCCTGAGTTATTAAAAAAATCAATCAAACAGCAGATAGGAGCTGAAAGCATCTGACCCTTCCAGTTAGAAGAACCTGAAAGTATTTGTGTCCACAGTGCTGTTAAAGCTGCGTGTGTCATGATTCAAGTTCTTGAACTGTATTCATACCTCTCAGCACTCACCTAATCACCCAACCATGCTCACCTGGGACTACTTGAAAGTTCCACTGATGTTTCCAATGATTCAGGCTCCCTGCCGTCTTTGCTCCAGTGCCAGATCATCTACAAGCCTCACACAATCTCACACAACCTCTCACAGCCTTGTGCAACCTCTCAAAGCCTCAAGCAACCTCAAGCAGTCTCATGCAACCTCTCAAAGCTTCACACAACCTCTCACTCTCTCACAGCCTAACACAACCTCAGGCACTCTCATGCAACCTCTCTCAATCTGAGGCAGCCTCACACAACTTCTCAGTCTCACGCAGCCTCACACAACTTCTCAGTCTCTCACAGTCTCACGCAACCTCAAGCAGTCTCATGCAACCTCTCAAAGCCTCTTGCAACCTCAAGCAGTGTCATGCAACCTCTCACAGCCTCACACAACCTCTCACTCTCTCACAGCCTCACGCAACCTCAAGCATTTTCATGCAACCTCTCACAGCCTCTCGCAACCTCAAGCAGTCTCATGCAACCTCTCACAGCTTCACACAGCCACTCACTCTCTCACAGCCTAACGCAACCTCAGGCACTCTCATGCAACCTCATGCAACCTCTTTCAATCTCAGGCAGCCTCACACAACCTCTCAGTCTCACGCAGCCTCACACAACTTCTCAGTCTCTCACAGTCTCATGCAACCTCTCACAGCCTCACACAACCTCTCATTCTCTCACAGCCTCACGCAACCTCAAGCAGTCTCATGCAACCTCTCTCAATCTCAGGCAGCCTCACACAACCTCTCAGTCTCACGCAGCCTCACAAAACCTCAAGCAGCCTCACACAACTTCTCAGTCTCACGCAGCCTCACAAAACCTCAAGCAGCCCCACACAACCTCTCAGTCTCATGCAGCCTCACACAACCTCAAGCAGCCTCACACAACCGCTCACAATCTCACGCAGCCGTACACAACTTCAAGAAGTCTCGCGGCTCGCGCAACCTCAAGCAGACCATAGCTTCATATACATCACAGCCTCTTTCAGTCAAATTCAGTCAAATTGAATGTTTAGTCCAGTCAAGATATTCAAGCCATGTCAAGTTTGCTGTTAAATCAAGTCAAGTCATTATTGCCTAGCCAATTCAAGTCAAGTTTCGCCACACCAATCCATCCTGTTTTTCCTTGTTCCATTCTGTGTCGGCTGAATTCTTTGGTCCAAATCTTCTAAACGTGGCACATGAGTGTCCATTAACAAAGAATTTGACTTCTGATAAAATTCTAAGGCTTGTAATGAATAATAAACAAATGGCTGATGAACTTTACCCTGTACACACTGAAGCCGATGGTTAGATTTTCTCCTTGACCATATTTTCTGTGGATCTTCATGTCTCTCTGCTGCAGGGAGATCAGCAACTCATCGGTCTCTTTTGTGAGATCAAACACATACTGCGAAGAAAAGAAAAGGTTTAAGAATATTTTATATAAAAGTGTATATGACTGTAAGGAGAGGAGAGGATGCATCTGGAGTTTCTAGTACCTGTGGGTTCTGCAGGAATGTTTGTTTCTGGTTGGCGCAGCCTCCACAGCGGTTCAGCAGCGGCTCAGCGTTTTTGGTCCAGCTCCCAAAGTCCACCACCTCGTGCCACGTCTTGTGGATGCTGATCTTGGAGGTGTTCATGACACGGCAAACATCTGCATCTGTGTAGAACTTACACCAGTCTGCGAAGGACATCCTGTTGATGTAAATAAACAACAGCTGAGTCCTGAAGCATCAGAAAGACGAACATCAGAGACCTGTTTGACTCACCAGAACTCTCCATCATCCTCTACAGTGATGCCCAGATTGCCTCTCTCTGTGTCACCGACCTTTGACCATTCCTCAGAGCTAAAAAGAACAAAACGAGTATGTTTTATAAAGTTTATGACTTATATTTGGATACATCGTTCACTTATAGAGCTTCTATTTTATCAGAGACAAAAACACTGGCAGAAGTTTCACTTATGAAAACCAACAAAAAATTGATAACATTTTTATTTTGGGGGATTTAATACAGCTATCCTGTTATAAACATGTTGTTTTTCATGAATATTTGGTAACTAGATGCCACTTTTTTGTTGAAGTGTTTTACTTTTATTTTGATAGGAACAGTTGGGAGGAAGTCAGTAGAAGGGGCCACATTTGGGCAATAGGAACAGCAGCAAAATCAAATTTTGACTTATTTGTTAAAACTAAACTACATATAACTGCGACACTGAGACCATGAAACCATTATAATGTGGTTCATGCAACACCAACCTTTAGTACCAGTAATATTTTTGCTCAAACTGCATTTAGAATAAGGTGATGGCTTATAAAAATGTATGAAAACACCTTTTGGACTGTGCAATGTACAATAATTCTTATGGAGTAGTCCTGACCTGTCACTCCACGCTCCTTTCCACTCAATCTTGCCCCAGGGGTTTCTCATCCGGATCAGAGGGATGGTTTCATTTTTAAAGTAGGCCAGAAGCCCGTGACCCAAACGCACTCGCTTCACTGCAGTTACAGAGTATGCATGGCCTTTCACCAGCCCGTTTTGCATCCTTAGCTCTATCTCGCCCGGCTGAGCCTGTGAAGTTTGAAAAAATAAAATAAAATAGAACATTGTGTCCAAGCTCTTCAAAAAGCAGGAAAAGAAGCAAACAGGAGGAGAACATACCCTGATGGAGCAGCTGATGATTCCATCTCTGTCGAACACTTTGAGCAGGTCATCAAATAGCTTATCTTGTTTCTGCTGATTGTTGTAGAAAGCCTCCTCCTCCAGGTCGATGGCTTCAGATACCGCTCCACTGAAATCCACCACAGCGTCTCCGGTGTTTCCCCCCTCCAGAGACTGGTAGCAGCCAGAAAGCCTGGACACAGTCAGAGCAAAAGGCATGAGTCCAGGAAATAAAAATGAAGTTTTTTGTATTAGCAGGATTTAAAGAGGTCCTTTTTTAATATTTTTAATATATTTGCAGTGGTTTATAGTAGGAATGAAAGTCGTACTCTGGGGAAAAACGGCCCTGGTGCACCTGTTTCAGCACGGAGAATTCAGCCAGAGGAGAAAGTAGCTTCAGGATTTGGAGTCTTATTTCCTGATATGTGGACATCTCTCCTCTGATTGGCTAACAGCAACACGACTCTACCACTGACTCTGTTTGCTCTGCAACGTTGATGTTTTATCTCCACAAATAACACAAGCCTGGAGGAGTTCTGCTGTGTGGTGGAGTTGCTAATGCTAACGGTTAGCTTCTACTAGCCGAGACGTTCTCTGCCGTTTCCTGAACGCTAAACCAACAACAGCCTTCCCCGTCGTGAGTCAAGATGGGTGAGTCCATGAATGTTAAGTGACAGTGTGACATAGATCTGTCAGGATTTTCTAATCCTAGAGTTTCACTGTCTATTTTCTATCAGAAGCTAATGCAGGAGATAGGTGGAGGAGACTATTTTCATGTTCAGCCTGCATGAAAAACTCAGAGTGATCCATTATTTTCAAAAATAATAAGTAAAAAATGGTTTCTCAGTGAAGGACCTGTTTAAAGCATGTAAAAAAATTTTTACATTAAAAAAAACTTTTGCATAAATGTAAAGCATCCAAGTAACAATATGAAATATGTTAATAGTGGTAAATGTTTCAGGTATAAACTCTTAAACACATTCTTCTGAATTCCAGCAGCAACAGAAAAACAAACATGTCTTTAAAAATGGACGCTTTGATTGATCTTCACTAACTTGGCGTAGGCCTTCTCCAGCAGAGCGCTCCAGAACTCATTTCTCTGCTTCGAGTGACAGTAGATAAGCTGTCCGTTGACCGTAGGCAACCGGTCGTCGATCACCACATCCGTCCACTGACCGAAGATCCAGAACTGAAAGTGGAA
The DNA here is from genome assembly GCA_006937985.1 of Aphyosemion australe. Classification (NCBI taxonomy): domain Eukaryota; kingdom Metazoa; phylum Chordata; class Actinopteri; order Cyprinodontiformes; family Nothobranchiidae; genus Aphyosemion; species Aphyosemion australe. The sequence goes on along the minus strand of SSNS01000101.1, from coordinate 1,175,969 downwards.
GATCCCGGCGTAGTTGCCTGGGTGGTTTGGGTCCCACTCCTGCTCCTTCCACTCAGGAATCACCTGAAAACACAAAAACAAAGCATCCAAATGGGTTTCAGTGGGACACCTTTAACAAAACCCAGTAAATACAAGCGATCAGCTGTTTGACTTGACCCAAGTATCGGTTGTGTTCAGACATGACTGTATGATTATAGGTGTAACATAATAATTTAAGGCCCACCGTGGTAACAGAGGCCCTGTTGTAGTAATTTGACAGGAATTTAATCACATCATCTGTTACAGCTTCCATACATAGTTCCCTCACCTGCGCTCATTCCTGTAACAAACTACTCATCATCTACTTCCTTGGAATTCCAGAAGGAATTCTTCTGTTCAATCTCTCAACATGAAAGAATGAATGAAACCAATCTGGAAGCAAAACCTCACACCGATCGTAGATGTTTGAGCTTTTTCTGCAGAGATGTTTTATGATCCAACGAGAGCGATGATGACAAGTATGTTAGGAGTCAAGATGAAACTTTCTAATTTAAGAACACCGAGCCAGCTGTCAAGCATGGTGGTGGCAGCATCATGATGGGGGACAGAAACTCAAACTGGATGGAATAATAAAGAAAGAGGACATCTTCAGCTGAAGTCATCAGGTGGGTTTGGTAGGACAATGACCCTGGAGAACTGGTTTTCTGATCAGATGCCTGATTTTCATGCATAAAACCAACTAAACTACCGGTTTTACCAGCACGAGTGGTCAAACACCAGCCAAACCTACACCTCATACATTTTGTCGAGCTGCTGAGCCAGTTAATCAGATTTTAGTGGAGGTATCTGTTGACGTTAGAGCCTGAATGCTACTTTGATCCTGTGTGAAATGAATGCAGAGTTTTGAAAATCATTGATCTGGTACTGCAATCATCCCAAATCATTAAAACTCCAGATTAATATGACATTCCTGCTCATGATGCTCGTTCTCCAGTTCTTGTTTTACACTCTGCACAGTTTAATCCTTAGATCATCTTTTTATCATTTTATTTAGGTTTAAAATGAGTAAAAAGCAACAAAATAAACTGACCTTCTTCCAGAGGTGAGGCTTCAAAGCCAGACAGGAGCAGGCAGCTACGAACCAGCAGTTCCCCACCTCCCCCTGGTTCAGGTCATGGGAGCTGATGCCCTCCACAAACAGGTGAGGTGACTCACAGATCTCCTACAACACAAGTTATCTCTCAAAACCAGGAAACCGTGCATTTTGGTTTTAGAGATGCCTAAACTCTGACTTACCCCTGGTCGTTTCCACTCCACCCTGCCAGGAATGGGTTTATTGTAATACAGAGAGGAATTGATGGCAGGAAACTCCAGATCCTCAAACAGGATCTTATCCCTGATACAGTTCTGCTTCAGGTCAGCATAGTGCTGGTTCTTATAGGGGACCACTTGGGAGAACATGGCTGAGACGCCAAAGCCTTAAAGCTGCAGAAATGAGAAAAGACATAAAAGATTTCAGGATATCCTTCATCATCGTGGTAAAAACTACAGCGACAATGATTAGTTTTCATATCAGGGTGGACCGAACCGTGACACTGGAATTCCTTCATGTGCCTCAACAGAGAGGAGTTATTTCCCTAAATGACTAAAGATGGCTAAAAGTATCAAGTCTGCTGAGCTTTTTTACATTTAGTAGCATAAAGTAAAAGAATAATCACATTTGATCCAGTTTTGCCTGAAACAAATCTAAAGTCAGAACGTGAAAGTTCCCCTTTATGACACAAGATGAACAGAATAAATATTATAGCTGGAGTTCAACAAAGAAGGCAGAGAAAAAAAACATAAAATAAACTGTCATTAAAGTAAATGAGAACATTTCTACAGATAAATGAGAGTGGAGTCATAATAAAAACACATTACCTCTGACAGCAGCAGGAAAACACCTTTTCTGTTCTGTGCTACAATAAGGAAGTTCCCAGGTCTTGTTTCTACCTGTCTATGGCTCCTCCCACTCTCTCTGACACACACACACACACACACACACACACACACACACACACACACACACACACACACACACACACACTGTGGCCAATTTCTGCAAGTGAATGGCTCAGAGCCACACCCAGGCTCTTTGTTCCTGCAGACCGGACTCTGATGAGATACCAGCGGTTCTACCTGAATACCTGAACGGTGAGATGGCCACCAGGTGAGGAGTTCATAAGAGTTCTTGGCTTTTTTGTTTTAATCTTTGTTCTTGTATTTAATCCCCTACGGCTGAACACAAGTGCATCAAATGTGTGTAAAATGTTAGATCCTGTTATTGCTTCACTCTTGTTTTCTCTGTTAGATCTGCTGTGTGAAAGGTGAAGGTGTGCTGTTGATCAGGATCTGCAGCAATACTCACCTGAACCCCTCTGAAGCTGCTGGGAGATGTCCAACCTTCCAAACACACCTTAGCCAGAGCTAAAGGGAGTAATCGGCCACTCTGAGGACTTCCCTACGCCGTCAGAAAACCGGTCTGACAAGCTCATCTCTGGCTCATGTGGAGACACTAGTAGGGGGGGGGGGGGGGTACACTACACACACACAGGGAAACTAGTAAAATCACGCTATACCTGTTTAATTTATTTATTTTAGAGCAAATCTCAAGTTTAGAAGCACTTTTGCCACCAAAGATGAGTTTGTTTATGTTTTTGCATCAAATAGAACAAATGTCACTTCAGCGCTGCACCCTGAGTGGGTTGTGGGAATAAGTTAGGCTGGCAGACATCCAGTGTTCTGGGCTTATGTTAGGAAAACACTCCCTGGTGCTCGTCAGGCTGAGAGACGCTACCAAACCATCACTAAAGGAAACAAAGTAAAGGAAATGCTGGAAGATTTTTAAACAGAAGCTAAAAACTAAACTGAAATCATCAGATTGTTTGTGACAGGAATGTTTTAGAGGAAGTGGCAGACTTCTGACATATTCCCTGTAGTGCCCAGCCAGCACACAGGTGGGCCCCATATGGAATCTATATGGGCAAGCCATATGGGTCCCACCAAGGTTTGTCTGCAGTTTCCACGGTGGCCCCATGGGGGTTTGCCCAGCAAGATTTTTGCCCACATAAATTTTAACGGGCCCCACATGGGTTTTCAGAGGGTTTGACTCAAACACGGGCAAACCCCTGTGGGGCCACCATGAAAACTGTGGACAAACCCTGGTGGGACCCATACGGCTTGCCCATATAGATTCCATATAGGGCCCACCTATGTGTGCTGGCTGGGGTGGTGAGTGAGGTTTGTCTTTAGTTATTTAACCTGGTTTCTCCTTATTGCGTGTGTTGGACTGGTGAGGACTCAAGTCCAGCTAATTACACCTTCAGACTCAGCCACAGCCAGCACCGTGGATTATCATTTTTTTATTTGGTTTTAGGTGATATTTTTGCATCATTATAAGATCAAAGTCATCTTTTAATGTGAAGGCATTTTCTAATCACACTCAGAAATTAAAGTACAGAATTGTACCTTTAGGGGTACAGTGTCTTATCAGTGGGGTGGTACCCTCAAAGGTACCATTTTGTACCTTCAACTGTGGGTACAAATTTGTACCTTTGTAGTTTGTACCTTTTTACACTGCAAACCTAGCCTGGCAAGCCATCCTATATATGTGAATATATAGTCTGGCCACGAACCATTGACGGCTCTCAGTGGTGAGGCGGGATCTACGGTTGTCTTTCAAACTGTCAGCACGCAATTGGATAGTGCTAGGACCAATCAGAGTAACGAACAACGTGACGTAATCACAGCGATGGAAAAGCGGGACCCACTAATGGCGTCAATGATTTCTGTCGTTTTTGTATAAAAACATGTGAATATCAGGTGTACTGGGACATTGCACTACTTTGTTTGATAAAAATAAGAAGCCGCTAAGTATAGCTGACAGACTTACGCACGTTGGAGTCTAAATAATCCAATGTTGATGACAAAGCCGTTTCAAAAGAACGTGGCTCCGGTGCTGCCGCCATGTTGCTTGGGTTCGCGGCCGCAGCGCTGACGTCATCGGCTACTCCCGCTCTGTGATTGGCCCACAATATAGAGCGCTGTGATTGGCCCAACCAAAACTATAGCGAGTTGTGATTGGATAGACACAGCAGTGGTTTGGGCTGCGAGGGTTCCAATGAAGCGTGCCTAGACCAAACTCTGCAAAGCAAGAATTTGGTCTAGTTCACTAGGCTACTGCAAACCTGTACCTTAGGGAGCAAATTTGTACCCTTAATTTAAAGTAAAAAAAAAAGAACCCTTAAATGGCCTTCCAAAGACACAGCAAATTCAAAACATCAGACCCCAAATACAAATTCAATAAAACCTGCTACATTTATTTACTTTTCGAATACATGCCGAACTGTTACAAACTGTTATCAATATTATGTGTCAAACGCTATCAAACACTATTAGAATAACTTTTGCAAGTTATCCCAATATTTATGCTTTCAAAACAAAACTGAGCCACACTGCCTCTTTTGAAAAATAGTTACTTAACACATTTTTAAATTTATTGTTACATTTTTTTTTAATCTAACAAAAAATTTTACAATTAGGGATGTGTATTGGTAAAATCCTGGCGATACGATACGTATCACGATACAGGGGAGACGATACGATATATCAGATATATTGCGATACATTCAGTCAGACGATATTAGCAATTTTTAGACTGAATTTATTGTAGGAAAATTCAATAAACAGTCCAAACTGATACGAAACATGTTTAACATGAGGTATCTGAACCACAATAGAGGGATTTACATTTCAATGGTGGAAACAAAAGCCACTGCTCTTTAAGTAACAAATAAATGGAGTAATTAACATCTGCATATTCATCAGTACAATGAGGATTGTACCAACACAATGACACTAGTCAGTGTCTTGATGCAATCTGCTGGGTCCCTTATATAGGAAACTTTTTTACTGATTGGCTTAATGAACTGAACTGTATTGGAATGTTTACTTTGTGAAGTGCCTTGAGACGACTCTTGTCGTGATTTGGCGCTATAGAAATAAACTGAATTGAATTGAATTGAATCAGTCATTTAAAAATAAACAAAAAAGGCAGTCTGTAGAATCAAACACAAAAATATTTCAATTATGCATGTAAACTCTTCCAAAAATTTGATACACGGCTTTTGAATATCGATATAATATCTCAGGAAAAAATATCACAATACTTTATATTACCATATCGATATTTTCTTACATCCCTATTTACAATGATCTTTCTGTGCCTTCAAAATGGTGAACAGTGAAACTATGAAATCTATTTGCAGAAGTTTTCTAATGGATGGTTTTTAGTGAAAATGATCAGAACCAGAAATTGTACATTTTGAAAGAATGGGTACAAATGTGTACGTTTTACTACTAAGGAACATATGTGTACCTTTCAGACAAGGAAAAAGGAGCAGATGGATACTCTGAGGTCCAATATTAGTCCTTAGCCTGGATTCATTTTTGTCCCTTGGGGCACAACAATATACCCTTTCTGTACCCCTATTTTTGACTGTGATAAACATGTTCTAATAAATGTTGCAATCTTGGGGAATCTCCTCTTTCTCATGTCTTAATTCTTAGAGAGTATATGTTTAGTTTAAGGCTCTTCTAGACNTGTAACACCTGTGTATTTACCTATATTTTGCTGATGGACCAGTAGGTTCGACCATAGGAGCACAGTGGTGTGTTTAAGTCAGACTCAAAAACCAGAAGATGATTTTTTCAAAACAACCCAAACTTTAGTAACTGAATTAAGTAATTAATAAACACAGTTTAACAATAATGTAAAACAAAAAAAAAACATCCAATATACCTAAAAATACATTTACCATACAATATTCAAATCACTTGGCCGAGTGTAATTACTTTTTAAATCTCTCGGGTGCACCCTGTTATCTGTATCCTATTTCTTACAATCAAGTTACTCAATTTCAATTCCCATTTAAATTCACCATATCAAGTACCATCACATGAGGGGTTTTCCCTACACAGCAGCGTTTTGATCAGTTCAACGTATACTTGTCAACAAAATAAAAGGTAGTAAAATATTATAAATGTCAGTCAATAGTCATGAGAGTATCCAGCTGCGTGTGAAGGTATGATCGATACTTCCTACCGCACCACTGGGTGCAGCACACAGTCCACAATGGAACGAATGGGAATGTCTCTTCGTCCTGGTGGGAAGGCTCGCCATCAAATCACCGGAGGAATCCACTCCTGGAACACTCCGTCATGTACAAAAACCTGACCTGTCAATAGACAGGATCAAAGAAACAACGCCAATATTATCCATATTGTTTACAATCAGAAAATGTGTCAATATCCCTGGGGACATCAAAAGATCATTGAAAACTCAGACTTAACCACTTTTGCTTTAACTAACATGCATTTGCATAAATTGTTATCCAACTCTGTATAAATCAAAAAATAAACCCCTTTTTTCCTCAAAGATAATACCAAACATTTCAATGTATCCACAATATCAATATGATTAGTAAATATAAGTTATTAATACAAATATTCAAAATAAACACTTTAACAATACAGTGCAAACATATTGAAAACAACTGGACATAAGATTCGCTCACCGATTCCAGTGCTCAAAAGGCTTGGCTGCACGGTGAGGCAGCTCTCAAGTCACCCACATGGAGTTCTAAACATAACATGTTTTCCACTTTTTAACCGCAAAATAATGAATTTCACCGTGAACGTGATGAAAAACAGTATATACACAAGTTTATAAGGTTTACCTTGCCGCTGAAAGCAACCAGGATGAACTTCAGATGAAAAGTTAGCTGGAGCAGGTTAGCTTCATTAAGTAAAATTGGAAGAAAAAAACGGCCACTTCTCAGTCTAACCTTTTCGCCCTTCTTTTTCAACACAAAACGATTTAACTCATAAGTTTAACAACTGTAGATGTTATTTCAGGCTTGTTTTTCCGTTCTCACTCTTATTTTAACGGTCTGGAACGTCACGGAGTAGCACTCTTCTTCTCCCCACAGCGCAACACCCGACTCAGACACTTACTGGAGCAGTGCCGTTGATGGGCGGGACGAGTCGCAGGAGTCTGCGTTCCAATTGGTTATGACACACAGAATTTATGTGCTGTGATTGGTTGGGAGGCAGTCAGTCTCTTCTACCTCTAAAATCTCTTAAAGAGGTACACCCATTTTATGTGGGTTACAAACAGGATGCTGATCACAAAGATGACGCTCAGGTAGGTTTAATTGTCAAATATCTTTCATTTTGTCACAGAGTTTGGAAGAAAGTACAAAAGTCAATGTAAATCTTAGTCCATTTTTAAAAATCAAATTTAGATTCAAACAAAGAAATCAATGTCAAAAACATGTAACACACTACAACTAGCAGCGGTTTGATATACTCATTGACTTGTACTACTTGTTGATGTTCTTAGGTTGTTTGTCCCCATTTGGGTTTAGGTCAAGTGTATGTGTTACAACTGTCCCCAAAAGTAGGAAGTCTGGCGTACTGGTGAGAGCATTTTGACCAGTTTTAGGTTTTCCAATGCAGTTTTGTCTTTGTTTCCAGTTTGAATCTACTGCTGAAGCCCATGAGCAGGATGCTGATGAAAGAGACAACACTCATGTAGGTTTAAAGGTCAAAAATCTTTTTTAATTATGTTGGAGATTTTGGAAAAATAATACAGGTCAATGGAATTTTCAGTCCATTAATTTATTTTTATTAAGATTCAAAAGAAGAAATCAATGTCCAGATCATGTCATACCCTTTACACCTAACATCTGTTTGATAAACCTATATTTTATACTACTTGTTGGTGTGTTAAGGTAGGCTGTCCCCATTTGGGTTCAGGTTGAGTGTGTGTGTGTTACAACTGTCCCCAAATGTAAGAAGTCTGTCGTACTGGTGAAAGCTTTTTGATCAGTTTTAGTTTTATAATGCAGATTTGTCTTTGTTTCCAGTTTGAATCTACTGCTGAAGTCCATGAACAGGATGCTGATCACAAAGATGACGCTCAGGTAGGTTTAATTGTCAAATATCTTTCATTTTGTCACAGAGTTTGGAAGAAAGTACAAAAGTCAATGTAAATCTTAGTCCATTTTTAAAAATCAAATTTAGATTCAAACAAAGAAATCAATGTCAAAAACATGTAACACACTACAACTAGCAGCGGTTTGATATACTCATTGACTTGTACTACTTGTTGATGTTCTTAGGTTGTTTGTCCCCATTTGGGTTTAGGTCAAGTGTATGTGTTACAACTGTCCCCAAAAGTAGGAAGTCTGGCGTACTGGTGAGAGCATTTTGACCAGTTTTAGGTTTTCCAATGCAGTTTTGTCTTTGTTTCCAGTTTGAATCTACTGCTGAAGTCCATGAACAGGATGCTGATCACAAAAATGATGCTCAGGTAAGTTTAAATTTCAAAAATCTTTCATTATGTTGCAGATTTTGGAAAACAGTATATTGTTCAATGTAATTTTCAGTTCATTTATTTTTTTATTTAGGCTCAAAAGAAGAAATCAAATTCTAAAACATGTAACACTCTACAACTAGCAGTGATTTGATATACTCATTGATTTGTACTACTTATTGATGTTCTTAGGTTGTTTGTCCCCATTTTGGTTTAGGTCAAGTGTATGTGTTACAACTCTTCCCAAAAGCAGGAAGTCTGGCTTACTGGTACGAGCAGTTGGATCAGTTTTAGGTTTTTCAATGCAGTTTCGTTTTTGTTTCCGGGTCGATTCCACTGCTGAAGCCCATAAGCAGGATGCTGATGACCAAGATGAAACCCAGGTAGGTTTACATTTCAAAAATCCTTCTTTATATATCCGATTTTGAAAATGCAAATAGATCAATCTAGATTTTTTCTGATAATTCCTAAAATTAGAATAAGACATAAGAAATCCATCACAAAACAACCTTTACATATGTAATTGCTGTTTCATCTTTTTTTCTATTGAGCCTTCTAGGTCCACATTTATTTCTTTTCTTTTCTTTTTTATCTTTTCTAGTCACTAATGAGGAAATTGCAACAGCACTGTTCCAAAAGCCTATGTTATCACAAAAATGCAGAAATGGAGCAAAATGCTAAAGAAAAAGAAACTACCATGATGTTGATGAAACGTGCAAAACTTGCTCAAGAACTTGCAGAACTGGATGCCCTTGTGAGTAATCTACAAAACATTTATTTTCATGCAACATTAAAATGTTTTGTGATGGTATGCAAGGATCTAAATTTAGTTGAATAGTAAACATTTTGCCTTCACCATTGAGTACCAGGCTTTCTGGTAGGGCCACCCATGGAACACAGGTCCTAGGTGAGGGATCAGAAAAAGTGCAGCCTAAAAATTGTAAACAAACGCCATCTTGTCTGCTCGTCTTTTCCCTCTATTTTTATTTTCTTATTCTCTCATTCATTCCGATCAGGCCGCATTGGATCAGTATAGTCCGATTTTTATTTTATTTATTTATTCTTTATTTAACCAGGAAGGTCCCATTGAGATTAAAAACCTCATTTTCAAGGGAGTCCTGGCCAATTTTTACATTTACATGTTATTTACATTTACATGATTTACATGTTTACATGACAAATTTTTGATTTGATAGGGCATTCATTCCGATTACTTGTACCCATGTAAACGTAGCTATTGTCACTTAACATTCATGGACTCACCCATCTTGGCTCATGATGCGGAAGGCTGTTGTTGGTTTAGCGTCTAGGAAACAGCAGAGGACGTCTCGGCTAGTAGAAGCTAACCATTAGCATTAGCAACTCCACCACACAGTAGAACTCCTCCAGGCTTGTGTTATTTGTGGAGATAAAACATCAACATTGCAGAGCAAGCAGAGTCAGTGGTCGAGTTGCGTTGCTNAGACTGGATACAAGACCAGAACCCCCCCCCCCCACACACACACACACACACACACCACCACCAACAGCACCCCAATAGGACCACATTACTTTCTCCTAAATCCCTACCACTACCACACAAAATAATAATAATAATAATAATAATAATAATAATAATGGAAAAATGAAGGCCTGAGTTTATTTGGTGTGCTTGATAATCAGCAGTGTCCTGACTCACTTCTTTAGGAAGCTACCAGCCTTACCCAAGCTGGTGTTTATTACTTTAATCAGTTTGACTTTTTGTAACCTGAAAAATATTTTGGAACAAGATATAAGGAAGTAGCTGGGAACATCTGTCACTCTTCTGTCTGAGAGGGGGGTGGGTGGTGGTGGCGGCTTCATTGCCCTTCTAGAGACAAAAGTGTTCAAAAGCAGATTTCAGCCATGTTTAGATGGTTTTGTGGGACAAATCTGCAACTTTTTATCTGAAATTCCTAATGCAGCCAGCAGGTGGCAGAACAATCTCACCGAAGCATGATAGAGATTTTTAGATCATTCATTCCCACAAAACCCCTTTACTCCTGCAGAAGCAGCACAGCTGGGTGGGATTATCAAAATCCCAAATCAAAACAGTACAACTAACAAACTTCTCCTATGCATCAGAACCAACAACCTGCAATTAATTGTAAGTTCATTATTTTAGAATCACAATCAGTAGATTCAAGCTCCTTTAAGGTGGTGGTTTTATGAGTTGCAAGAAAATAAGACTTTTGTTTTCATTAAGTAACCTCAAGTGCAGCATAATCTAAGTTAAACATGATCTGGTAAAACTATAACTCAACTTGTGTTGTCATTGCTGAGGGATAATTTACTGTTCAAGCTGGAAAACGCACGTGCACATTATACGTGTTCAAAGAGTCTATGCAAGTGAGTTTCCATTTTACCCTGAAGGCTACATTCATGCTATAGGAAACATGGCTCAAACCATTTAAATGGTTACCCTACCTTATCTCACACACACACACACACACACACACACACACACACACACACACACACACACACACACACACACACACACACACACACACACACACACACAAAAGCTGTAGTAACTGCTTATGTCCACCAGAGGGTGGAGAAAATCCTGACTTTTGAAAGCTAGAGGCTAAAGGACAGAGTTCCAGTGTTTCTTTCCAGTTGGGTTAAACAATACATTTTGATCCATTATAGACAGAGTATGTTGCCTTCAGTCAAGTCCAATGACTTTACAAGTAAGTAAATTAAAAGTTCATTTAGACAATAAAACTGTGAAAAGGTTTGCATATCTACTTGTTAATGGCTATTTTGGTGTATGTATTTATTTATTTGAGTAGTTTACACATTTGTTAAATCAAAACACATTCATGTCTTTCCTGTTTAACGTTCCAGATGTTTGTTTTAGTCATTAAGTGTTTAATTAAGTCCAGCTGGACTGGTGATGTCTTAGGTAGCGTCTTGCTCCAGGGCGTCTTCATCCTGCTGAGTTTAGTATTTAAGACGTGTGTTCTTAGGGCTGGTAGAGCTGGAGATGCTGATGTGGACCGTTTCACCTGGAGATGCTGATGTGGACCGTTTCACCTGGAGATGCTGATGTGGACCGTTTCACCTGGGCTTTTCTGTTTCTAGTTGCTAGATCTTTTTATTTGGGTAAGAGGATTTCCTTTTCATATGGCGGAGCAGGCAGAGTCTCGTTTAGCATCATAACGTATAAAATAGTATATAATATTCTAACGTTCACTAAAAGATGTCAACCTAGAACAGAAGAGGCCATCAGAGCAAACAAGACCCAACCTGGTACGGATCAAGAGCTAGCAGAAGATAAACGAGAGAAACTGAGGAGGGCAGGAAGATGGAGGCAAAACTACAGAAAAGCAACAGCAAAACTACAACTACAGTGATGCTTATTGGTCTGGTAGAGCAGATATATGGGGTTCCGAATGTGCCAAAATGTGTGAAAGAGGAGGATGATGACATCATCTTCGTCGTGTGTTTTCTGTTTCACTGTTTATGTGACAAGAAAACTGTTTTAAATTATTTGTAAAAGTTTGTTTCAGGTTCAGGAGGAACTCTGCTTTCACCTCCGTCTGTGTCTCTTCATGTCCTGCTGGACCGAGTTTCTCTGGGCTTTGTGGTCCTGCAGGAACCAGGAAGGAGCAGAGCACCAGAGCTCTGACACAAACGGAGGAGACAAAAGTTTTAGAGTTTAATTGTGCGTGCATTTAGAAATAACTCCATTAAAAAATATTACTAAAATAAAATATACAAAAATAATAGAGATAATCAAATTTAATTAAAAACATATGTAAATAAACAAAAATAACTTTTTAATATTTTATCAAGTTGCTATTCGGTTAAATAAAAATAATAAATGTTCAGTTTACTTTTATAGCATCAAGATTCACCACAGAACAAAATTCTGACGCGTTTGACCCGACAGAAGAACAGATGAGCATCATACGGGATTTTAAAGGAACAAGAAGTAAAAGACGAGAATAAAAGTAAAGCCAGGTGAAAGAAGGAGGCACTTTAAATCTAGAAAATATCTAAAATGTTCAGATTCATATTGGAAATAATGAAATTCTAACGGTTTCTTTTTCCCTGCATCAAGGCAGCATTTATGCTCCACTAACATTAAATCTGTGTTGATGCAGGTTTTGCTTCACCGTTTCATGTCGCCTAGAAAAGCTAAAGGCTCTGGTAACTCTCAGTAATGAGTTGAGGGTTCGATTCCCTGCAGGGCCCTGCTGCTGATGCTGACAGAGACAAACGCTTTTTCATTTTAAACCTAAAACCGGCTCAGGTTAGACTCCAGCCTGGTTTGATGAAGACGATCAAATCCTAACTTCAGTCAGAATCTTCACACTAGAAATCAGATTATGGAAGCATAGAGCTGCTACCCAGGAAGGAGCTGGAATAACAACCAGGGGCTGAAGAAGTACTTGATTTAGTACTATACCGCTGGTGTTTTGTAATGTAGTTGTTTATTTTATGTGTTTTATTTTTATTTTCCCTTTTTTATGGATCTCTTGTTTACAAAATAAAGATTTATAAACAACCAGCAGGAGGCAGAACCACTGATGAGGAGGCTGCTCTTCATCACCTCACTGAAGCTGTTTCCAGCTGGCATCAGGACACATCAGAAAGAAAACTGGGTTTATTGAACTCTTATTGACCAGCTGCAGTGTTTACAGTGGTTGTGTTACTGTGTTAAATGTGTTTAAAATGCTTTGAGCAGTGTGTCCTAAAGCATGAACGCACCTGTCACATCACCAGCAGGGGGCGCCTCATGCTGCAGCAAAACTACTTTAGAGTTTCAGAAGTCTAAAAGGAAATTTCTGTCTGTAAAAATCTTATTTACATCAAAGCAGGAGAAATCAGGGTGATATTTTACACCAGGGGTTCCCAAATTTTTTTCTTTGGGGACCCCCTTGCCCTTGTCCAAGACAAGCCAGGACCCCCAACACCTACATGAATAAACACATTAAATGTGATGATTTTCAAACTTTCTACAGACATACAGAGTTATAACTTTTATATGGAGTTCTGATTATACTGTAGGGTGTGTTACTGGGATTTTATAAATGTAATTTTTACAAATAAAATCTTGTTAACCTCACAACCTCAGCAAAGACAAAATTTTGGGGACCCCCTGGAATCTTATGGGGACCCCCTTGGGGGTCCCGACCCCCAATTTGGGAACCCCTGTTTTACACAATACAGCTGGCACTCATTTGATAGTTTTATTTGTGTTCACAATTAAGATAAATTCAACCTATTTTACACTTTTTGTTTTAACATTTTCAGAAGTTATTTGTTTACATTATTATAATAGAATAAAATTAGATTTTTAGATATTTTTCTTTCAGCAAATTTTCTTATTATTTTTGTGTAAGTGGAATAAACTCCAGACCAGAAGGATGAAATATGCTGTTTTATTTGCAAAAAGATACCAGTTAATACACTGAATGAAGCACTGAAACAAGCCACTGTAACATTGCAAAATACCACTAAAGAAGACGTTTTTAAATTTCAGAGGAAAAAAAGTCATTCATTCAATCAGAAAGGCAAACGTATGACAGAGAGCAGGCAAGGAGCGTATTATTTACACGACCATAAACTATCCTGCATCTCTACAAAACAAAGTGTTAGGAGGCCTCGTCGTTTAAGACATTACTGATGTTTTACTGTGAAATAACAAACGTCTGACGCCCCGATTTCAGTTTTATTCAAAGAAAAATAAAGGCACCACTGATGGTGATGGATCCCACCAGCCGGTTTACTCAAGACATTTTCTGTTTTAGATGGTGAGAAATGTTAAAAACTGTAGAAACATCTGTGAAACATGATTAGTATGCAAGGTTATACAGAACTGATTATTAGAGAAAAATGGCAGAAAATTCAGATTATTTTGTACAAAACTGTGACTAAAGTGAGGCTGGCATCCCTGCTGCTTACATGAACAGCTGTTGTGCTGGTGTTACAGCGCTCCCTGCAGGAGAAAGGTGGAGTTTACAGCACCAGTAGGTAGTTTGTGAAAGGCTGATAAAACAGACGGATGCAGCATCACTCCTACGACACACAACGTTCAGACTGACATCACAATGTGAAGAACATTTTAGCAAATCAAACTCCTGGGTTTTAAAAAGGCCATACCTGCAGAAAACCTATTCACTCTTCTTCAATCCAAATGCATAGATCTTAATTTAAAAAGATGCTACATGTGCAGCATGTTTTTTGGAGAAACTGTGGTTAGACGCGTTTTGAGAAGTTGGCGGGTTTAATATTTGTTGCTGTGATGTGACTAGTTGCTCCCTGCTTTGTGCTTCATCCAATTCTGAGACTCTTCAGGCTCAAATCCTGCATAAAAAAAAAAAAACTAAATCCGAGAACGCCTCAGATTTTGATTGGTCACACGATTCTAGCCGCGATGACGGAAAAATAAAAAGTGGCGATACAAAATAGCACACAGAAGCGTGAAAAATGAAAATCCTACACAAGTACCTTTATCATAAATTAATAAACTTTATAAAATTTTAAAAACCCACACACAGATTTAGACAAACGTCGCGTTTTCCTCTCCCTCTCGATAAATCACTGAGCTATGCCGAGCCATGCAGGAGGAGGAGAACCCCCACTACTGTTTAAGCAGACGAACTGCATCTGGACTTTAAACGTGACATGCATCAACCTCCAAAATAATTCACAACCATTAAAATAAAGAAGAAGAAAATCAATTCTTCCCATTTCTATCATCCTCAGCTTTGGCTTTGAGACTTCTCTCACCATCAGATCACTAAAAAAGGATAAAAAAGTGGTGACAGACTTCTGAATGGGAGTTATTTATTCTTGATTATTAAAAAACTGTATCTGATTTATTACAAAGGGCCTGTTTGTTTTACCTTTGGCTGTTTTTATGCACTTTTAGGTCCTTTGAATCAGTTTATTAATAAAACGAAGGTTTCACAATGAGTTTCTAACTACATTAGGCTGCAGCTTGTGGAAAAACAGGTTAAGGTCAAAATAGAAGAAACTGCAGGTATAAAGAGGGGTGGGATGCTTTGCCTCATCATCATCCTTAAATCTGATTGGTTGAAATGAAAGCCAGTTATTTTTAATGCAGTTTCATGATTTTATGGTAAAAAGCAAAATCTACTGCATCCAACACCTCCTCCAAAAGTTTCCTTCATTCCGACCTCTCCCTGCATCGTATGGAGTAAATGTTAGAGACGTTATGGAAGCACAGCAGCGGACACTGAGCAGGGTGGTTATGGTGGATGGCTATACACAGTATTTACAGCAGGTTAGACAGACCTTTGACTAGACAGCAGGACATGGAGGAAACCTCACAAACATGTTCGGTGATACAAAAGTTGGCTAAAACTGCTAAAAAAGATCCATTTGCTGCTTGGAATTTGTGAAAATGAAACTCCGAGTGCATGCTTTATCAAAACGCTTTTTAAAAAAGTGAATTCTTGTTTTCTGTTCTGATGGAATGTGTGCCCTTTATTGATTTTAAACAAGTGGCTATCCTCCTGCATATAAAGGTGAGTGAACACTAGGTTGGTTGTGATCTAAACAGAATTTTTAAAAAATGGTGTCATCCTCAAGCAGCAAATGGCGTCGTAGCCGGAACGGCTAAGGCTTTTTTATCTTTAAAGAGACAAAGAGTGGTTCTCCTCAGCAGGTGGCACTGTGAGTGAAGGTGGAGAGCAGCAGAGGTATAAAAACTTCTGTGTTTGGGAGAAGGCTGGCTGCAGGAAGGAACGTCTACATCGATTCGCCCAGAGAATCCTCATCTTCCAGAGATAAGGGCAGGTCCAGATCCTGGAAGCAGGGGTTTAGGAAGTTATGCTCAGGAACAGATCAGTTTGGACTTTTTCTAAAAAGACGAGAAAGAGAGAGAGGTACCTTCTGCTTGTTGTTTAGGCCTGGGCTGGTTGGGGTGGAGGTGGGGGAATGCTTGGATATCGGAGTGGAGATCTGGCTGCTGGAGGCGGTCCCGTTGGCTGAGAGGAGGAGGAGAAGAGTGAAGAGCACAGTGGATTAGAGCGGTCTAAACGTCTTTTTGTTGCTCTTTAGAAAAGTCAGCCTCGCTCGGCTGCAGCATAAATTCTGGAGGCTGATGAACCCTCTGGTTTTGTTTCATTTTATTCACTCGCTCTGCGTCCTGCCTGGTTGCTAGGGTTCCCTCTGTGTGGAACATTGTGTTTATGTTTAAGAGCAGTGTGAGGTGATGTAGCCGTGGGCTTTAAGTGCTTTAAAAGGAGTTTTGTCGACGACAGATAAAAAAGAATCCTGCAGACTATGAACCAGATGGCCAGCGTTAAGTTTAAATCAGCAAATGCTTGATAAAGCTCCAGTGTTATCCTCCTGGCTTCGTTAAACGCATCGCTAAATAAGAAAGGGTCATTAAAAAAGTACAATTCACCTAAAAAACATAAGTCTCAGGTTTTACAGGCTTGGAATCTTTGAATTTAGCCTTTTCAAGTCAAGACACTGTTTAGAGACAGCTGTAGGGAGCCTATGTGATGCTGTCTCTGCAAAACCAAAGAACATCCCTGTTTTGTCTTTAGATTTCAAAATCTTAAAGATTTATTTAACAGGGAAGATCTCTGAAAAACAGACTAAAGGCAGGAGGATGAAAAACATTCATAAAGGTTAGATTCAGAGTGAAGGAACAGCTGGGAGGCTAGTCGAACATCCGCCTCCCTAAAACTCTATTTATTTACTTAAATTTGATGATTTTAATGTTCAGCTATCCTGGACAAAAATTCAGAAATTAGTTTTTTTTAACATCGTTTTTTACAGTTTTAAAGTCCAGGCATCCCCCATCAATGTTAAGCTTGGCTATAGCTCAGGGTTCAGAGACTATCGCATCATCTATGAGAGAATTTTCTGTCCTTATTAAAAATAAAAACTTTTAAACTATACTTGACCCCAGAATGTTGCCAGAAAAAAATCCTGAATGATCACGCGTGTTGCGTTGTGGCTGTGATCAGATGAGCGCTACTGCGGACGCGTCACTTCCGGTTAGCTTGTAGCAACACAACTTGTAAACAAACGCTGGCGGGAGTAAATGAGACGGAATTGAAACAGGAAATAACCGTGGATGAAAGAATGGACAACAACAATGCTGCAGCATAGCTTATTGGTACGTACTGCGCTGTTAGATGTTGTTACGCGTGTTACGTTGTGGAGGTGATGTTATCAGACGAGCGCTACTCTGGTCGCGTCACTTCCGGAATGCGAGCGTCTACTCGGTTCAGCTCGGCTGAAGGAAGTCAGATAACTACCGCATTATCTGGGTGCTTCAGCCCGATTAGAAGAAATTCACCTTCAGCCAGACTAACACGTTTACATGCACTTAAAAAAACCGATGTTAGTCTTTTTATGGCAAAAGTTCGGTTTTCTGATGTGCATGTAAACGCACTGGCGTTCTGCTGAGCTGTGATAGCCTCCTGGAGAGGGCCATTGGCTGGCACACTACTAGACATTCTCCTGAAATTAACATTTTACTCTCTTTGGTGTAGAATGTGCTACTACTAGTTTATCTGTTGAATTAATTACAAAGTCACTCAGATAAAGGCAAAGTTTATTTGTTACGAAATAGAATATCTACTAAGAAATCGCAATGTATGCAGTGATAGAAACACTACTTGGTATATATGGTGTATATATATATATGTGTGTGTGTGTGTGAGTGTGTGTGTATCTGCTTCGTGTTCTCAAACCCCCACTGAGTCGTGGCAGATGGCTGCTCATACTGAACCAGGTTCTGTTGGAGGTTTCTTCCTGTTAAAAGGGAGTTTTCCTCTCCACTGTCACTACATGCTTGCTTAGCATGGGGATTGTAGTAAAGACACTGACACAAGTCAGTGACTCGATGCAATCTGATGGGTTCCTTCTATAGGAAACTTTTAACAAATTGGCATAATGAACTGAACTCAACTGGAATGTTAACTTTGTGAAGAGCCTTGAGACGACTCTTCGTGATTTTGGCGCTATATAAATAAACTGAATTGAATGTCATATCGGTTTAATATTACTGAATGCATGCTCCGGTAGCATCTTCGAACACCCATTATTGATCCACTGTGATCATCAGTTTCAGGTAACAGAGTTACTCACTCGACTCAGCAGGAGACTTGCTGCGCTTGATGGGACCAGGACTCTTGTTAGAACCACGCTGGGCTTTAGAAGCCTTCATCAGCCTGCACTCTGTGGACAGAAGCAGCGAGACAGTCAAACACCTCCAAACAGACCGAGTTGAACGAGTTCATGTCTAACCCTGCAGCTCAGTCTAAATTAATTCATAAAACTCTTCTTAGATATGTTTGCTTTTTTCTGATTGTCAATTCTGGGTCACTAGATAAATCAGACAGACTCCAGACATCGCTGCTCCTCCCTTCAGCATCCTCCCTTCTGTGGGTACTGTCAGGATCTCTCCCTCTTCCCTCCCCCCTCCCAGACTCTCTCTCTCTTCCCCTCTTTGATGCTAATTATACTATCTGTCCTCCCTCCGTCTCCTGGGATCGTACCACATCAGTTTTCTTTCTTTTAACCTTCACACACTACTGGATACAGATGTAAATTCTCGTGCTATTGTTTGCCAAGTGTGCCACCACCAGCGCTTTGACGGTCCCTCAGAGTGGCAGCACACCTCATCTGCTCAGAAATAGCCTGGAGTCGATCAGATTCCTGCTTTAGTCAATCGCAGCTGCAGGTGCGCTCTAACATAACATAAACATAAATGTGAGCTTGGATGAAAGGAAATCCCAAAATATGTTTAGAATTTATCTCAGAAGGAGAGAGAAGTTGGGTAAGTGCAGGTTTTAACCACATAGGAATGTCGACGCCTGGAAAATAGATCACTGATAAGCATTTTCATCCATCACAGAGAGCCGGATTGTCTAACGCATCGGGGTCTGTTCATTACTCATCCAGATTTATGAATGTTGCTGTTAGAGGGCTGACCTAATATAATGTCTGTGTGCAGACAAACCTCCCTCCTCAGCTCCACTCAGGGACTCTCAGCCGTTCCGTCTGGCTCTGGCCCGAGGTTAGAGCCTAAACGAAACGATTTAGCTCTGGTCCACAGAGAACGTGCAGGACAGAGAGGATCATTATAAGTCTGTAGACCTTCCATGGAGCAGAGACAATAGAGGAGGACGAGTAAACTCTGCATCACTGCTGTGTTCAGACTCAAAGGCTGCACGTTTGGAGTCGTCGTCTTTGTGTGGAGCTGGGGTTTTAAAAATAGGTTTTTCAGGTCTGCAGGGAGCACAGAGTCAGTGAGAGGATTGGACTTCTCAGCAGTATCAGCACCAACAGATCAGCTGGCCTAAACCTGTCACCGGACAGATTAATGGCTCTTCCACTCCTTCCTTCTTCCATCCCTGCTGCCAGCTGCTGATAACAGACTTCTTTACCTCCGACTCCCAGCCTCCATCATGCAAAGGTCATTATTACCCTCTGCTTTCTAAGTAAATGTGCAAACTGTAAAAAAGCACGACTTCATGCTCACCACGATTACATCAACACAGACATGTGAGATGATGCTGATGCTCACCATTCTCATCCAGCGAGAAGTCGTCCTGCGCGTAGCGAAATTTCTCTGGTCCACATGCGATGAAGACGTCATCATCGCCAAAGAAATCCTGAAGGCAGGTAACCTTCGGAGGCAAGAACACGAAGTGTTAATGGCTTTGGTACGTCCACTAAAATAAGGGATGCAGTCAGATCCACGACCATGATGCAGAGATGTTTGTGTTTGGAACCCTTTTGCATTTTCTCACTAGGATAGATACAAGTGCTGCACAATGTCTTATGTGGTCATTGCAAAATCTATTTCTGCAGGACTGTTGAAATAAAAGGTTGATGTTTAGAATATTTTTGATCAATCAGATGGACTTGTTGCACTTATCTGGTTTAGATAATTATGATTAACATGCAGAAAATACAAACATAATGCAAGCATCATGATAATCCATGAAGTTAGGATAAAATTAAATAACAGTCATCTTAATATTCCAGCTGCAATCTTTATAATTTGCAGCTTTATTCCATATTTTTAAAAATTTCCCACATATAAACATGAAATAATTCTCTACAAATTAAACATGAACCCCTTTAGTGGTTTATGAGTCGTTTCAATCAAATCCGTGTGAAATTTAAATGGTTTAAATGATTTAGACGTAACCTGATGATTACCATGTGATACAGGAAACAAAGTAGGACTTAATCCAGTTATCAAAATGACAAAATGATCCAAATTTAAAAGCCAATTTATTTTTAAAGGGTCATTTATGTGTAGGAATTTGTGTTTCCTTGTACTTAATAACCTGCCTTTAGCTGCTCCTGCTTCGTGCAACCAAACAAACACAAACAATGACCATAATGCTGCACCTTTACGGTCATGTTTAAACGACTCCACTTCCTTCCCCTGGATCTATTCACTCAGCAGCTGTTGAAACAATATGTCCCACTTAGTGGACAGATGTCTCCGGGCCACTCCCCCCTCCTCACGTCTCCATTATAAAACCCGACACGCCCGTTAAACCCATTCGGTCTAAGAGCTGCTTTATTCTTCCTGCTGGTGTTTTCATACCTGTTGAAATGTTTCTTAAGCCTGACCCGACACCGCTAACTGAAGCGCCCTGCTGAACCCGGAGAGGACCGCGGCCCGAGTTTGGATGTGGGCCAGGGTCGTCGAGATGCATCACGCTCTCCTTTGTGATGCACATCCAAACTATGAGCTGCCGCAGATAATTTGAGAACACTCCACCCCACCAGCTGCCATGTTGAATCTCGATCCTGCTAGACAAGCTAAAAGTGTGTGGTGGTGACTTGCTGGCGAGGCATCCAACAGCTGTACGCAGACTAGAACCCTAGAAAATAGTAAACTCCCTGGATACAGGCCTGGCAATCAGGGTAGGCGTTTGGGTCGTGAGTCCATTAGCACGATAAAATCCCTGTTATGGTCATCAGGTTAACCGTTTTGTGGCACCTGGTGTTCAGATAGAAGCATTAAGATGAGCCTCCAGAGGCTGAGATGGACTGGGAGGGGTCAGGAGGACAGATCTGAGCTGATTAACAGGATCAAGTGTTTATCTATCAGACTAAACAAATCTCGTCTCAAAACTGGGATTCTGCTCGTCTCAGACTACCACGGTGGGTTTAACGGTGCAACAATCTCTTTAATCTCTCAAAGATGAGGCGATCTAAAGGCCTGAACAGGAACGAGTTACTTCAGACTTTCTCTCTTTATGTGTTCATCAAACCCAGGATCCTGGGCTTTAGGAGCAGAACTGGCTCTGTCCAGACTCCGGGTGCCCTCCACCCTCTCTCCCACCAAGCCCAGCCTTAATCTGTGCCCCACCAGCTGTCAGGACCACATGACTGTTTGAAAACCAGCAGCAGCTAACAGAGCAACCCAGCAAATACAAGAACGGTTATTCAGAGAACCATCATGCTGCAGCAGCTGACAGCTACGCCAGTACAGAACCTGAAGGTTCCGTTATTCTGGAGAAAGGAGAGAAACGCCACACTGAGCCGAAACTACTGATGCTGCTGCATGATGCTCAAACGAGTCAGCAAACGGTTAATCAATTCTGTTGTGGTTTGAGATAAACCACACGAGTCATGATGGTTTGATAATGCCATACTAAGGAAAAAAAAGGAAAAAATTCCTGCATCACTGGTAACATTATGGGTGCATGTCTTCCTATATGCCGGAGGCTAAAACTCATGGAAAAAAGAATTTAAAATAAAAAAATGTTCATCAGCCAGAGCAGTACTGAGCCGTGCTAAAACAAAAAAAAACAAAAGACCCAGTAAAGCCTGAGTGTGCATCCCATAGGGAGAACACCCACGCTGCAGCCACAGGCTCAAAAATCGATAACCGGGTGGAAAATTCCTCCAAAAGACAAACAAGCTTTCGTTTTCCCTCCTTCTTTCAGATTCGGGAGCAAAAACGTACCAAAACGTGTTAAATTCAACAATTGTAGCAACAGCAAATCAAAGAGGATATCTGAGCATCAGTGAAAATTCTGCTCGCCTCCGAGGAGGGTTTCCACCGTCTGACCGGTCCGTGACCTCTGAGCAGCAGCAGCATCACTCTAGGTGTGTCGTTTGGAGCAGATGAGCCACCACGGGGCTGGTTTCTGCAGAGTCATGGTGAGCAGCTGGTGTCTGGTGCAACCCCACCCACCCACCAAACCAGCCTCTAATGAGGAAACGGGCCTTCCATGTGGCTGAGTGATGTGCCCTTCATCTGATTAAGCTGCTCTTCCTCTTCTTCCCTCCAGGTCATGCTCACTTGTTGATGCAGGAAATCTGAGCTGTTTGGGGACGTTACAGACGTTCATGACTACCACACCCCTCTCTGAGCCCGTTCGGCTGGCTCCCCTCCTCCTCACATGTCTGCTGACACACACACACACACACACACACACGTGTGTGTGTAAGACGTGGAGGCTGTGGGGTTTGACAGATAAAGGGGGGCAGGGCAGGTAAGACTAAAGAGCCCACTCAGCGTATTACAGCCATTGTCACAAACTGAATCCATCACGGCGAAGCTTATTGCCATGACAACCTCTTCTGCAGCTTGGTGAGGAGCAGGCAGACTGCAGAAGCCCTGATAACAGGGAAAAGCTGGCTTTTCTTGCTTATTAGCACATGTATTTTAGACATTAAAGCCCCCAATGTGTCTCCTTTATACTCGAGAATTTGCAGACAGTTTTCAGCACTAAATGTGATCTTTTGTTCTGCGACAGCAACACAAGAGTTCACGGCTAAGAGAAAACATCCAGTTCTTCTCTTCTGTGGTTTAAAAAAAGGACTAAAAACTCAAATCTTGACCCGTTTATTCAGCTTCGTGCAACACTGCAGCCTTGGAGATGACACACACTTCACCAATGAGCATCCTTTAGATTAAAACGAACAATTCTGGATCTTAAATGCAAAGCAGAGATAAGCTTCCCTGCAGACACCTCCATCAATGAGCAATGAATACAAAATGGTTTCCAGCAATTAAGTAAGAGGCCGTTAGAGCCAGAAAGAGCACATTTGGCACTTTTTTTTAAAGACTCCAGGAGTAATTACTCCCCATCGTTGAGAGTAAAATGATTCTAATTTGCTGCAAGAAAGAAAAGGCCTGAATCTTGCAGCCCCACCCTTCCATGACTGAACTGAAAATGGGAAAAAGGGGAAGCTGAGCAAACGATGAGCATTCTTTAGGACTTAAAACATTTAAATCTGAGCTTATAAAACTACACAAACAAGCTGAAGTGTAACATGATCAGTGATGGAATGTGTTCAGGCAACACACACACACACACACACACACACACACACACACACACACACACACACACACACACATCGTGTCATTATTAGTATTTATTCTAACACCAAAGGCTTGCATTGATGGTGAGCTCTCCCACCCACTACAGGATGTGGTATCTGACAGACCGGTCCACACCAGCTGGGCTCTCTTTGTGCCTGGGATGTGGTCTCCTAGCAACCGGTCCCAGCAGCTATCGCAGCGGAATGGGGAAGAGGAGAATCGGCGGCGCAGAGTCAGGGAGGGGCGAGCTCTGCATCAATTCTGCTCCTACACCATCTCACCTCCATCACCGAGCAGCTGCAGAGCACCGCTGCAAACAAAAGGCACCGCGGCAGGTTTTCTACGCACGGCTACAGGAGCAGCTATAAAATAATCCATGACGCGTTGATCAATGTGATCAGATGGAAGCGATTCACCGAGTGGGATCACACCATTAAAAGTGTACGACGGTGTGATGTAAGGTGATTACAAGCTTAAGGAAAGCTTTTTGTAGAAACCCGTTTTAAGACCTCGGGCAGCCTGACTGCACCCCTGGGAGAGAGCTTTAAAATCAAATTCACCCCCATCCATCACTTCAGAGTAGCCTCCCCTCCTCCCAGACACAAGTGATCATCGCCCTAAAGTAGAGGGAAGAGATAAAGTATCAAAACACCTAAAGGATCCACAGACAGGAGGAAAACCACATGAATGTAGAGGAAGACACCTTTTCACACCTCAGTTTGTATTTTAAACCTGCCCAGAAAAAAAGGTGAAATCATTAAATATTTAAGAGAGAATAAACACCCGTTGACCTTTATTCTGATGCTCTACTCTCAGACTCATCGTGTTCAGCACAGAGGGACACTTATCCTGATAAGTTCAACATGTCAGACCTTCCAGCTGCACGGTGTTGAGACACGACCATCATAATGCGTAAACACTAATAAAGCACTCCGTTACCTTAGCAGAGATGCTAAAAGATGAGAGGCGTTTAAAGCTCGTTTGTGAACTTCATATTTTCGGGATTTTCTTTAACCAGAATGCAACAGGAGTTCACGTTATTACAGTAGCTAGAATCATGATTAAATGGTCAAATGCACCAAATGTTTTCAGCTTTTGTTTCCAGGTTTAAGCTTTAAAGCCATACTTTGCAACTTTTTCATATTTTTAAATCATTTTCTTGAGCCAGTATGTGCTAAAATGAGCCTTTAATGTCACTCAAGGTTGGTTTATGCTTGACGTGTCCGCGAGGTCCGCACGGCCAAATTACGTCATTTTAACAACCACGCCCCTACGCGTGGCCCAAAGTTTCCGCACCACGCACCTACGAAATTTTCTAACTACGCGGAAAAACATGGCGGACTGGCAAGAGCTCGTAGTGGCGGAAAAATCTCTGATTCGGCCCATAAAGATCACCGTGATCAAAATATTGTTAATAATTCGTGGAGAGAAATTGCTGTCACACTCGGAAAAGACAAGGAAGCAGTAAAAAAATGTAAAACAACTGTGATTTCTACTTCTACTATTGTGTAGTGTTGGATGCATGCTGTAGAGCTCCATGCCGCCCCCTACAGTCTGGGAGAATATTGGATCACAGCGGAGACGAGCCGCAGAAGGTAGGAAGGAACCATAAACGCTGTAAGTTCCGACGCGCGTCTCATTTATGCGTGGAATGTACATGCGTCAAACATAAACCAAGCTTTAGACCCCCACCGCCTTCTGTGGCCAGAATACCGCACTTACAACTTCAGAGTGGCGGTCCACTCCCTGCTGGACTTAGAAAAAGGATCTGACATGCCTGGCGCTGCAGTCTGCTTCCAGCATGTTTCCTGCATGTTTTAGATCATGAACACAGCTGATTTGTTTGATTTAGTGATGAACCGCTCCTGTAGACACTAATGAAGGCTGAGGAGACATTTCAGCTGTTAGATTAAGGTGTTAAAAAGATGAACGCACAGCGAGGAGATAAGTTTTACTTTCGCTTTCACTAACGAACACTAGGGGGTGCTAAAAACAAGCCAAAACTGCCAAGTGTTCCTTTAATTTCTGACTAAACGCTCAAATCTAACCAGTTCAAGTTAAGCTGCTGTTGCTTCTCTCAACAATTAAAAATCACATCTTTGTACATTTAAACAATAAATAAAGTCTCAAAGGGACAAATCGACCCAAGCTCACAGAAAACTAAACAGAATCCACTCGTCTAAATGAACTCATTTGATGTTATTTAATCTGTTCCTTCTTAAAGCCGAGTTGTTAGTATAAAGGTTTAGATTTGCTCAGATTTCTCAGGAACAATATGACACTACAACAATGCAAGGTTTGGCCTTTTGTGCACAGCTTGCAATGTAAAGTCAGAACTTCCCAGGACTTTTGAGCCCTCGATGGCCTCAAACCCAACACCCCAAAACCACAAGACAGGAGAACTTATCACCCGAAACCAGAGGTCGGAATAAAGAGCGCCGGTGACGAGAATGTCTGCGTTCTCATGAAGAGACCACATCAGATAACCGAGGTTAGGAGAGGACAGCAGGTCATTTCATCCCTTGGATTCCTTTTATCTTCCTGCCTGTCTGCATATGACTAAATGAACACGAATGAAAGGCAAACTAGCCTCAATCCTGACCACAAATTTTCCTTTTGTGATCTTTGGTTACAACACCAGCTCTGTTCCACCTGCTCCCACATCAGAAGCCTGAAACAAACGAATGTTGACTCAGACTTCAGCACATTTGAATTTTAGAGGACAGTTTTTCATATTCATATTGTGTTCCAGTGAATTCAGATTTACAGCAGCCAGCTGACTCACCTGCTTGCCGTCCAGCGTGTAGATCTTCTTGACCACGCCGCTCTCCAGCTTAATGGCCTCGGTGATGTCGGTGAGAACCTGCTCGAAGGAGTGCGCCGTCTTCTTGTTGAGGAGGACGCGGACGGCCTTGCGTGGCTTCACGCCGCTGCGCATCACCGTGACCAGCTTGGGCCGAACAAAGTCTTTCACCTCTCTGGGGTCGCCGGCGGCCTTGGCGGCCAAGGACTGCATGTTCTTCTGGCTCGCAGAAGCCTTTACGTTCACGGACCAGTTGGGGTTGACGTTCTTTGTGTAATCGACCTTCTTGTAAAAGTTCTCTGATGCACAAACATAGCTTTCCCCTGTAGAGGGAAGGAGAAATGGGTTTAGAGCTCTAACTAATTCAGTGATTCGACACCCGAGAGTCTCAGAGAGCCGGACCAGTCAGCAACATTCAGACCTCCAGAAACCATCGAGAACATCTGAAATTACATCTGGGCTTCCACATCCAGATCTGATCCAGATAAACAACATTTACTCTCACTGCTGACAGTTTTATTTGACCAAATTCACACGAATTTCTCCAAATATAATTCTGGTAAACAATCTGGATCTTATTGTCTCAAGCTGAAATAGAAGCAGGAGAATCAGGATTAAAGACTCTAAAATGATAAAGTTTAATTCAGAATTGGCTTGAATTTGAAATGAATGCATATTTTTGTTTCTGTGCAGGATGTTGTAGGAGTTCCTTTAATCTTGAGGACACCTGACTGTGGTTAAATGAACATAAATGAAAAGGCACCCGCCCTTGATCCTGACCACCTATTTTCCTGTTGTACAGCTTTATTTACATACCGTTCTTTATTTTGCTTATTCCTTATTTTAGTAGGCCTGCTCATATCTAAACAAATGAATGCTGGCTTGTGTGTCAGCAGTTCATCATTGTTTCTCATGAATGTGAACTCCTGATAAAATCTCATTTGATGCATCACATTTTTCCATCCATCCATTATCATCCTCTTATTCGGGATTGGGTCGTGGGGGCAGCAGCCTAAGCAGAGAGGCCCAGACTTCCCTCTTCCCAGCCACTTGGGCCAGCTCCTCCGGGGGAATCCCAAGGCATTCCCAGGCCAGCTGAGTGCTCCCAGCTGTTCTGGGTCTTCCTTTGGGTCTCCTTCCAGTTGGACGTGCCCGGAAAAACCTCACCAGGGAGGTGTCCAGGAGGCATCCTAACCAGATGCCCGAGCCACCTCAACTGGCTCCTCTTGATGTGGAGGAGCAGCAGGTCTACTCCGAGCCCCTCCCGGATGACCGAACTTCTCACCCTATCTCTAAGGGAGAATCCCAGACACCCTGCAGAGAAAACTCATTTTGGCCACTTGTATCCACAATCTCATTCTTTCGGTCGCTACCCAAAGCTCGTGACCATAGGTGAGGGTTGGATCGTAGATACTAAATCACCACAACAGACCGGTACAACGCCCGCATCACTGCAGACGCAGCACCAATCTGTCTATCAATCTCCTGCTCCATCTTTCCCTCAAGACCCTGAGATACTTAAACTCCTCCACTTGGGGCAGGACCTCATCCCTGACCTGGAGAAGGCATTCTACCCTTTTCCGATTCAAGTTCATGATCTCAGATTTAGACATTTTTCCAGCTGATTAGTAAAGTGATCCTAGCTGCCCACAGCCCAACACTTCCTCTAATTATGAAAACACACGATTGAGTTCATGCTGCAGCAGGGAAGTGACAGCTTCAGAGTTTCCTCTAAGCAAATTCACCATCTGTCCACAACTAAATTTACATTAAACTTTCAAATTATCTGACGATTTAATTTGGAAGGCGATACGTTTTCCTGTTCCTGTTCCAAACAAGGAACCAATCATCACCACAGCAGCTGACCTGACTTATTTCAGTTTGACTGACAGCTTTATTCACTTTAGATCTAACCTGGACCGCTTATGCTCACGTTTACCTTTATTTATTTCTACACAATAATCTGAAACACATTCAATCACTTTCAGCGATTAAAACTGCTGTTGACCAAAAAGGTTCATTTCACTGGTTACATTTACTACTAGCATGCAGTAATTAACTGTGATATGTTGCAATATTGATAATGCAACAACAATAAAACCTCCATAAACTGAGTAGCCCTGCATAAGACCAAGTAAATCTGAAAGATAATATGCAACACTTGTATTTATCTGAATTTGAGCTGACAGAAGTAAAAATGTCCCATGAGGCCACGGTGTGCAAATCGGCTCAATGTTTTCTGCCTTCCAGCAAACACTGGCAGTAAAATAGGGTAGGGACACGTCTTTACATGTCAACACATCAGTCTGGTTGTAGTTTAAAGCTTCTATTGATCAGATGGATTTGATTTGCATACAAATACCCAGCATGCACTCTGCTCCAAGAAGGAAAGTCTGGTTAGTTACGTTAAAGATTTTCAGTCCTCCAACTATGGAAACGTTTGTTTTATCTCGTCAAATACTGAAAGTTGGTCTTTATCTCTGTTCATCTTTACTGCAGGTTGTTTTGGTTTCCTTTAGAGAAAAATTCAGCAGCGAGACAGAAGGAAAAAGGAAATTCTCCAAAAGGGGAATCCAGACAGCAACAATTACTCCAAATGAGGAGAAATTACAGCAAAGACAAAAGGATCACAACTGGATTACAGTCTGCAGAGGAGATGGAGCAATTAATTACACGCTACAAGAGGAAGCAGAATAAAATGACCCCCGCCAGACTCAGCACACCCCCCCCCCCCCCCCCAACACACACACACACACACACACACTTAAGCAGAGATAATTGTCTCATTTCAGACAAACTGAGCTGCAATTTACCTTCTGTCCTTTCCCAAAATCTTCCTGTCCTCCTGAAGCTTTAAGTCTGTACTCAGGGTCAATATTTACTCTTTTTGGTGTGTTTTTAGAGATTTTCATGCCTTTAGGCAAAAGTTCAAGCAGCTTTGGGTTGAATGAGTTCCATTTTTTTGGAGGGGGTTCTTGAAATAATTGTACAGCCATATCTATGATGTGATCATTAGAGCAGCTGCTAAAAATGAATGGTTTGTAAATGTTTCTTCAGTAATGAGTCATTTTTGTTTTTGATGAAAAATCATTTTTTGAAACAAAGATTTTAAAAAGGTGGAAGTTTTATTTCTGTGAAAAAGTCCTGATGCCGGTGTTCAGAGGAATTTGGCGTAAAAAGACGATCATCAGAGTTTTATCTGAGGACATAAACTAGGTGCTCTATCAGTCCTTCTGTCTCTAAGAGCCGGAATATACCTGCTTTTTAACCTCGCGTTGGCTCAGGCAGCAGACTGCGTCTTTGTTCACATACTTGCTGCTGTACTGCGTGTAATACTGGAGTGTTCCACTAGGGGCACAGTAGAGTACTCAGACCGGATAGAGAGCCGGGTTTGTGGGTACAACCTAAACAAACATGGCGTCTTTAAAAGAGATCAGTAACTGGTTAATTTTGAGACTATGACAGAAAAAAAGACTCGCTCGTTTTGTCAACTCCACCTACTGGTTACTCGTATATTTTAGCATTCAGACGCGTGAAATCGCGTTGCATTAATTTTGGAGGATGCGCACAAACGACACTTCAAATCAACGCAAGTTACGCATGGCAGCCATTTTAAACATGCGTATGCACTGTTAAACAGCAAGTATTACGGCTGGGTGATAAATCAAAAATTTATCGTTATCGAAATTTCTGACTAATCGATATAATTTTTCCCACCTCAATAAATTCAGTAATAAAAAAAATGAAAAGATGTGTAGGTTGGCGACGTTCATGTCCTTTTAAGAAGCTGTCCCACCTCAAGTCACATGACAACGTGACACAACGTAATACCCTGTGACAGCCCCGTCTAGTGGACAACTTTTGTTTTTGCGCGTACATGTAGTTATCGTCCGTTTATCGTTATTGAGGTGAACTCCTCAATACACCGTGATATTGATTTTAGGCCATATCGGCCCGCCCTAGCAAGTATATTCCGAGCCTAAAAATCAAATGTTTGTAGGCAGAAAAAACAATCTCACCTTCCTCCAGCTCATCCAAGGTGGAGATCTTGCGTAAGCCGTCGATGGTGAAGATGAAGCGGACGCCCTGTGGCAGGTTGATGTGGTCGGCGAGCGAGCGTGTGAGGTCTGCCAGAAGAGAATCGAAGGTGCGGAACCGGTCATTGGCCACAGCGTACACGATGCCCTTAAAGTAGCGGTCTCCGTTGCGGTAGAAGCGCACCTTCTTGGCTTTCTTCTCGTTGGTGAGAGCCTGCAGGGTGCGTGTGCGGTAGAAACTGCAGTGGGCGCTGTGGGTGGGGCTGGGGAGTCCATTCATGCGTCCTCCCCGTGGAGTGCGGGATGTCTTGTCCCGCTCATCAAAATGTCCAAAGTCTAGCTCCATGATGGCTTATAGTGGTGGTGGCTGTGAGGAAAAGTGACGAGGTGTGGAGAATCTGGGAGAAGAAGGAAACAGTAATCAATTATGATGATATTGAGCTAAAAAAAGGACAAAAAGACATTTAAATTCCACTTTAAGCCATCAAACCGCACTAATGTCTATCCTGGTCCTCAGGTCCACCATCCTGTTTGTTTCATTTGTTTCTCTGCTCCAACACACCTGATGGTTGAATCACCACTTTAATTTCTATGGATATTCCTAAAGCTCGCACCTCCTTTGGCCGCTCCTCATTTCAGTTTGCTGCTTCCAACGACGGGAATGAGCTTCAAAAATCACTAAAGTTCACTACCGATGTTCCACAATCTACCTTCAACAATTCATTACAATCAGTAGATTCTGATCAATGTGCCTGCTTCTGAGTGTTTAAAGATAGTTTTAAGTCTGTTTTGATTGTTTGCACATATTGTACATGAGAACAGTCTTTTATGTCTTTATGTCTGTTTTTATCTTATCTGTCTGTTTTTTTCCTTTTGGTGCACAGCTACTAGTGTCTCTGTTGCTGCTGCTTCTTAGCCAGATCGTCGTAATTGAGAATGAGTTCTCAATCGACTCATCTGGTTAAATAAAAATAAATAAATACATTCAGCAGCTCAAGTTCTGCAGAACTCCGTTAATCACCCAGTCAGGTGTCCTGGAGCAGAGAAGCATCTAAAGGTTTATAGCGGGCCTCCAAGAACCAACACCACGTATGCTAAATATGCAATATGAAAAACACATGTTCTGGAGGAATCTGTGCAAAAGAAGATGATCCAAGACTTCATTATTTCAGAAATCATCATCTGTGATCGTGGTTCAAGTCAGAAACACGCGTTATCTCTGAATTCAGCCAAAGCTGAAAGCTACATGCTGATTTTGGAACTTGAGGACACATCCTGTCCCAGAGGAAAGGGAAAGTGAAGCTTTTGATGGCAGGAGGATGCATCACTGTTCAAGGCAGCAGAAGTTTGAGAATCTGGATAAAGACGTTTTATTTGTAAGAAAAGCAGCAGCTGCTTATTTCAGCAAGACATTGTCTGCATATTCTTTTGAAACATCCCTCCATTAAAGAGCTGAACTGGCCTACAGGAAGTCCAATTTTTTTCTTTAGATGAAAATATTTGATGAATCATGAAGGGCAAAAAATAGCAGACCACCCAGGACTGTTATCAGAGGAGAAAAGACATTCCTGTGCTGAAAGGCTCCTGACATAGTTTGTTTAGTTGTAAAAAGTAGCATTAAGCTAAACTTGTCCAAACCTGCTTCCATTAAATTAAAACATGGGATTATAATTCATAATAGTAGCAGGATTCAGGTTCAGCTTCTGATGGTTTATAGTGAAAGAAATACTTTGAGATGTACCAATTGTTGCTTTTTGTTTTAAAATTTACGTAAATTTAACAAACTGAATTTGTTGTATGATGGGATTAAAGCCATATTATGCAACTTTTTCATATTTTTAAATCATGTTCTTGAGCCAGTATGTGCTAAAATGACCCTTTACAGGGTTAATGAAATGTCACTCAGACCCCCACCGCCCTCTGTGGCCAGAATACCACACTTGCAACTTCAGAGTGGCGGTCCACTCCCTGCTGGACTTAGTAAAGTGGAGCCGACATGCCTGGTGCTGCAGTCTGCTTCCAGCATGTTTCCTGCATATTTTAGATCATGAACACAGCTGATTTGTTTGATTTAGTGATGAACCGCTCCTGTAGACACTAATGAAGGCTGAGGAGACATTTCAGCAGTTACATTATCTGCTATGGGCTCGACACACAGGAGGCGACATCACCTCTCCTCCATTCATTTTCAATGAGACATGCATGACAAAGCTATAATCGTGGGTCTCCCTCCTGCTAAGCGACACGTGAAAAACGTGCATGTGAAATTTTGTGCTCGTGCATGTGTCGTGCACACAATCCCAGAAAGTTGAGAAAATTTCAACTTTTCATTGCTGTCGCTTGGACAAGGACCAATCAGCAGGGGTTTCACTGACTGACCAATGAGCAGACAGGATGCTTCTCAGTACATCTCCGAGCAAACATGGAGGAAAAGTTAATACTTGCCGTGTCTGATGTCCCAGAGCTTTACAAGACTTCACTTAACTCTAGCAAAACTTTGTGAGACTTCATATCTACCACTGTTTCAACTCTGAACTGCTTTAATAACCCAAAATTCCCTCCAGTCTGACGGCCAATCAAAACAACGGAAGACTCGCTATTCACCCTGGAACAGAGGCGTCGCTGGCTTTTGTCGCTGGCCACATGTCGCTGGCCACATGTCGCCTCCTGTGAGTCAAGTTATCAAAGCGATGAGTTTTGCTGATCGCGGCCATTTGTCGCCTCTCGTGTGTCAAGCCCATTAAAAAGACGAACGCACAGCGAGGAGATAAATTTCACTTTTGGTTTCACTAACAGACACTAGGGGGTGCTAAAAGCAAGCCAAAACTGCATAATATCCCTTTAAACAAGAATGAGAAGTTGCCTAATGACAAAAAGGCAAAGATCTTCAAATAAAACCTCAATAACATGAGACTAGAGTCCTTTTGTAGTGGATACAACCATATTAATGACGCAACATCAGATCAAACGTCTGTACGTAGCGAGCAACACATGGATTCCACCTACAAACATCTGTTAACAGCTGTTTCACCAGATGCATAATAGAATTCATGAAATGTTTCATTTCACTCAGATAAACTCTGTACTCTTTACAAATCAGCAAAAACATTTATTTATGCAAACAAATTATACAATTTATCATGACTTTATAAATAAATAAAACTTTGTTGGAGGCAGATCTTTTGCAGATGAAGCAGAATTTAAATTCATTTTTCACAAAGGGAATTTTTAAGGCAATTTTCCCAAAATCAAATCAAAATTCAGACATGTTGGTTCTTTTTAGGAACTACATGAACTTCTGAAGACTTTCTGCATTATTAAATCCGTACAGGTTTGCTCATTAGCTGAAATCTGTTAGAATCTCGTTGCCATCTTAAATATTCAGGACAACATTTAGAGCTCTAATCATTTCCATAAGCTACAGAATAAAGCTTGTGCCAATTTAAATCAGAGATGGTTAATCTGTCCTAAAAACAAATGATGCACCTGTTCGTACCTGGAGACGAGGACGACTGGTGCACTTTCTTCCTCAGTAACAATCTCTGGTTACAACTGCTTTGCAGACTTGTGAGTGATGGTGAACACTGGTGCACACCCATCCAACAGCCACACCCACATTAAAGAGGAAGTCAGCTGTGCACAGATTAAAGCTCTGTTCCACTGATCCCATCAGCGTTCATTCAAAAACACATTCACAGGCATGTGGGTGAAATCCTCCATGATCCATGACCTGGTCATACGACCAACACAGAACTGGTTTCTGGTATTCAGATGTAAAACGTTCCCTTTCAGTAAATGACTTTATTCGATGCTGGGAGTGGATTTGCATTGAGAAGTTCCTGCTTTAGATGATTGAGTTAAAACTACGTTAACACTAATCTGTTAAAAAGGAAAACTCACATATTTTCTAACAAAATCACATGTTTTGGTTTTTTTGTTCCTGTTTATTTTAGGATTTAACTCGGTGGAGTCAAACCTGGTCCCTGAGGGCCAGAGCCTGCACGCTTAGATGTTTCTCTGCTCAAACACCCGATTTGAATCAATGGGCCAACTTGAGGACATGATGAACAGGCAGATATGTCGGAGGAGGAACACAGCTAAAACATGCAAGATAGTTTCCTTTAAGGATTAAGAGTGGACACACTGATTTTATTATTTTTCCCCAACAAAAAGAAAAGAAAAACAGTCTAATCTTAGTCCTTTGTGTGTTTAAATATCAAAACAGAAACATTTAAATGATCAACCTAAAGGATTAAGGAAATATTTACTAGTTTTTTGCCCCTTTTTCTAATTCTGCTTTGCAGCACTGACATGGAGCCTTTAACTCCTCATAGAAAAGCCCTTAAACAAGTGAAAGAGACTGTCTGGTGTTTATTATCCACCTCAGCTCCTCATTAAATGCACCAGACATCCTATTTAAACTGACAGCTTCTATAGAGGACAGCACAGACAAACAGGAGGACACATGCGGTCACCACCCACCCATGTGGAGGACGCTCCACTCATGCTAACCTCATGGCTGAGCTGCTGACTGGGTTTTTTTTTACGATCCCAGCACACTGACAGGGGTGGGACTTGTGTGATGCTCCTCAGCTGACAAAGGCCAGGTTTCAGGCCCATCTGCTGCACTAATAGCCATGGCTACCAGTGACCCTTCCCCAGTGGAGCATCAACTAGGACAGTCCATTGTCTCCAACAGGGAGCCTGGTTTCACAGTGACATCACTGCTGCTGCAGCAGCCGGCTCAGACTCCAGCTCAGGTTCATCAAGTGCATTCTCACACCAACATCTCAGCCTCTCTCATCATGATAAGATTTAAAAAATGCACAGAGGATTCTTTTTGGTTCCGATTGGGTCAAATTCCTCAGACAGAATTCACAAACTGACACCAAATTAATTCCAGACTGGCCATTAGGCAGCA
This sequence comes from Aphyosemion australe, assembly GCA_006937985.1. Lineage (NCBI taxonomy): Eukaryota > Metazoa > Chordata > Actinopteri > Cyprinodontiformes > Nothobranchiidae > Aphyosemion > Aphyosemion australe. The sequence goes on along the minus strand of SSNS01000101.1, from coordinate 1,140,485 downwards.
TTGCAGCAACTCTGCGTGGTGTCATTGATATTTTTGGCTGGTTCTGTGTTCCTGGCTGAGCCTCCCACACAACACTTCAGTCACCACACACACACACACACACACACACACACACACACACACACACACACACACACACACACACACACACACACTTCTGCTGACAAACCAGCACGTTCTGCCTCTCATGTATCTGCATCCTTTAGCTGAATAAATATAGTTTAACACATTCAGAAGGAGAGAATAAAGTTTCTCTGATTCATGATGACTAGGAGCGACCACATGGCAGGAAGCTTCAATCTGACGTCTCAGAATAAAAAAGGAGGGACTGGGTGTGCGCACACCCTCAACCCAACTAACAGAACCTTAAAGTCACCTCATGCAGACCTAATTAACCCCACAGTATCCCTTCAAGTCTGTCCTGACACTAGATTGGAGCCCAAACAGTCAGAAGCCGACTCACCTGCGTCGCAGCTCCCGGAGTGAAGGGAGTGTGTGTGCGCGTGTATGTGTGTGTGCGGGGGGGCGTGGATGTGAGAGTGTGTGAGTCGATGCTGCAGGATAGCTGCACGCTGTCTCTCCTCTCTCTGCCTTTGTCTGCTTCAGTCTGAGAGCCGAGCCTGTGCCTGGCTTCCTGAAGGAGCCACTGGGTCCTAAAGAGCGCTGGACCCGCCCACCGTGGGGGGAAAGGTGTGAGTCCACGTGGGGTGGAGCTGGGAGGTGGCAGGACAGGCCTGGAGGAGGATGACAAATCAAAATGCCTCAAAAGATTCTGATGAAATGTACAGAAGATTTTACTGTTTGCATCTGATTATTTTTCTCTGGCAATGTTGTATTTTAGATTGGAGCCCAAACAGTCAGAAGCCGACTCACCTGCGTCGCAGCTCCCGGAGTGAAGGGAGTGTGTGTGCGCGTGTATGTGTGTGTGCGGGGGGGCGTGGATGTGAGAGTGTGTGAGTCGATGCTGCAGGATAGCTGCACGCTGTCTCTCCTCTCTCTGCCTTTGTCTGCTTCAGTCTGAGAGCCGAGCCTGTGCCTGGCTTCCTGAAGGAGCCACTGGGTCCTAAAGAGCGCTGGACCCGCCCACCGTGGGGGGAAAGGTGTGAGTCCACGTGGGGTGGAGCTGGGAGGTGGCAGGACAGGCCTGGAGGAGGATGACAAATCAAAATGCCTCAAAAGATTCTGATGAAATGTACAGAAGATTTTACTGTTTGCATCTGATTATTTTTCTCTGGCAATGTTGTATTTTAACCTGAAAGGCATTATAAACCACTTTTAAGTCTATTTTTGTGTAATACATAAATCAAATCATTTCAGATACCTTCCTGAATGGCATCAGTTTAAAGAAATAGCTTTTACATCCTCCAGGACCACCCGCATAATTAAAACTAAATGTAGTCAAGTAGATGTTGAAGTAGACGCCCCCTAGTGACCGGTTTCAGTACAAGTTTGAAGTCCCTCCATGTGAAGAATGGGATGTTTTTCATTGTTTAAAACTGAAAATAATTTTCCAGTGTGTTTAGTTGTATTCAGTTATTAGATCCTTTTTAACAGTGGTTAAAGGTGGAATATGGAACACGAACACCAAAGCGACATCTAGTGTGTGGAGGTTGGTCTGGTTTTTATATAAGTCAGAGGTCTAAGACTAATAGGCTAATGGCTAGTCTGAGTACAGCTAAAACAAAAGTACATTACTGCCTTATTAAAATGGTTCCAACCTATAAATCTTTCAGCAGTTTACGTTACATTATTTTATAAACCTTTACACCACTCTCAGTTTCACAGGAATATGAAGAAAATTCTGTCAGATCTGAATCCTGCACAAGAATTTCCACATTTGGTACTGATGGTTGTATTTATGCGTGTAAATATCCACATACTTCCATGTAAGTAACTGGGAAATGCTACACTGATGTCAGAGTAAAGGTTCATGAAGTATATTGCACGAACTGCTATGAAATGTAGGAGATTGGTCAGCATTTCTCTTTGTCACTGCTGTACTTGTGCTAGCCATTAGCTAATGAGTCCTCTGAGACTCTATTTCTCTGAACAGAGGCTGTTCAGGAGACATATTAAAATAAATGTTTTAAGTTTCACATAAAAACAAAACTTGCACATTTGGAACATTGTGCAATTGCAATATCACATTGGTGGTTAGTGGGTCTATCTGGATGTATTTTACATGCAGTCTGTGACTTTTTTTAAAATCTCTGCTGTATTTTTGCATGTTAGATTTATGATAATGCATTTTTGATGGGCAAAATGGGCAAATAAACCCTTTACAGACTGATGGTCCTAATGAATCCTAAACCACTTTGCTGCTTGGTCTGAGGCTCTTTTGTTGGCAGCAGATGAAAGCTTCATTACCTCACTGTTTTTGTTCAGATCTTCTCTTTTTTGTTCCCTTAAAAAGGTGTTTCAGTATCAGTGGTCCGTGTGACTTGTGTCCAAACAGTAAAAGCTTTTAAAGACCTCAAAATTGTTCAAATAACTGATCCAGGTCCAGCCCACTTCCTCATTGTTGCTTTTCACTGAACATGTGCTCTAGTCTGATGATATTTCCCAGCGCTTATTGTATTCTGTCTTGAGTTTAACTTTTGAAGAGGTGCATTTTTCATGTCTGCATGCAGCGCTGACAAGAGTGATGCAGTTTTAATGATGGGAAAGTCAACAAGTTAGCAGCAGCAGGGGTGACTGGTTCAGCTGAATCACCGTATGAGACGGGTGAAAGCATCAAAGTGATGTCACGTACGGATGAGGTTGTCATTTCAGAAACATCCCACAAAGGAGCCCACACTGATGAAAGGAATGCATAGATGCCGCTGTGCTTGAAATCACAAAACACAAAAACACGGCTGCTTTTTAAGCAGAAATGTTAGAAAGCATGTGACTCAGAAATTGTCTGTTGATTTTGTTTTCGTAGCATTTTCAAGAGCAACAAATGCACATTTGTACTAGAAAGAAAAACAGAGAAAGTACAAATTTAATTTGTGTCATGATCTGTGTGCCTTGTGTTTCTGTTGTTTTGCTTTTCCCCTCAGCTCAGTTAATCATGCACATCTGCTGCCTGTCAGTATTCAGCTCACCTGTTCATTGTCTACAATCACCTTCCTTAGTAATATTCTCTTTTGTTGGATTCTCCCTGTTTAACCTGATTTGACCCTTTTGCTTCCTGGGATCTTCCTGTGTCAGCTCCTGAGTATTTTGGTTTTTATTGATTAAATTACTGTATTTTTGAGCCTACCTGTGAGCCTCCTGGGATTTGCTACCTGTACTTGGGTCTTACTTCAACCTGTAAGGATAAATTTGATTAATGCCCTTTCTTTAACTGGATTTGTGATTCTTTCACTGACACTCTGGGTTCTGTGATGTGTTCCTTATTAAATATTAGAGGAGAGCTTAATAATCTCAGGATAACCCTCCTTTTCCAGATAGATAAGATGCAGGTGGTATCCTTGGACAACTGTAAATAATTTCTTTGTTTCACTACTTCTGGAAGAGACGGTGTGTGTGTGTGTGTGTGTGTGTGTGTGTGTGTGTGTGTGTGTGTGTGTGTGTGTGTGTGTGTGTGTGTGTGTGTGTGTGTGCTCTGTCTTCTCAAACCCCCAGTTGGTTGCGACCGATAGCTGCTCATACTGATCCAGGTTCTGCTGGAGGTTTCTTCCTGTTAAAGGGGAGTTTTCCTCTCTACTGTCGCCACATGCTTGCAAGTCAGTGACTTGATGCAATCTGCTGGGTTTCCTTAGATAGAAAACTTTTAACTGATTGGAATAATGCACCATGAATTAATTATTACCGTGTGCTTTTCAGCAAATATTGTTACTGTTATACTATATCCTTATGTTGTTTGGTGCAGTGGTATCTTGGTTCTGTTGCACTTTTTCCAATTTTTTCTCTCTGCAGGTCTAGAAGCAGATTTTTGTGCATCCTATATTGTTATTTTTTCCCCTCACCTCTTCCTTTCCTCTATTCCCTTTCTCTTGTATTTCCGTCTCCATGTCCGTTGGGATTTAAAGCAACCAAAAGCATTTATAATAAAGTTTTAATATCAGGCGGTGCATTATAGCTGGATCTATAACACTCTACTTGTGAGTGAAAAACTGTAAGGCTTGTTTTCAGCACTCAGACATCAATTCTGATTGCTATACAGCCGAATAGGACACCGAAAAAAAACTGATTGGAGTATTGAGCCCAGGACAGAGCCTTGTGGAACTCCACATGTAAACAGTGCTGCAGCCGAAGGATACCAGTACAAAAGGAATGAGAAACTCATCCATCCATTCATCCTTTTCTCTCATAATTATCAAAAATAACAATATTAATAATTGAATGACTTAAATCATCTTATGAAAACTGTGATGATCCAATCCAGGAAACTACAAACCAAAACCTCAACAAGAGGTCACGGTCACATTTCAGAACACGCAAATGTAAACACTGAGAAACAGCAGAGATTCCTCACCAGCTTTGGCGTTTTTAAATAGTAACAAAGAAAACAGCAACGCTGTAGGTTTGAGTGCAGCATCTGTATCACTAAAGCTCTGATAGGCGCTGCAGAAGTGGTGTTCATTAGAGGAAAGATTAGATTTTTGAGCCTCTGAGTTTTCAAGAAATACTCACAAATGGCTGAAATGTGGCAAATACAAGAGTCACGTTTAGCCAAAAAAATGACCTGTTGGGAAAATGTTTCCCATGATGGGCTTCAGAATTGGGCCTCAATGGAAATGTGCAAAGTTACAGGAAGTTCTCCTATAGAACAACTTGAGAACATTAAAACCCCTTAATTATAAATATTATATCATGATGAGTCAGAATGGAATGAACTTTATATAAAATATTATAATTATTTACTTTGATCATTTTTCTATATCAGGGCGTTCTCAGAAAACTTTATTTTCATTAGTATCAAGTTCTGCTTTTAAATTTGACAACTTTTTTCTTTTAATTAGCTGCACAAGGGATTTTTCTTGCTGGAGGTGTGAGGATATTAATTAGATGTGGGATTAAAGATGATTTGAACAGTTGTAACCATTTTCCATAATTAATTCAGCTATTTGACATAACGGCTTTAAACCAGAGGACCAGTGCAGGTCTTGGTTTTTAAAGAGCCAACAAAAGAAGCTGACTTTTTTCACAGCAGGCTCTGGTCCCTCTTTGTCATCTTCACTCTCCCCCCTCAGGCAGAAAAGCTCACGTTAAAACTCAGCTGTTGTCACACTCTGGAGCCTCTCCTTTGCATGTCACACATAACTCTAATTCACTCTGATCACTGGCTGCTCCACACCTCCCTCGAGACACCGCCCGACGGAGGGGCACAGGAAGGAGAGGAGGATCATGGGTTTGGGGGGATTTTGGAGGAGGAGCAGATTTGGGTTATTTGGCTCTCAGCTGGATGCTGAGCTTCTCCTCGTAGCAACAGTGACTTTCCAAACCTGTCCTCTTTGTGATAACTTTAACAAAACAAGTGATTTAACAAGTAAAGAAAAGAGCTGGTCAGCATCATGTTATATAAACCGAAGGGTTAAAGTTATGAAACTTTATTCAGAGGATCTGCAACCTGCGGCTCTGGGGCCAAATGCAGCCTTTTGGTCTCTCTGCAGCGACTCTTTGTTGCTTTGACCAAAAATAACTCAGAAATTAGATCAGTTTTCATCATAACAATATGGAGGTCAGCTTTAGAGGTCCTTAAATGAAAATCTGTCAGTTTACATCTCTGATTTCAGACAGTTTCATGTTTTAGACGCTGTGGGGAGGTTTGGTCTTTGCAAACATAGATTTATATGGTTCATTGAAATTCATGGACAAAAATATGGCAAATTGTTCTAATAACAATGAAAAATGAAATCCTTTGATTTAAAAATGTGTTGAGTTAAATGTCTTCTAATTGAGTCACAATTCAACAAAACTCCTTTGAATGTTCATTCTGGGTAATTTTCCACAAGGATTCGAATAGATCAGATCTCTAGAAGCTACTAGTGATACATTTCAGCAAAGCGGGAATAAATAATAAAATTAAGGTTTTTTTAATCCTCTTTAAGAGTTTGCTCTTGTCTATGTGTTCCTAGTGCATTTTTTGTGCAGACAGGTGTTTTTGTGAATAATTTTTGCTATGCTAATGATCTCATTTTTTCACAGGATGTGTATTTTGGGGGAATTATTAAAAATATTTTTTTTAAAAATCCCTTACTCCATTTAATATAATGCTAAAATGATTTTATAGCGTTCTTGCGCCTTTGTCATTTTTTTGTGCTATTGACTCCCATGTAAATCATTTTTTCTAATAAGCCTAAATATTAGCACATTTATTATTATTATTATTATTATTATTATTATTATTATTATTATTATTATTATTATTATTATTATTATTATGTCTGGGTTCCCAGATCAGTCACACATTCAATATTTAGTTTTTACCATTTTCCACTAGATTGCGTATTTCCCCCATGTATAGTGGGGCAATGACTAACACTGCATTCAAATAAAAAATGATTAAAAATATTTTTATGCCCATTTGTGACTCTCCAAGGTGTTGAAAATTCATCCCCAAAACAAATCCTCAGGGTATCACAAACAAAAATGTTTTTTCATTTCTGGTTTTGATTGTAAACCCGGCAATAAAGGGGTAAAATCTCAGAAACACAAATATTTTATTATATTTTGTGAGAACTGAAGTCAAGGATGAAATTCATGTAAACAAAATTGGGACTTATGAAATATTATATAATATATCTATGACAATTTATTACAATTCCTTAATTTCATAATGTAAACAACTATAGTTTCTATAGATCAGGGTAGGCACCTCCCCTCCCAGAGGACCTGTATCCAGCATGTTTTAGTTGTCTCCCTGCTGATTTGAATCAGCAGCTTCTGCAGAGCTCGATGAGCTGCTGACCTGGTGAATCAACTGAGTTGGAGTAGGGAAACAACTAAAACATGCTGGATACCGGCCCTCGGGGAGGGGAGCTGTCTACTCCTGCTAAACATTGTTTATTTAACGCTTATTGAGTTGTTGTCTTTATTTCAGGATTCAGAAATGACCAATATGATTGTAAAGGTTGCGGATCACTGACCTGTGACCTTTTCACAGTCCAGGCCTCATCAGAGCAACGAGTGGAATCAAAACTGAGCAGAAAGTTTGAAACAAAACAAAAGAGGGATATATGATGTCAGACGCTGGCTTGAAACTCAATTGTTCTGGTTTCTAATTGGATAAAACTCCATTCCGTCTCAGAGGAGGAGTTTTATTTTGATCGTATCTCACAATGCCTTTTGTTTCTTTACTCAAATGTTTCCTGGAGAAAAAAATAGAAAAGAATCTCCATAGAACATCAGAACATGACAACATCTCTCCCAAAGTTACCAACGTTTTTCATATAATTGCAATTAAAAATCAAATTGCAGGAAATGCACGGATGTGTTTTTATCTTTACATTTCAACCACGCGTCGTTTCTGAAAACGAATTCCTGAATAATAAACTTAGCTTTGATTTAGATAAAACACCAACAAGTCTGCAGAAACACAGCGTTTCGGACCCAGAGCTGTAGAAGGTGGGCTGATGAACAAGCATAAGTGCTTCACAGCTGGTGTCTGGGGAAACACGAGAAAAAGGGTGGAGATGGACAGCCAGCAAGGGGAGGGGCGGCGGAGGCCATGGTGGGGGTTTGCAGCCATGGCGACTGATGGAGGAGGAAGTAAACAGATGTCCACAAGCTGGCAGACAGGCCCGAAGTGGCCGAGCCACTGAGAGACAGGTGGACGTCCAGAAACACAGCGGGACAAGCCAAGCGCGGCCTCCATACGCAACAGCAACCGAGTTTCACATAAACAAATCTGTCCCTGTTTAATTTAGAGAATTTAATATAAATAATGTCCTTATTTACACTAAAGGAGCGTTTTTGTTCCACACTGTGAGTCCATCTGGCCCTGTCCTTTACTCCAACACTAAACTGGTCCAACTTAAAACTTTAAACATGCTGATGAAGCCTGATGGGTAAAGGAAGCGTCATCATCTGAGTCAGTGATTCCTCGTGATGCATCGGCGATGCTGCTGAGACAAAGCCTCCATCAGCAGAAAAAGAAGTAAATATTCCTAACTTAAAGCCATGCGATGCAACTTTTTCATATTTTAAATTATGTCCTTGAGCCAGTTTGTGCTACAATGACCCTTTACAGGGTTAATGAAATGTCACTCAGACCTCCACCGCCCTCTGTGGCCAGAATACCACACTTGCAACTTCAGAGTGGCAGTCTGGTCCCTGTTGACTTTGCAAAAAATGGAGCTGACACGCCCGGTGCTGCAGTCTGCTTCCAGCATGTTTCCTGCATGTTTTAGATCATGAACACAGCTGATTTGTTTGATTTAGTGATGAACCGCTCCTGTAGACACTAATGAAGGCTGAGGAGACATTTCAGCTGTTAGATTAAGGTGTTAAAAAGACGAACGCACAGCGAGGAGATGAGTTTCACTTTCACTAACGGACACTAGGGGGTGCTAAAAGCAATCCAAATCTTCCAAGTGTGCCTTTAAAGGTATCATATAAAGTCCATGATGCTGCTGAATCTGAGCATGAGAAGAACAGGAGACATGTCGCCGCCGACTGTCCTCAGTTACTGTCAACATGAGCTCGAGCTCTTCAGACCCAGCTGCTCAGAGAAATACTCAGATCAGAGGACAGATTTAGGGTCGGAGGTGAGTGAGTCACGGTTTGATGAGGATGCTCAGAAATATGAGTCAGACGTGCTTTCTGGGAATTTATGTAAATAAATGACTGTTAACCTGTTCAAACTCAGATGCAGCCTGATGATCACTTCTGTACACATCTGCTTATAGAAAATAAAAAATTTGAAAATTAAACAGAAAATATGAAACCTTCACCTTCATCATTCCTCATTTCAATGTTTCCTTTTAAAGCTTTTTAGATAACTTGCCAACAATTGTTTTCACCAGACATTTAGGCAAATTCCAGAGCAGCATCATTATATGACAGTAATTAACCTTCCTGATCTGCAAGGCTTTTAATGTGAAATTACTCTTAAAGAGACACATCTGTTCTCTCAGCCTGAGAGCAGCAGGACTCCTGGTGAAGTGATGGAGGTGTTGGAGAAGAGCGCGACAGCTCTCTGTTGTGATGCCAGCAACATTTAACAAGACCTTATCGGTTTCCATGGAAGCTCATTCACAGGCAGACTCTTCAGGAAGTCCACCACCAGATTAACGGTTCGGAAAGAAGCTTTTTCTCCATCAGAGACACAATAAAACTGTCCCGTCTGATTTGTCACACGTTATTAAGTTATCTTAATTCCATGTTTTATATAATTGCACTATGAATCTTTATAAATCAGGACGTTGCATCTATGCTGCAGCTTGAGTAATATTATCTGGTTTTGAAGCTAAATAGGTGTTTAGTAGGAGGGCGGTTCAGTATTAGAGAGAGAGGGTCCTAAAAAAGAGCAACATGACTTGGATTCCCCTTTCTGCTCGTTCAAAGCACCGTGTGGGGAGTCACCATTTCGCTGTCTCAAGTAGCTTTGTCTGCTCTGCAGATTTTCTAATGAGGGGCTTTTGGAGGAGGATGACAGAGCACTCTGTCCATCCTGTTGGGGAGGAGGGGGGTCTTTAAAGTAAACCAGCCATGCTCTGTCCACGGAGACGCTTAATGCCACATCCAGCCCCCCCACCGTCCTACTCAGATGCCCTGCTGGCAGCTTGGCAGCACTATTAGGACTGAGAAGGGTGGCATTAGTCTGAAACTCTCATTATGTCAGATATGCTGAAAACCTCTAATCCAGCCTCCAAATGATAGGGGAGGAATTTAAAAAAAAGAAAGAAGGCAGAACAAGAAGGATGCACGACTCAGACACTCTTTGTTTGTGCAGCGTGAAAAGAAATCTGGAAATAGTTGCAGTATTTTAGTATAATCTGAGGTTTTTGGCTTATGCATGATTTTAATGAGATTAGAAATCAGTATTTGACACAATCAAAAAGAAAAATGCAGCTGTTTAATTAAATATTTACATTTATGAGAAATCTTTTTAAAAATCTCATACCTTTATAGCAGACAGGTCTATACAATAATGGCTGATTTTTCTTCAGCATGCAAAAAGATTCATTTTGACATTACTAATTTGTTTTAATGCATAATTTTTAACCTTAAGGTGCATAAAAGTTATAATAATTATTTATTCCATCATTTTTGGTTCATCTGAATGAAAGTTAAAACATCCAAGTCTGAATTTCTGCTCCTGACATTCGAATGATTATATTTGTGTGTTTGTAGCAAAGATATTTAAATATAAGAACTTTTTTAAATCCAAAACTTATCATAAAGGAAAAAATATTATGCATAAATTGTTAGACGATGGGTTTGAGACATTTGTCTTCATTGTTTTTATCCTTTTCTGATGTCTTAAAGTCCACCAGATTTGATCAGAACCTGGAAAAATTTTAAAATGTTTAACAATCATCTAAATCCTCCTCTGATTATAAATATATATTTATATATTCATTTTAGCAGATGAAAATCTCCCAAAAATAGTAGACTGAACCTTAAAGAAGACTAAATCCAGTCTGATGATGTTTAATTTAAAATATTTTTATTGGGTGTTTTTTAAATCTGCAGCTGTTTGTGGGAGATGTTAAACCCAACATTTATTCAGCCATCGATCATCAGAGGTTTATTTACTAAAATGGGTAAAAATATGACAGAGCTCATCCTACACACTGTCTTTGAGATTAGGATTAAGAGAAAAGAGCAATAAGCTAACAGACAGCCTCATTCTGCTGAAATGTCACAATAATTTCTCACCAAGCAGCAGATTTATGTTGTGCATTTAAAATAAATGTTAAACAACACAGAAACAGGAAAATAATGAGAAGTTTTGATTTTTTGTTTTAGAATTAAAATGTAGAACGTGTCTACCCTCTGCTGGACAATTATGGCATTACAACATCTACAGGATAATCTAACACTTTTGATCTGATTTGGCCCTTTACTGTAACCTGTCCTTGGTCAAGGAGGGTGGAAATGTGTCTTTCTTTATTTTTGTTTATTTATAAAAAAATGTTTTTATGTGCCAAATATGTTGTTGCATGTTTATTCAAGTGTGTGCATTTAATGATCATTGTCACAATAGAGAGATGGAAAAAAGGAAAAAAGAAAAAAAAACTGAGGAAGGAAAAAATTTGCAAAAATCTAAAGTTTAGTTCACTTGTTTACTTTTCAAAATAAAAGCACGAGTCTTGACTACTAGTTGACCTGGCTTGACCATTTTTAATGTCTAGTTTTATTCTGGATTAGAAAATTTTTTATTTGTGTTTTTATCAATCAGATAAGAATTAAAAAAATTAAATTACAGGTAGCCTACAAAAATGTCACAAAAACATGCAATTCTACACAGACAGTTTTTCACTTGATTCAATATAATATAATATAATATAATATAATATAATTTTTATTTTATTTACATGTGAGTTTATTTCAAGTGTGACAAGTATCTCAGCTCTTAATTTGAAAATTCGCTCCATCCGGACGTGTCCCGGTCCACTCTCCCAGCTGGGCAGCCCAGACAAAGCTGTGAGGTTTCTGGTGGAGAAGGCGCTTCTGCTGCCAGCGGATGAAGAAGAAGATGTCCGTGAACGAGGTGTACGTGTTCCGACCCTTCAAGCTGATCGCGCTGCTCTGCGTCTTCCTGGCTCTGGTTCTGGACGTGGTGGCTCTGCTCAGCCCCGCCTGGGTCACCGCCGAACATTTCTCCCTGTCCCTGTGGGAGTCATGCTCCCAGCCCAAGGCTCAACATCCCGCAGAGGAGGCGCACTGGAGCTGCTTCTCCACCCTCACATCTGGTAGGAGCTTGTTTTTGACTTTCTGGCCTTGGAGGTTGGGAGGAAATGTTCCTGTGACCTTTTAGATCTGTGCAAAAGAGAAAAGTTTTAGGAATTTGTTTTTCATCATTTAAAATAAAATTTAAATAGTCCTATTTGTGTTTTTGTGCAATATTGATGACATTTATAGATCCTGCAACAGGGATGATCTGAGCCCTGAAGTTCAGGGTCATAATGTAAAGCAGGGAAAATAATAAAACAGTTCTTAGAAAAAGCACCGATTGTGGTTTTGGGAGGTCGATATCAATGTGCTGTTCTTGTCTTCATGGAAGGTCTGTTATTGTTTACATGACTTTGAGCTCATGGACACAAAAATATTACTTTAAGTTCCAGATCATTGGTTAGGCAGAACATTATTACCGGTACTACTGACTGATTCCAGTCACCAGCTGATTTTGTCTATTTATAAGAATATTCAGTTAGATTGAAAACAGTGTGTTTTAGTTTTACTGGTTTATTAGGATGCACCTGCTGCAGAGTAGCTGTTAAATGTTAAATTATATAAAATGTGTCTTTCTTTTCTAAAATAGTGTAAAGTTATGAAATAAAATGATTCCTGCACATTTCTAAGTAACTCAAGTTTTTTCTCAAAACATCTGTCACCTCTGGCTTGGCGGAGTTTGTTTCCTTTGGCCTGTTGATCAGCCCATGACACATCTGGCTCTGTGTGCTGCTCAGAAATGTCCTCAGTTCATACCAGAAGAATGACGTGGAGTCCTTTAGATTATCCACCCAACAAGCCAAACTTCTCTGATGAGCTGATTTAGTTTGGTTCTTTAGCGGTGGGCAAACAGCTGATCCATGCGTTGTTTACTGTTTATTCTTGATCATTATTATGATATTCTGCAGTAGAAACATGATCAAAATCTAATGTAAAATGAAAATAAATCCTCTAACACATCTTTAGAAGTTTGAAGTAGGGGTCGGCCGATATTTACCGTTTTTTTTTTCATACATTGGCCGATATTTGTCCTTAGTGAAGCCGATTTAAAGTCAGGCACATCTCCGGGCAGCCCGGTGTTGCAGAATTTAATTTAAATGTATTTTTACGTTCACTAATAACATTTGCATAAAAATACTCTAAATTAACTTTATTTAGGTGTCTGACTTTAACACTGATCAGTGCACAAAGTTAAGATTTAACAGTTGGTTAAATTCAGAGTTCAAACACTGACTCAGCTTCAGAAGTTTTAGCATCAACTGATGTTATTGAAAATAAGGTGGAAAACGTCTAGATATCAGCCATAAAAATCAGCCCATAAAAATCAGCCCATGAAAATCGGCAATACATATCAGCATCGGCATCGGCAATAGAAAAAGCAATATTGGTCAACCTCTAGTTTGAAGTAGAGCTGCACCAATTTGGAGATTTCTCATTTTATTATTATGGTAGTGATGACCAACATACAACACCAATTCTGATTTTGAGGTCTGATTCCGGTTTCCAGTTGTGACCAGCCCTGACCAGCCGATACCAATTTTTGTCAATTTTGATTAAAATCAAATATTTACAGTAATGCTTCTTTTAAGGATTCATTTGAAACGTTTGATTCTTGAAGTAAAAACGTTCACATGCAAGATATGAGTGTTAGCATGAATTAGCATTTAGCAATAAGCCAAGAATGAATCTAGTCATTTCTATTCCTGCTTGCTAATGGTGTATTCTCTGGCCAAAAGAAAAGCCTGATTTTTGAGTTTCAGTTTGGGCGATCACAAATTAAGACCATCATGCTGATTATTGCCAACTACAATCACTGTTTGTTTTTGTTTATTTGTTGTTTTTGCTGCATCTCTAAATTTTTTGTTCAGTACTAAACAACACCTGTGTATTTAACAGAAACAAAGTTTGAGTTTTTAACCAAAACAAATTCATCCCTTTTTCCCATCAGTGAAGTCAGCATCTCGAATAGATCATTCATACTAAAACAACAGATGTGTAAATGTTTACCTAGTCTAGACCAGACTGGTATCAGCAGGTCAGAGGTGTACACAACCCAGAAACCAGTATCGGCCTTCTAAATCAGAATCGTTGCATCTATTTATAAAACAAAGACCGAAGAGCCTCTAAAAAATCCTGTATACCTAATGAGCCCTTAGTCATTTTTGTCATATTTGCTTCCCATAGTGATTTGAACCTTTTTAAAGGACTAAATGGCTCCATTGTGTGATTTTACCACCATCGCTCTGTTAAACTTTCCCAGATTCAAACCTCAGCCTGCAGAGCGCTCTCTGATTTTGTGGAATGTGTCGGGCTGAATGGGAGGCGGGCTCGCTGCTTTGAGTGTGTGCACGGCTCATTAAAACAACAGTGGAGGGGTGGGTGTGAGGTCAAAGGTGAAGATCGCCGAAGGGCAAAAGGAGACCGATTATCCACACCTTCTCAGAGCTCCAGTTTATTTTTTATGTGATGTCATTTGGCAGCATCAACATGGCTGTAACGCGAGAGCACTGTTTTTATGTGCGTCAAAACTAATAATATAACCACATAATGAACTAAAGATGCTTCTCTGAAGGCTCGAGCCAACTGAGCTCAGATGGTTCTTCTCCTCGTCCTGATTTCAGATGAACCTGGAGCTCAGAGACCATCAAAAATAGACTTCTGAGCTGCGTTTAATGCAAATTATTCTGCTGTGTTGAGTCTTTAGTGGTTTGACACATCAAAGAGAGGAAATAAAACATTTTCTGCTGAATGCATGACAGGATCTGACTAAAGTGCTGAGGAGAGGAATCTATTTTTGTTAACGTCTCGCCAGGAAAGAATCTCCTGATGGAAAAGATGTGAAGAGTTTAGCTTGTTTGGAGTAAACGTTGTTTTAAAATCACTGTGGCTGACTAGAAAAGACCTGGCAGGCACAAGTCACAAGTCTGTTTAATATAAACTAAAAGCTTTAAGCAAACCTCAGCGTCTATGGGAGCAGTTTCAAACCAGCAGCTCTTTCACACCACACTGAATGTCTCAGGCCTGAAACTTCTACGGAAGCTCGGAAAGGCAAGATAAAAAAATATAAATAAATATTTTTAAATTGTAAAAATATAAATAAAGCAAGAAAGGTTTAGGGAAAATGCATTTGATTGGACTTTTTGAAAACACGTTTATTTATTTATTTGTTTGTTTGTTTTTACCTGTACCTCAGGCAGGGGCGTCGTACTGGGGGGAAAAGTGGACCTGACTACCCAGGGCCCAAGAGGGGAGAGGGGCCCATGTTTCCCACGATTCCCTCCCCCCCGTTTTTATTTAGAAAACATTGTGTCCCCTTTGTGTCAATTTGTTTCATTATATTGTTGTTTCCAACTAAATATGGGAAAATCGAACCAGACTTTATGTCAGTGTTCGTTTTCCCCAAAGGAGGAGCCCCCCCCCCCAGGAGACGTAAAATGGTTTATTCCACTCAGCAGCGGCGACAGGCTGCAAGCAGCAAGCCCAGCACGCTCTCAGACTGAAAGTTGCATTCATGTTCAGTGTTCAGTGTTTAATGCCTTTAGTTTCACCATCAAGATCAGTTATAAATTCATTAGTATTATTAGAATTATTATCTCGGCCGCCGCCAATAAATTCGCGGACCTCGCAGTAAAAACAGGTTCTCTCTGTGTGGATATTTCAGCTCCTTCCACTCATGGATCAGGACAAACTTGGTATCGATGGATTCCTGGTAATCTCAGGAATGTGAAGCTGCCAGTGTCATCATGCTATACGAACACCTGAATGCAACATACCTCAAAAACTGTCTTGTTAATCCCAGATGATCTACTTTAACTCTAGTAAGGTAAAGTTGCCCACAGTGGAGGTAACTGACTTTAAATGATGACCCATAATGAAAGCTGGAAAAAGGCATAGTCTAATTATTACATGAGCTCTTGTTGCAAGGTATGGAGATCCAAAAGTGACACAATTCAATAAATAACTAAAGCATTAATTAATTTTAGAAATGTATCATTAAATATTTTAAATATTTAATTACATGAACCATAAAAATATTTAATTCATTAAAATTAATTTATAGATATTTCATAATTTATTTCATTATTTCATGTTTGTTCATGATTTTGTTTTATCTGTCAACCTTGCCCATCAAAATCAGTGAGCAAGGCTCAGGTTGATAATGAACATGGCAGCTTATATGTTAGAGGGTTTTTATTGACATGGTCAGAGATATTTTATGCCTAACAAGTAAAACAGTTGCTGACCAAGAATTAGTGGTAAAACAGTACAAGAGGAATTTCAGGAGGAATTTCCTCACTGATTGAAAGACTACAGAATATCTGTAGAAGTACTCCTTCATGTGCTTGGTCAATTTAACCTTTCATTATTGCAACAATATATATCAGTATTAGCAAAGCTTAACATCATGAACCACATGATCCTTTTAGATGCAGCAGCAGCAGGGCCCTCATTCTCTCCAGATAGCACTGAGATTTCACTTTTATTATCCTGGCATTTGTATTTGCTCAATATAGAGGTTAAACTAAGATCACGTTTATTAACTTGTCTTACAGCATGACAAAAAATCTGCACGAGAGATATTAAACAAGTGAGCGTGGGGGCCCACCTAGATGGCTTGTACCTAGGGCCCAGAATTTGGTGCTACGCCCCTGACCTCAGGGCTTCCTAGCCACAGAGACAAAGCTAAAGTTGATGATAATGACGCTGCCTCAGCAGATTTGTCCTGTTGTAGTTTTGTACATTTGTTAATCACCCTCTCAGTTACAGAATCAGGCTCTAATAAGGGATTTTCTCTCAGATTCTTTGCTTTTGAGGAATGTTGACGGTGGTTGTGATGTTCTCCCACTTCCTCGGAAACCTCTGGATTTCATTCCCAGTGGCTTGTTGTTTACCTGTGTGATTGGGGGCCGTTCACCCTGACCACACAGCTCAGCTCAACCACAACAGCAGCAGAACGTCTCTCACAGCCCTGCAGACAGGAACTCAGATTAGGTTTCACTCATTTCTCACTAGTGAACCATAGATTTTATATGTTTATAAAACATTTACATGAATTTATAAGACTGAAGCTCTTTTAAGACGTGGTCTTGGCTGCATTCAGACTTTCGTTTTAAACCCTGCTGGTTTCTGATCAGCTCCTGGTTGTTTGTGGTTCTGATGAAACCCACGTGGGTCCATTCACGTCCCCGTGTGGGATTAGCGCTTGTCATCAGTTCAGTCGCGTTGTCCCATGAATTGTGTTTTTGTTGTCGAGTGGCGATACTCGTCGTTAACCTGCCTGTGTCCTGTCCTGCAGATTGGCAGATTGCCACCCTGGTGCTGCTGGGGGCCGGTGCGGTCGCTACGCTGGTGGCCTTTTTAGTGGCCCTGATTTCCCTCTGCTGGGGGCCACAGAGGCAACACTACCGCGTTGTAGCCGTCTTCCTCTTCACTGCAGGTACGTCTCCTTTACTAAAGCAGCTTTTCATGGATGAGCACTTTGTCCACCACAACAGTTTCCATACAGGCAGTTTGAAGGGGGGGGGGCACCGGGGAGCTGCCGGTCCTTGAGCCAAGAAAAAGCAGCCACAGAATTTGAAATCTAACAATTAAAATGAAGTCAGTGAGGAGAAAAATCCCACCAGAGTCCTCACTCCAGCTTCGCTTGTGGTTGAACGGCTGCGCCAGCCAAACCAGAGTCTAACGTTGGGGTGGAGGTGGAGTGGGGGGATCTGACATCAAACATATAATTAAGAAGAATGGTGAAGTCACATTCTTCTATTTGTTCAACTCTTAGCTCAGAGTTTATTATACTAGCAGTAGTAAAACCTTAACCACTCTCTACAAACCAAAATACAATATTATAGAATAAATAGACATCCTGTTTGCCAAAAATCCATACTTCTGCTTCACTTTGTGCCTTTAGTCCAGAGTTAAAGGTGAAAAGTATAAATCTAGACAAAGGATCTAAAAATAAAAAGGAATATTTGAGGTTTTTGAGGTGGGAAGATTGTGATGTTCTAACATGATTCTAAAATGCTGCAGACCACGTTATAAACCAAAGGTCTTTAGTAACAGAGAGGACCACTTCTGCTCTTTAAAGTGAAATATTCCCTTGTTGTGATTTGATTTTTCATTTACTTTGCAGAATCAGTTTCAGTATTGTCTTACAGAAATATGCAGCATCCTCTCTGTAAAAGCTGCTAAATGACTAGATTCAAAAATGTTGAATTAAAGGTTGAATACGGAACACGGACACTAGAGCTGGGCGATGTGGCCTAAAGTCAATGTCATGGTATATTGAGGAGTTCACCTCGATAGCGATAAATGGACGATAACTACATGTATGCACAAAAGCAAAAGTTGTCCACTAGATGGGGCTGTCACGTGTATTACGTTGAATCACGTTGTCATGTGACTCGAGGTGGTACAGCTTCTTAAAGGGACATGAACGTCGCCAACCTACACACATCTTCTCATTTTTTTTCTACCAAATTTATTGACATGGGAAAAACTATATTGATAAAAGTCAGAAATTTTGATAAAGATAAATTTTCAACTTATTGCCCAGCCCTAACGGACACTATAACGACATCTAGTGTTTAGAGGTGGTATTGCAACAACAGAACAAATTTTCCAGCCGTCGGCGTGTTGGGTCACTGCTGATACGTGAAGTGACCAGCCAGCACCATGTCCAGTGACGAATCGTACAGGGTAAGGACTAATTTCAAGTTTATTTTACAACAGTATTTACCGTTAAAACATCTTCTGGGCTCAGAATCAGCTGCTTGACTTGTCGAGGCCGCCATTTTACACAGCCCCAGCCTCGCCTTGTCGAGCGGACTTTTTTCCACAGCGGTGCCCTCTATTGGCTATTTAATGTAAACATAAACCCAGTGTCGTGCCCGTCAAAATAAAATTTAGATTTTTTTGCTTTTAAATAGTATCGGTATCTGTAAAAGTTAACCGATACCAGGTACCGATACCAGTTGCCTGAACGTGGCTTCACTGTGACTTGTCATTTCTGTTGTAGTTTTCTATATTGACCAATAGGGGGAGCTGTTTCAAACATTGTGAATGAAAGCAGAAACAGGCTCACACCTGAAAATGCAGAGATGACTATTTTCATCAAAAAGAACCTGCTGCTCATGTTTCCCAAAAAAGCTTAGTTCAGAGTCCACACTATAGCATGCTGACTATAGTTTTATGTTTGATTTAAATGTGGACACTGCGGTAGGTTCATAATTGTTATGTTCATGAAAGCTGGAGATGGCGCCAATTAGTTCATTTTATTTGTAGAAAACTGTGCAATGATTTCACAGAAAATGGTTATTTTTCACCTAATGTGATCTCTATTAATATATATATATATATATATATATATATATATATATATATATATATATATATATTTATCTAACTCAGCTTCTTTTCCTGTTGAAAGCAGAGAAGAAAATAAAACCTGTATTCCAATTCATTGCTTTTTTTGTGTGGTAGAAGTATCGGTAATCGGTATCGGCGAGTACTCAGATCCAAGTATCGGTATCGTATCGGTTTGGAAAAAACTGGTATCGGAGCATCCCTACTTTTAAATATAGCTTTTAAAGGAAAAACTGCACATTTATTCTGCTCACCTCTAAACGCCCCGTGGAGGTGTTATTGTTTAAAAATATAGCTTTTTTTTAATGTTCCAAAACCTTTAACTTAATTAAGTTATGTTAACTGGTTCTACTAAACCTAGTTGCTTACATGTAAAGTAATATACATTAACATACATTGTTATGTTAATAAAAGTAAATATATATTACTCTTTACATCTAAGCAGCTAGGTTTAGTGGAACCAGTTACCATAATTTAGTTAAGTTAATTCAACATTTCATTTCTTAGAGTGTGGATCAGATGATGTAAACATACAAGTGATCAGTAAAATATTACATTGTGATTTATTTACATATTATGGAAGATGATTAGGGCCACTGAAAAGAAAAAAAGAAAAAGATTTCTGACTTTATTCTCAGAAGTCAAAAAGTCAGAATTGTTTTTCTTTTCTTTTTTCTTTTCAGTGGCACTAATCCTCTTCCGTAACATTCTCCATGTAAAAAAACCTTGTAGATTATTAGAGTCATAACATTTTAAAACCGTGTGTTTGTGATGTTTGCTATTTCTGGTGTGTTCAAAGACCATAGGTTATTTCAAATTCTTCACAAGAATAGACAAATGTTCAAACCAACAACATTTAATTACAGAAACTATTAGGATTTCTCTTGTGGTCTGAAAACAACAAAGAGCCTCTGTAATTGGCTCAGAGACTCGGGCCCTTTTACTCAAACGCGTGGGAATGTTGTGTTATATTCCTTCCTGTGTGTAATTGCTTTAAGAGCCTAGCAAGAAGAATGTCTCCATGCAGACTTCCAGTCCCGAGCAGAGCAGCAGCAGAAGGGTTGGATTGTTAAACACCTCTTGGCAGGAGGACCGTGACTGTATGGTATTTATTTTCTTTCCAGAAATATGACCTCAGCCAGCTCAGCCTGGCCTCCATCAACACGACCACAGTCTCAGGCTACCGTCATTCCTCCCACACTGCTCCTGCTCAGTCCCGTAGGAAGGAAAGGTGGAGTCACATTCCCTCAAAAACCTTTCCTCAAGAGTCACCTAGTGTGCATGTAAAGGAAATCAGTCCTAAGATTTTACTTTTTAGAAGATCTGAATGAAACTGGTTCACACACCATTAAATACATGTGGGAGTTCAAATGAAATAGCCAGTAGTTGTAGTTGTTCCTCACTTCTCAAACTCAAACAGCTGATCAGACTTTCATTAGTGATGCTAGAATATGTGCTAAAGCCACTGAAGACAGAACAACAGAAGAACAGATTCCACTTCAAAACACCTCAGTTTCCTCTAAGAGAAAACCCCAAAATGTTTCATCTTTTCTGCTACTGTTCTATATGTATCCCATATAATATTTATGATTTTTAAAAATAAGCAAAACAGGTGATAAATTTGTGAGTCACTTGCAGAAATTGTGTGTAAGTTAGTGATCAGTCTGCATGGTGATTATGGGGTGCCATTTGTAAAGTCAGAGTCATAACTTAAGAGCAGTATTTTGGGTTATTTATCCTATCATAAGAGAAAAAAAATTGGAGTTAATTTTTCAAAATCATATTTCACCATTATATTCATACATTTATAAATGTTAAAGATCCCAACTAAATATTTAGTTAGCAAGCTAAATATTTCATTTAGAGTTAAATATTTATTTTACAAACTATACAAATATTTAGGTCAAATGTAAATATTTAGTTTGTAAAATAAATATTTAATTTACTAACTAAATATTTAATCTGTAACTAAATATTTAGTTTACTAACTAAATATTTAGTTACAGATTTAATATTTATTTTCCAAAATAAATATTTAGATCCTAGCTAAATGTTTATTTTGGGGCTAAACCTAAATATTGATTTTGCAAACTAAATGTTTGGCTCCAAAATAAATATTTAGTTAGTACTTTAAATATATATTTTACAAACTAAATATATAGGTCTGACCTAAATATTTACTATGTAAATTAAATATGTAGCTCTAAATTAAATATGTAGCTCTAAATTAAATATGTAGCTCTAAATTAAATATGTAGCTTGCTAACTAAATATTTAGTTTGGATCTTTAACATTTATAAATGTATGAATATAATGGTGAAAATGAACTCCAATTTTTTTTTCTCTTATGATAGGATAAATAACCCAAAATACTGCTGTTAAATTATGATACTTTAACTTTACAAATGGCACCCCAAGGGTGGTTGCACTGTCACCTCCTGGTGAGAGGGTTACAGGTATGAGTCCCAGCTGAGACCTTTTCTGTGTGGAGTTGGCATGCTCTCTCCATGCATGCTTGGACTTTCAATGTGCACTCCGATATCCTCCCACAGACCAAAAACATGCATGTTAGGCTGATTGATTGGAGAATCAAGGCATGAATGAGTGGGACTCGTTGAATGAGCACAGAAACACTGGTCTATAAATAAAAATCATGTGTTGTAGTTGTTTATGTAACAGCCAGCTCCCCCTCTTTAACAGAGTTGGTACTTTCCTCAGAAATCTGCAATATCCTATACATGCCCTCTAGTGGAGGACTGAAGTACTATAGCAGGAAAGTTCAAATTGCTATTTCACTATTACTAGTTACTCTTATTACAAAGTAAAATCTAACTTTTACATCGCTTTCCCTCATGTTGGTCATATTGATTGCACTGATGATGTGTTCACATCCATTTGAAAGGTCATGAATGACATGTTTTAATTTGAATGGACTCAAAGACATGCAGATGCTGAAAACACACGTAGTTTTAGTTTGGGTGAAATATGCAAAAACAAAAGAACTAATAAAGTTTAGACAGTATGGAATTTTGAAAATATTTATTTTACATTCAGTTTTTGACTAAATGTGCTGGGCTTAAAGGGGCAAGAAGTCTACAAATAAAATGAAAATACTTGAAGGGAGAGCCAATGAAATGTTTTCAATGGCAAAAACCAAGTGGAACAGAGTTTAAATATCATTTTTAAATGGTGCTATAAAAAATAAAAGTAGTGCCTGAATTGAAGACCGTATTGGGATAAAATGGTATTTATAGATATATAAATTGTGCTTCTATAGTGGTTTTAATGGTTTTCTCTGTGGTTCCAGTGGTTCTGCAGGCCTGCGCTCTGGTCCTCTACCCCATCAAGTTCATCGACGGAAACGTTCTGCACATCTATCATGAATTCAACTGGGGCTACGGGCTGGGCTGGGGGGCCACCGTCTTCATGCTGGGTGGAGGGATCCTGTTCTGCCTGCGGACGGACATTTATGACGATGCCATGTACTAGAAAACACACACAGGCGTTTCCTCTCTGGACACACGGCTGTGTGCACACATCTCTGTACTTCTTCTGTTATTTTTAGACATGTTGTGAAGGCCTCATTCAGGGTCAGGGCTGTGTGGACCCCTCACTAGGACCAGCTGGCACCACTGGGGGGGAGAGGAGGCAACACTAGAGTTTTCTGGACCGGCTGGAGCCTCCAGTGCTGGACGTTTCCACTGACCCGTGTGTCTGTTGTTGGACAGAAGGCCTGAATGTGCTGTGGATCCGGATACTTTATATTGTGTTTTTTATTAGCTTTTTATGAGATTAAGCTTGTTGTTCATGTATTTATGACACGATTTCTCCCTTTTTTCTCAGTGAAAGAGTGAACTTTTCTCTGTCTGAACTGAAACATATCTAGCATGTGTAAATAAGCTAACGTGGATGTATGCTATTGAGTTTGCAGCTTATTCACTCTTGTTTGGACTAAAAACTGTAAATGTGTAAAAAGGATTTCCTACATGATGGAGAATTCAGAATAAATAATAGTTTTGGGAGAAGGCTGATGTTTCAGTGCCTTGTTGCTGCTAAATTGAATTTGATTTGGTTTGTTTCTGATCTATCAGGCGTGTCTGCTTCACTAAACTCTACGCTGAGACAAAAGTTCCACTCTCATTATCCAGACCACATTCCTCAGAGGAAACCATCCTCGGCTATTTAAAGAGGCACCACCGGGTCTCCTGAAGTCTCTTGATGTAAAAATGAGCAGCATTAAACATTTTAATGTTTTCTATGAAACACATTTTGTTTTAGAATCTACCCACACATCTTTATTCTATAATATTAAAGGAAAATGTTTTGGACCTGACATAAACGTTTTATCCATATAGTGTTAGCATTCAGACCTTTTGAAGTGTCTTTCTTTGAAAATGTACCAAAGCAACATCAGTTTGGAAAAACAGAGATTAGTCCGACTGTTTCACCAGCAAGTCAAGTTGTGTTTATGGGTCTAGATCAGGGGTAGACTGATATATCGGGCCGATATTTGTCCTTAGTAAAGCCGATTTAAAGTCAGGCACATCGCTGGGCAGCCTGGTGTTGCAGAATTTAAATGTATTTTTATGTTTACTAATAAAATCTGCATAATAAATACTCTAAATGAACTTTATTTAGGTGTCTGACTTTAACACGAACAGTGCACGAAATTAAGATTTAACAGTTGGTTAAATTCAGAGTTCAAAAACTGATTCAGCTTCAGAAATTTTGTGCATCAACTGATGTTATTGACATTTTAGCATGAAAATGAGCTGGAAAATGTCTAGATATCGGCCATGAATATCATCCTATAAATATAGCAGTACATATCAGCATCGATATCAGCAATAGAAAAAATATCAGTTGACCTCTAGTCTAGATCAGTGGTGTCCTTGAGGACCACCGTCCTGCAGGTTTTAGAGGTTTCTCTGCTTCAACGCATCATATTTTAATCAGTAGGTGATTAACAGGTTTCTGCAGAGCCTGATGAGCTGCTAAACATTTAATTCAACCATTGAATCAGGTGTGTTTAAGCAGGAAACAACAAAAACATGCTGGATAGTGGCCCTGCATGATCAGGGCTGGAGGCCCCTGATGTAACAATAGCAGCTTATTATGTCTGATGACACATTTTAAATTAATCTGCATTTTTACAATTTTTGATGCATGAAACATAATGGCACCTCAAGGTTTGAACATCATGGAAGAAGTGGTTATTTTATTGCTAATGCTGGCCCAAGCTAATGCTAACGTCTTTCTTAAACAAGACAAAAATGTTGGGACACTTCCTCGTTTGCTGACAAATCCCCGGCCGCTCCAAAACAAGTTGGTAGCCATGCTGTCGCTTGCTGTTTCGTGTGTGCTATGACGTTATTGCTTGCCATACTGCCATACTTTGCCCCCCCACACACACACACACAGTAGTGCTGTGGAGCCGTCAGATTTAATTGGCCATCAGGGTAAACCGTCAGCACCCAGCTCATTTCACATTCATGTCCCGGCCGAGTGGGCGGTGAAAATCAGTTTACTTTTCGTTGCAGACCTAACTTGTGGGGTTGAGTTTGGTCATTTTTCAGGGCTCCTAGGCCATTGTGAGCCTCAACAAAGTTTCATATGCTTTATAGAGGCTCAAAGAATGGTTTCTAGTTTTTGGTGTACATAAACAGCATTCTACTGACCCTTTAAAGCTGCAATAGCAAATCTGCAAAACAAGCTAGCATAAAACAAATTTTCATACCTCTTCACAACGTTCTGAACCCACATTACCAGAGGAAACGAGATAGCTCTAAACACCAGTCACCGTTTTCTAGGTCTTTTGTTGTCCGTGACTTCAAATGGTGTTTTTCTTTTTGGGACTCTGGTAGTTTGTCCTAAAGTTGAAGTGGTAGCAGCCGGCTGTTTCTCCTTCTATGATATTATTGAGCGGAGAACCTCTCACACCAGTGGTGTTCTGCTGCTGAATACGTGAGTGTGGAATGAGTGGAGGACTCAGGGAAGTGCGGTGGTTCGGTGAGACCGACATCCAGATGGTCCAATCATTGGCCGTGTTATTGGTGGAGGTTTTTAGACAAATGCGAGAGAACCACTTCATTCATTTTTTTGTTTTTTTTATCTCCACAATATATTTATAGCTGTGTCAGAACGTTGTTAAGAGGCATGACAAAATGTTTTAAGCTAGCGTGTATTGCAGATTTGCAATTGTAGCTTTAAAAATCAAATGATTTAATAATAAATATTGACAAGCCTGAAGCTCCTCATTAAAGATAGAGATTTATCTGAATCAGAATAAGTCACAAACGTCTGATCAGAACAGTTTTTGGTTTATTTGCTCTTTTCTGTGTCACACGATGGCATCAGTGGCAGAAATGAGTTTTAATGATGCATACAAACTATAATTAATCATACTAAGCAGCCCATTCTGCAGTTTTCATGATCAGAAAACATTTTCATACATCAATCCATCCATTATCAATAGCCACTTGTTCCTGCAGGGTCATGGAAAACATTTTCATGTTATTTATTAAAACCAGAGAGGTACTGAGGAGTTTGCATGTCCTTCATGTGCATTTCACTGGGTTCCTCCTACTGATCCAAATCCTGCGTGCAGAAATTATTTACATATTCTAATCTCAGTTGTGAGGCTGGAGAGAGGGTAGTGTCTTTCTAGTTTGGCCTTGTAATGAACTACACCCCCCCCCCCCCCCCCCACACACACACACACACACACACCCTGCCTAAAAACACATCTAGCATGCACGACTCTTGAAAACATCATAGCTGCTCTACTGCTTCTGTTAGGGAAACAGACAAACTGTCTTTGGGGATTAATGTGCTCAGCTTGGCTAACAGTGCTTCTGCAGGATCCATTAAAAAGCTGCACATTAATTTCCTTGGTGTTTGATGAAAAACAGAAGGCTTTGTTGACTGAGGCTTCGCCTGTAGCATCTCTTAGCCCGCAGAACTCAAACTGCTGCAGCTGCTTAAAGAATCTACAAAAAGCAGGATCAACATTTCCCACAGCTGCAGCGGTGTGTGAAAACCCAACAGCTGTGAGCAGTTTACCCACAAATCAGCAGCTTTCAGGGAACAGAATCCAGAAAACGACTGCAGCATTTGAACGTGAGAGGCCTGCGTGAGACGGGTCCTAATATAGATCTCAGGAATCTTTGAAATGTGACTTACATGTTGAAGGTGAGGTGAGTTTCTGACACGCTCACAAGTTTGAGTTTGTAAATCATGACGTGTGACCGTGTTACCTTACCATGCAGCACATGAAAAGAACACTGGTTAAATGTATGCTGAACTCCATAGCAGTGAGCAAATGCACACACACACACACACACGAACTGGTGTTGTTTACTGTTTTTCATCTGTTGAAGGCTGTTTTCATGCTCTGACCTTTACCACCCACAGTGACTTTTGCTCTAGATGCTTCAGCTCGATAACGTGTTTTATGAAATGTCTGGCTAAAGGCAGTGTTTGGGTTTCCTGGTAACTTTAACCTTGTTGCAAATCCCCCTGAGTCCTGATTACTTGGAGCTCTTCAGCCACATTATTAGTCTTCTTCCGCCACCTAGTGGTCAGACGCAGATGCTGCGGATATCTTTGCAGATCCAACAAAACAGAAAAAGCATTTCCTCGTAGCTTAGTTCTTAGTTTTGTTACAGAATACCCATTTTTGGTGAATGCATTCAATTGGGATCAGTCTAAGCCTGAGTTCTATAAAACAAGCCTGAAACTAAACTAAATGCATGTCTCATCTCTGAATCCTTTCCTTTTTGCTAAATCAGGAGCTAATCAGATCTTGTCAGTAGCATATCAGCAGCCTAAGCTAATTCGCTTTTGTCTGATGTTGTTTGAGTTGAAGAAGTTCTGTCCTGTGGAGATCAGCCTGACCCCTGGGAGCAGTAACCAGTCAGACCCTGCACACTTTCGCTCTGCAGGGACAGATTCCAGTTACTGAGCCTGGGGGACGGAGACATTTCTGATGCATTTCCACCTGAGGAGGTAAAAGTTTTAATTTTATTGATAAGATTCAGTGCAAATTTACTGAAATTCAAGCTCAAACCTGCAGTTGTCCAGGTGTGGCGATCTTATGGACGTGGATGGAGATGGGATCCATCAGACTATGAGGGACATAAATGGCCTGAGAAGCAACACCTGGGCTATACATTACCCTCCTACCAACTCTATCAAGACTAGCTCCACCAAAATTACACATTAACCCAATAACATGGCCTCTAATCTCCCTTCTCTGGAGCCTCCTGGGTCCCACGTACTTTCACACAAAGCACTGTGAAAAAAGCAAATGATACAATAATAAAAGCATCCATATGTGATCGTTTGTCTGTATTTTATCTTTATTTTAATAAAATGCATTTTTTTATTTAACTGTGACACAAAATAAGAAATGACATCACTCTTCTTTGTCCGATTTTCATGTTGTTTTTCTATAACTCTGTGTTTTTAGCAGTGAGAGCTTTTAGTGAACCAGAGAGCCACGCTGAAGCTGAAACATGAGCTGATGACCAGACCGAACACAGCGACATGGTGTGGGAAGCACTCAGCTGTCTGGGTGACCTTGTGGATGTCAATGAATGTAGGATTTAAACCCAGATGGCTGCTTTCTCAGGGACTCGATGTAAAATCCTGCTGCAGAATTTTAGAAGAGATCCATTTGTCATAAATTAAGTTAAAGGAACAAACTTGTCTTTATAATAGAATCCAAAGTGTTTGTGTTGTTTATGAATGTAACAGATTCACAGGTTGTTTAGGCCTCCATGACAGAATGAGGTCAGTGTCTTCATGGATTCTATCAAACTGTTTAAGTTCAGAAGTCGTGTGGTTATATGTACCCTGAAGTGAATTCCTCTTTTTGAAGCTTTCAGCGTGTTTTTATTTCTCGAGAACGATAACAAGTCAAGCAACAGAGGAATGTTTTGTCATCCTGGGGTTATTATTTTCCTAAACACCCAAATCATTCTTTAGAATTCAAGTCAAGCAACAGTTGAAAGACATCTACAGTTCATTAACTTTTTCCAAGTGTTTTTTTCTTTTTGTCGTGGCACAAAGGGTCATTATTGTGGCTCGAATAGTTTTATCTGCCAAGATTCTGTCATTGGGTGTCCTGTTATCAACACAGGTACGCATTTATTTCCTCACCTCCCAAGAGCCTTATCTCATGTCATCACGCTTTTCAGCTAAAGCTCTGAAGTAAACACAAATGTTCCCATCGTAGCAACCTGTTAATGTTGTTGTTCGACATCAGATATGCTCATAGATTCTCATAGTGGACCTTTAGATTTCTTATCACTATTTAATCTTGTAGTTCACACCCTCTAAATAGAAAAAGACCTACAGCCTACCCTTTATCTGCCTCATCTGTCACAAAACTGAACTCTGAAGCACCCACACATCAGGGTAAGCTGGAGTTTACACTGCAGCTCTGATTAGTAACACTACTTCTAAAAAGGGCATTTTCCTACGGCCAAAAAAAGAATAGGAGTCTTTAAGCCAATAAAAGTTATTCTCTGATCCTTTGATGTGTGCCATTGATTTTAAATATGATATCCATGAATTTTAAGGACACATTCTGATGCCAAGAAAGCGCTTATTTTTGACAGGTGGCAAAAGTTGTTTTAGGTTTTGTGTGAAAAAACACGTAGAGGACTCCAACTGCTCGTCTCACAATTTACGTCATCAAACCACACAAGGAGAGGAAGAAGAAAAATGGCTGCAAGCTCTGCATCCTTCTTCCAGGACAAAATAAAGAGCATTAAATGTGGAAAAAACCACTATAAGTCTGGTCATGTGGTAAGTAGCAGCTACGCTGGGGGAGAAGAGATTCTGCAGTGACGTCATATATGCGACGTCTGATTTGTAGTCGTTTTAATTATGAATTTTAACAAGCTAATCAATCTCAGATTATGTGACATTTCACTGTAATATCCATTTGCCTCTGGCCTGCTTCACCTGATATTAGAGTAAAACAAAAAGAAGCTGTGTTTTCTTAGTGGTACAAGAAATAACTTCTGGGTCGCTCCTGTTTACTGGCTTCAGTTCTTCAAACAACTCTGGAGCTTTTTGCCTACCTGTGTTGAATTACAAATGCAGCGTTAGTTCAGCTCCGACTCTGCAACCTCACGGGCTTATAAGGGTGTAAACAGTAACTACGCCCCTTCTTTGTTTTTTTGTTAGGAGAAAAACTGAAAACCCCCGATCCGGCTGAGAATGAAATCTGTTTCTGTGATCTGGTCCCATAAGAAGCCATCTAGTGAGATAAAGTTTGTTTCATTCAGTGTTTTGTCTTTGCGAAGAGATGAGATTTTATCAAAACAGGTTTCAGCCCCTTTCTTAAGGCCAGAACTCTATCAGCCGTGGTAGATGCACACGCACTCCTTTCCTTTACCTTTTAATCAGAAAAATTACGACTCTCAGTGGTTTTAGCAAAATACTTTATTTGAAATGGGTAACAAAAATAAACATTCATATTTTTTCAGCACATCAGAGGAGCGGTCCCTCATCAGAAGGATCGGTACATGAGCTCAAATGTATGGCTTGTTATTGTTTAACGTAAAAACTAGGGGTGGGAATTTAACGCGTTAATTATGATTAATTAATTAGAAAAAAATAACGCGTTAAAAAAATTAACGCATTTAACCCTTTAAGCCCGAGGGTCCCCCAATTGGGGGATGTTGAAGTTTAGCAGCAAAATACATGCCCTAAATATCAATATAGTCAAGCTGCACCTCTAAAGAAAGCCCAGAACCTTGGCTACAAGACCATGTAAACCTTTTTTATGTGCTCCAAACACAACTAGAACTACAATCAAATGAGTGATCAGAAATCCCTCTTTATGTGTTTTTGCCTTCATTTCTGTCTCTAATGATGCTAAATCAGATCAAATTGCACACACATTCTATCAACCCATTATTATTATTGTTATTATTATTATTATTATTATTATTATTATTATTATTATTATTATCATCAAAATGTACTTAAAATAGTATTGTACTTTTAGGTCTGTCCTATTTTTGCCATATATATTTATTTCTCCTGTTTTGAATTGAAATACAATTTAAAAACAGTTTTTTAGAAATTAAAAGAGCTTGTGTTTACAATGACTATTGTTTGATTCTCTGTCTCATTATTTTTAATTTACAAATATTGCTTTTAGGGCAAATTTTCTTGAACGATTAAAATGCAATTAATCAAGATTAATTAATTACAAAGCCTCTAATTAATTAGATTTTTTTTAATCGAGTCCCACCCCTAATAAAAACTATTGCAAAATCTGACCAAAATTCTGTTTACAGCTACAACAACAAATTTGGAAAGCAAATTTTAATGCCTCTTAACAACCTTCTAACATCATATAGATATACATATATTGTGGTGATAAAAAAAATTAATAAAGTGATTCCCTCGCATTTGTCTAAAAACCTAGACCAATAACACGTTTTGAACCGAAAGCAACTATTGGACCATCCAGTTGTCGGTCTCACCGAACCGCCACACTTCCCTGAGTCCTCCACTCATTCCACACTCACGTATTTAACAACAGAACACCTCTGGTGTGAGAGGTTCTCCTCTCAATAATATCAGAGAAGGAGAAACAGCCGGCTGCTACCACTTTAACTTTAGGACAAACTACCAGAGTCCCAAAAAGATAAACACCATTTGAAGTCACGGACAACAAAAAGGCGTTTTGACCTAGAAAACAGCGACTGGTGTTTAGCGCTATCTCGTTTCCTCTGGAAATGTGGGTTTTCAGTTCTAGCAGAAGCGTCTCAGGGAAGATACCCGAGGGGAGGGGTGAGTGTCCTGTGACCGTGTTTGCGTTCAAAACCTAGCTTGTTTTGCAGATTTGCTATAACGGCTTTACTTCCCCAGAAATTCTGGGTTTTCTATTTTAAAAGCACACTCCTTTCCTGTAACATATTTATAATATAGTTTTCTTCCCACATGACCATAAATACTTGTCAGTAAATGTGGCTATCTATGCAAATAGATGCAAAATTTCATTTTTCTTCCTTTGCGTTTTCTGAGCTGCCTTCTGCACAGCAGCATTTAAACAGAGGAACTGTTACAATGATATATATTTTGTGTTTGACTTTTAAATCACCATCAAAAAGCATTTTCATATTTCTACATCTTATGAAAGCAGGTTCAGTGTTTCACATGAAATTGTGAGCAGGAGAAAACAGCCAGCACAAAATCGTGTCAAAGTAAGAATCTTGCAACTTTTCATGTCTGAACAAAATAAACATTAGAAACAAAAGACATGATGAATCGTACTAAAGCATTTCATGTTCTTTTGCATCTTAAAATGCACTGTCATCAAATTTGTGGTACTAATTATATTTTTATATGTAACAGTATAAAAAAGCATAAATAGGATGTAACAGAATTAAACAAAGGGAGTAAAATCTGCAGAAAATGAGGATTTTTAGCTTGTGTTTCACAAACAGCTGCTCTGGTAGAAATGGAATCATAGGACAAAATGTGGCAACAACTTGTGTCATTAAATCACCGACACACTCATCTCTTCTGGCGCTGCTGTTCAGTACATTATTAGAGAAACATTGAGTGAAAACTTCACTGGTTTGAAGAGTGCAACAGAGACACTTTTCATGCATTAACCCTCACTTTGCTTTTTTCTTGGACGTTAAAAACGTCCTGGCAAGAACTGAGGCACCACTTAAAATATTAAACGACAGGATTAAATAAAATATGTGTATATAATATTATTAATACTTAACAACATTTAAAATAAAATGAAACTGTGGCAAGAGGTGTGGCAAACTGTAACGCATCAAGATTTCCCCCATGGTTAAAAAAAACTAAAATCCGAATCCAGCCTGTGTCGAAAAGTAAACAGTCAACAAAATCAGTAAACCATGTTGAAGCCTTCTCCTGAGCACTCATCCCGTTCTGTTAAGAGTCCATGTAAGTTCAAGCAAAATCTACATACGTTCATTAGAACTGTAAATATTAGTAAATATATAAAAGCAGCTGGTTAATATAAGCTGGTAAATGACACTGCTAGTGCACCATGTCGCTCAATGTAGCTATAGTGGTTATGATGTCAGTGAAACCCTCAGGGATGAGCTAGTGGCAGTGCATAACTGGAACACACACATTCACACACACACACACACACACACACACACACACACACACGGTCTCAGATCATTGTGTCAGTGCAGATTTTCTGTCCCATGAAGGTCTTTGCAACCAGATTGGTGATCAGAGACTTCAGCTTCTTCTCTTCCCTTGATTTATTCCTGTTGCAAAGAAACAAATCGGGTTAGGCTTTATTGTTTATAGCTCAGAGTGTATTCATGTCTTGTTGGTTTTTTTTACTAACATTTTTATTGCAGCCCACACACACAGAGACACCATCAGCAGGAGGATGAAGGCAGCAGCGATGCAGACGTAAACTAGCAGCAGGTCCGATTTCGGCTCGGGTGCAACTTCAACAGCTGAAACACAAACAGACAGAATCAGTTTCAAGCTGTAAATTAACATTTTGTCTTTGTTTTTGTCAAAAATAAAACAATTACATTTTTCTACCATCTTCTGCACCTCCCTAGTGATTGGATCCAGCACAAGTTTCAAGCCCCGCCTCTTCCATGCAAAAGAATGGGACATTTTCATCACCAGGAAGTAAAGACACCCCAGACAGTGCTTCAGGTGTTGACTTCTGTAGATTCTTGTAATTCCTGCCATGCTGCATTAATACTAATAGACACTATTTTCAGGCCCACGCTCTGACACTGGTATGAGAAATAAAACATGGCAGCTTCTGCAAACTGCACAGCAAGTGGAAGATGGAGACACTTTATCTGCATGTGTGGAAGTCCAAAGAACTAATAAACTTCCAACTTTAGCATTTACTGGCCACTATAAGCAATGCAAATGTGATATGGTGTTTGTTCCCTCGTTTTAGTGAATCAATGCACGAGTCAAAGTGTTAACAGACACTATTTTGTTCATAAACAGGCTTTCAGTGCGGATTCAGTAAAATTAAAGGTTCCTCATTTCAGCTCCAGACACATCTAAATAAAATCACCAACAATCTCTCCAGTCTAGTGCAGAAAATCAAACATTACTGGTTTTACTCCATACATGTAGAAGAGATGCTAGAAATCCTTGTAACCAGTCTAACTCTATAAACGCCACTGCTACTGCAAAGATCCACATTTTTATGACCTCAGATTTTATTTTTACCCACGGTGCCTGGCAGGCTCAGTTTCATCTATGGAAAACAAGATGGTGCTTGCAGTAAATGTTGCAATGTTCAGCAGTGTTACGCCCCTCTGACTTTTCATTGGCCTGGCTGTTGTGCAGGCCTTGGTTGCACTCACTGGTTTCACCTGTGGGTGCAGACAAAATGCCTGTTTGGTGCAGCTTCAAGCGGACCACCTCTGGAGCTCCTGTTTGTTGCTTTGAGCTTTTCATATGGCTCTTTTGACTAGAAAAAGTTTCTTGAAATTCAAAATTGTGTTCAGTTTTTTATACTGTGGCCCTATGAGTCAGGTCAGAACAACAGACTCAGGAAAATTCAAGAAATGAAAGCGAAATAAATACAAATCTGGCAGGATGCTGAGCCTAACAGACTGAGCAGAGGCAGGAGTACCTGTGCAGGTGAGCATCAGGGTATTTAATGTTTCTTTGACTCAAAATGACTCATCATTTCCTAGATTGTGTGCATCCAGGGCTCAGAGTGATTGAGGCATTTAAACATCCACAATCTGAGTTTGTTTAGTTCAGATTTGGGGAAAACCTGGATTAGGTGGTTGTTCTGCAGCTATGTAAAGCTCCATTACCTGGGTAGCATCCTTCATGACTCCAGTCGCTCCAAAGGCTTTTATCAGCACAGTATTTGCTCAGTTTGGAGCGAACCTTGAAGCAGTTTCTGTCCTCGCTGGGGTTGGGAAGCAGCGTCAGGGTGGTCTCCGTGGTGTGAATGACTCTCTGTAAAAGAAGTTACAGAAATATTAAGACACAATAAAACTCAGATGAGGTTAAAAAAAACAACTTTTCTGACAGTTTTTTTTACATAAAAAATCTGTTCCTTTGGAAATCCAGCTGTGATGTCCCTCCAGTACTTTGTAAGTTGTAATTTATAAAATCTTAAAGGGATACTTGGCAGTTTTGGCTTGCTTTTAGCACCCCCTAGTGTCCGTTTAGTATAACCAAAAGTGAAACTCATCTCTTCACTGTGCATTCGTCTTTTTAACACTTTAATCTAACAGCTGAAATGTCTCCTCAGCCTTCATTAGTGTCTACAGGAGCGGTTCATCACCCTAAGGAGCGGTTAATCATTCTAAGGCCAACAGAGACCGGACCGCCACTCTGAAGTTGCAAGTGCGGTATTCTGACCACAGAGGTCGGTGGGGGTCTGAGTGACATTTCATTAACCCTGTAAAGGGTCATTTTAGCACATACTGGCTCAAGAAAATTATTTAAAAATATGAAAAAGTTACATAGTACGCCTTTAAATTAAAAAAATAACACACTTAATTGTGATCATTTACAGTAAATCAAGTAAATTGATGATTGGTCTGATCAGCCATTATGTCGTTTTTTTGAGGGTTTTTTTTTGTGTTTTTATGTGCAATAAATTTACTTTGGTAGAATCGCTCCATGTGTTCTCTAGTCTTTGACTGTTTTGTCTTCCACAGTTAGAAATCTTGATCCCTCATTCTTTCACTTCAATAGATGACTCATAGCAGAGGGATTAAAAAGTTTCCATTTGAACCTGTTAGACAACTAAACTATAAGTGAGTGTTTTTTCCATCATGATGGCTGAAATGCTGCTGATAACTGTCAGGTTAGATCACGACCTACTTTCTTCAAGGCAAAAGTGAAACCAACAGCAGAACAAATGAGAGCAAACTAGATCAGACATAATGATCTAATGTATTTTGAGCACAAACTCAGTGGAATCAAGTCTACAGACAATTGTTGCTGTGATTATAAACTACTGGAGAGAAAATGGCATTTCATTTTCCTTTTAAAGGGGTAGAAAATGAGATTTAAAGCCATACTGTGTATCTTTTTCATATTTTTAAATCATTTTCTTGAGCCAGTTTGTGCTAAAATGACCCTTTACAGGGTTAATGAACAGACACCCACCACCCTCTGTGGTCAGAATACTGCACTTGCAACTTCAGAGTGGAGGTCAAGTCTGTTGCATTTAGAAAAACAATGGAGCTGACACGCCCGGCGCTGCAGTCTGCTTCCAGCATGTTTCCTGCATGTTTTAGATCATGAACACAGCTGATTTGTTTGATTTAGTGATGAACCGCTCCTGTAGACACTAATGAAGGCTGAGGAGACGTTTCAGCAGTTAGAAGGTGTTAAAAACACGAATGCACAGCGAGGAGATAAGTTTCACTTTTGGTTCACTAACGAACACTAGGAGGTGCTAAAAACAAGGCAAAACTGCCAAGTGTGCCTTTAAAGGCAACCTTTCCTTAGGTAGAACTATATAGAATGTGTGACATCTTCTGAACTCAGGTCATGCAGCAATTCCCTGCATTCCAGTTCTAGACTGATTCTTGTGTGAACTGATAAACTGGGAGTGTTGTTGGTGTATTTATTATGTGAGAACAGACAAGAAGCAGGATTTGAAATGCTGTTTGACTTCATCTAAAATTGATTGCTCATGCTGGTATCAAGCACTGCCACTGAGTTTCTTTCCTACTCTTGTTTTCACGTTCACATTTCCTCAT
The DNA here is from genome assembly GCA_006937985.1 of Aphyosemion australe. Taxonomy (NCBI): domain Eukaryota; kingdom Metazoa; phylum Chordata; class Actinopteri; order Cyprinodontiformes; family Nothobranchiidae; genus Aphyosemion; species Aphyosemion australe. The sequence continues at coordinate 1,104,552 of SSNS01000101.1, read as the reverse complement.
CATCAAACTCCTGCTGCAGAAAACCTGGGATACACTTTATACTGAGTGGAGCGTTTGGGTGAAAATTTAGCAAAAAGCACATATCAGATCAATCATACCAGCGTGATTGTTCCATCAGGTTTCTCCTGAGCGTGTTTCACTTCCCATTCCAGACAGTATCCGGGAAGCCTTCCCACTGGATTCTCCCAGAGCAGCTCCAGCTGCTCGTCTGAACCTGTCTGCAGATGCAGCATATCTACGGCTGCAGGCTTCACTGCAAGAACATTAAAACCATGAATTACAAATAGTGAAAAGAGAAATGCAATCTGGAAATTGTTGTGGGGGAAAAACAGCATTGCAATGAAAACATAAAGGGAGCACTATTGGTAATGCTGTACCTCCCACAGAGATAAAGAAAAAAGTCCTTACAGTGGTTTTGGATCTGCAGGGAGGTAAACGTGGCCTTCAGAGGTCCTTCAGGAGAAGTGCCGTTCACACAGAAGATGATATCAGAGAACTCTGGGAGAGACTTTCCTGTAAATCTGCAGCTAGATCTGATTCCACCTGACAGGATGTACTCTGGGCATTCAGCAGCCTGCTCCAGTGGTTTGTACCTGGAGAGGAAACAAATTACAAACCCATTCATTCAGGAGTTTTACGAGCCTTCATTAATGAGGTGTAACACAATATGTGATGGAAGCGGAAGGAAAAAAAACAAAAAGTGCAATTCATTAGAAACACAAATGTTAGTTGAGATGTTTTGTTCAGGACCAGTATGGAAGACCCGCATCTTTATTTCTGTGTGACGTACCAGAAAAACAGATTTTGCTGTGACTCAAGTGGCGTTTGAGGGCTTCTTGTCCAGCTGCACTCCACCCATTCCATGTTATGGTACACACAATCAAAATCCTTCGCTTCTGTCCCCGTGAGTCCTGGATGAGGACAAACCAACGAAGATGGTTGAATATCACCACGCCTTTCATTTCCTTTACCACAGATCTATAAATACCGACCTGGGCTGGCAGGTTTCTGAATCAGCTCGGTGTAGTTTTCACTCCTTTGCATCACGCTGTTGGTGCAGTGTCCATTCAGCAAGGTGAAGACTCTCACGTTAACGTCTTTGGTCAGGTCAAACTCAGTGCTGTAGCTCCTCCCACTTGTCCTGAGGACCTGCAGACACAAGAGCACATCACCTAAATCAGATACAACTCACTTTACTTTAACCTTAATCCAACTAAACACAATGACACGACTGTTTAATCCTCCAAAAAGGGATTTCATGGTGACTTTACGTGCCAAGAAAACCAAAGCTTCGCTTTCACACTTGAGTAAATTGTCAGTCATCCGATCACAACAACACCAGTATTATTATTTCAACATGGTGGAAGAAGGTTTAAAGTATTCCACTGTTCAGAATTGTCACTGAGAACTGGTTGGACTTATGAAAGAACTCCTTTGTGTCACCTTCATGGTGTCTGACATCCAACATGAGTTATTAACACTCATGCATGCTGTTCTTTGGAAACAGGCGTTTGCATAGCTGCGTCCTGAGTCTGCTTAAAATAAAAGTTTTGATTTCATCACTGGGAGGTTTGTTTCTGTCTGTGAGGATGAGGTGAGTGCTGCGTGAAAATCAGCTGTTGTGAGAACGGGTTAAAATGTGCTGTTACAATTTGTCATTTAGGAATTTTGTTAGATACATCCAGATTATGTACACATAAAATGAGTTAAATGGGAATTTTATTGATCAAAATCAGACTTTTTCCCCCCTTAAATGTTTATAGAACCTATAAAAATGTGAAAAAAGTCCATTCAGCCTTATTCTGGTTGTATTTTTGCCATAAAATCCCAGGTTTTCTCAATTACTTACATTTTATGTGATGTTTTCTCACTACTATAACCTGTTACATTTTTGATCCCGTTTCTCCAATCCACTTTTAAAATGCTACAATAAAATTACATCTGATGCCGCACAAGAGAGGCAATTAAAGAAATAAGTTTCAATGGATTTCCCGCCCCTTAGCCTCATTACAGCATAAACCTGGTGATTTATGGTGCGCTGGAAAACTTCTCTTGTAACACCTGAAGGCATTCTCTTGAAAAAACAAACAACTTCATGTTTGAATCTCCTCCAACAAGCATTTTTTTTAGGTACAGTAGAATTTTACTCAACAGATCTAGGAGGAAGTTTTAAACGTGTCTGATTATAATTAACAGATATAGGTTAATTTTTTACATTAAATAAGGGTGGTGTGATAAAAACGGTAAACACTCACAGCCCATGTGTTTTTGAATGTGTCCAGGTATTCCAGCTGATACTGTATGTTGCACGTCGTCATGGTCATCAGGCTGGATGGTGGGCTCCAGGTGATGTCCAGGTATCCAAGACGACCAGAGTCAGAAACACTGAGGTTCTCAGGGGGGTCCACCCTTATGTCATTTTCTACAAAATACACATTTTTATTTGTGTTTTCTTAAAGTCACTTACATAAAAATATCACAAAAACATGTTTAAACATCTCATAAGCATTGTTGAAATGCAAATTTTCAAAATAAAAGCACATTTAGGTCTGATATAAGTCAAGAGTTTTATTCTCAAGAAACAACATGCATCAGGTGACAATTATTTACCATTTATTACAAAATATATTATATTTGAATACATGTTTTAAAAATTCTAAACGGTCCACCTCTAACAGGATTTGTACAAAAACTTTCTATAAATAATTCCTGCTCTTTAAAAGGATCTAAATCTTGCAGGTGGCAAGTGCCAGTTTAGGGTTCCAAGCTTGATGGGTAGGGAACCCTGTTGTATTCATCCGAATTTTTCATTTTTATCTATTTTTGTTTATCATAATCATATGAATCATGTACAATCACAATAAAATAAAAAATAAAAAAATAACAATTATTTTATTTTTATTCAAATTTTAATTTTATTTATTATTAATGCTTGAAAGGACAGCCTTGTTTATTTAGGCTGTCTGGTTTCTGACTGACGTCCAGCAGGGATCATCAAAAATAAAAATCATAAATAAAACCAACCTGTGAGCTCAGTGCCGTGGGAGCTCTTCCCCCAGGTCAAGACGAGCAGCAGCAATAAATGAGTCAACCGGAATGTGGTGGCCATCAGTAGCAAATATCCGAGACTGAGAAAAATAGAAAAAGGAAAAAATAAACAGAAAGGAGACGTGAAAATGCCTCTAGAAAAACCACGCAAAACGTGCGCAACGCGAGGAGAGGTGTCGCTGCAGGTCCTCCCGACTCATACTGGATGAAAGGAATTGTTGTCAGAATTAAAGCATATAGGCGTGATGTTATCCACGGCGGTGTGAGGCGTCTCCCCTCTCAGCAGCAGGTCCAGACAGAGTTTATGGACACGCGCGCGCGCGCACACACACACACGCGCGCGCACAAACCTTATTCTACTGCCCCCACGAAGGTAAATTTTCTGAGGCGAGAATAATTTCTTTTTTCTAATGAAATATTTAAATGTATTGCTCATAAGTACCCATTGACGTAGGGTGTGCATGCACCGGGGCCCACGGGCCCTAGGGGGCCCACGGCGGGCCCCGGGAGAGAGAGAGAGAGCGCGAAAGTGATCGCGCGCCTGCCGCGCAAGGGAGGAGATGAGGAAGCGTCTCAACTCGGACACGTGAGCGCATTAATACTCTTTCATGGTGTGTTCTTCTGTGTTGTTGTAACCTAACGTGGCGCTAATGAAACACAACTGAGTGGCTGTGATCATGTTGGGAGAACCGGTTTAGGGTTCGGTTTTTAGTGCGCACTGCTGCGGAGGAGCGCAGGGATGGAGACCAGCTGAGAAACAGCGACTGTCAGGATGATCTGATCATCAGACTCGTCTCCTTATTTAGAGACAGAGAGAAATAAAAACTTCTATCAACATGGTGCTGCTGTGTCAGAAGTTCTAGCTAAGCTTTATTATTCTCTTTCATGGGCCAACTTGATGTTCAATTATGTTAAATTCAACTTTAACTTGAGGTCCGAATTTGTATTTGGTGTGATTTAAAAGAAAAACAATTCTAGCTATTACGGTCGACTCATAATATTATAGATACAAATACATTTATATTAAAATGTTGACAAATTTCCCCCCAAAAAGAAAGAAGGAACATTTTTAAACTTAAAGTCAGTATCAAGTGTCTCTAAATAATAACAAAGGTCTAAATTAAAGAGAATAAAATATTATAGTGCAAGAAGCCAATGTCCTTCTGTATGTAGACACAGGGTCTCTGGATATTAAGACAACTGGAGGAAGCTTTAGGTTTACTTTCAGTTACAGTCGATGATATTCTTGTTTTCCACATCTGCTTCTCTTCAGACACAATCAGGAGTCAAAAGACCCCCCAAAAAAGTCAAATATATATATTTCACTAGTTACATTAGAAACAATATCATTACAACTCAATAACCAGCTAAAACGCACTAGAAATGACGTCATCCTCACAAATGTTTTTTAAGCAATATTAGTACCCCCCCCCCCTATCATAGATCAGATCCATTTGCGATCATCACAACTTTTCTCACAGGAGTATTTGGTTATTTGATTCCTCAAGATGTTATGGGGGGGGGGGGGGGGGGGGGGGCTAAAGCAACACCTGCACCGGGGCCCAGCTCAACCTTGCTATGCCACTGTAAGTACTGGGGGAAAAAATGCCACCTTATACACAGAATCAATAAAAACTAAATATATCTATTTCAAGTTTTTCATATGGCATTTTTTCTATTGTAGTAATATTCAGTTATTAGGCTATTTAAAGGGGTCATATTCCCAGCCAGCACACATAGGTGGGCTCCATATGGGTCCCAAAAGGGTTTGTCCGCGGTTTCCACAGTGGCCCCATGGGGGTTTGCCCAGAAAGATTTTTGCCCACATAGGCCCTACATGGGTTTTCATAGGGTTTGATTCAAACACCGGCAAATCCCTGTGGGGACCCATACGGCTTGCCCATATAGATCCCATATGGGGCCCACCTATGTGTGCTGGCTGGGATTATGACTTATGTTCATAAGTTATAATTGTACCCCCTGAGTTTCCAATATTTATATATTAAGTACTTAATCCTTTGGTTGTGGATAAAGAGCTACATAATAGATTTATAATTGATACAAACATGTTTAGGAAGTTCTCTGCTCTAAATCCCAATCACAGAAAGTGATTTCTGTCATGAAAATAGCAGATGTTGTTGTAGCAGGACCCAAAAAAGCAGGAAAATCCAGGAGGCATCAAAAAATCAAAACTTTATTTTAAGGCAGATGTCTTGAGGCAGAGGCAGGAGCAGGAGGATGCAAACACAAGGAACCTACAAAGATCAACGGGCAGAGCTGGGTATAAACACACCAGTGGCGGCTTGTCCATAGGGGGCGCTAGGGCGCCGCCCCACCACTCACAGGAAGGAGAAGAAGAAGATAGGAATCACAAAATATATTTAAAAAAAAATAAAAAGTGAACTAAACGATCTATACACACCATATGGACTAAGTGCTGTGTGTAATCTGTGTTTAATAATGTTTTTTTTTACTTTTAACACGGCCGAATCGTCGACGTACTTGTCACGTGTCCTCTCGCGGGCGCAGCAATCTTTACCATTGACTTAATATGGGCTAACTGGCGCATGTGCAGTGGGTCCCCAAACCGTCCACAACGAGAAAGAATAGGAGAGCGGTTGGTCGCATCTTTTAGCGATCGTCGCTGCCTCACCGAGTGAATTCTGCTCAGACCAGGGGGAGGAGATCGCTGATTGGTCAGGTTGTTCACCCCGCCCTGAGGGGAAAACTTTCCACAGGCTGGCACAGTGTGGCTCCATCTGTGCCAATTTGTCACAGCAGCAACACACTACTTCCACTGAATATTTTTTGTTGTCCAACCTTTNAATCCGAGACCATGGTCTTGAGTCGGAAAAGGGTAGAATGCCTTCTCCAGGTCAGGGACGAGGTCCTGCCCCAAGTGGAGGAGTTTAAGTATCTCGGGGTCTTGTTCACGAGTGAGGGAAGGGTGGAGCGTGAGATCGATAGGCGGATTGGTGCTGCGTCTGCAGTGATGCGGGCGTTGTACCGGTCTGTCGTGGTGAAGAGAGAGCTGAGCCGAAAGGCGAAGCTCTCAATTTACCGGTCGATCTACGTTCCTACCCTCACCTATGGTCACGAGCTTTGGGTAGTGACCGAAAGAACGAGATTGCGGATACAAGCGGCCGAAATGAGTTTTCTTCGCAGGGTGGCTGGGCTCTCCCTTAGAGATAGGGTGAGAAGCTCGGCCATCCGGGAGGGGCTCGGAGTAGACCCGCTGCTCCTCCACATCGAGAGGAGCCAGTTGAGGTGGCTCGGGCATCTGATTAGGATGCCTCCTGGACGCCTCCCTGGTGAGGTTTTCCGGGCACGTCCAACCGGGAGGAGACCCAAAGGAAGACCTAGGACATGCTGGAGAGATTATGTCTCTCGGCTGGCCTGGGAACGCCTTGGGATCCCCCCGGAGGAGCTGGCCCAAGTGGCTGGGGAGAGGGAGGTCTGGGCTTCCCTCCTTAGGCTGCTGCCCCCGCGACCCAACTCCGGATAAGCGGCAGAAAATGGATGGATGGATGGATGGCTGTGTTTCATATCTTAAAATTACACCAGATTAGTATTTGTTGGAGTTAATGTAAATCTATCAGTATATTCACATTAATAACATACTATGAATGCTTAACATATTCACTGCACATTAAGTTAATAAGATTTACTCCACATTTAAGAATAACCTCTCTTAAGTGTTATAGAAAGGAGTGATGTCAGAGGTATGTTTGATAACGCCCATTTTTAACTTGTCAAATTCTGATTTGTCCAAATGAATAAGCAATAGTTTATGAAAACGAGTTCACTCCCTGAACAATTCAGTTCACAAAGGAGTTCCTCGACTGTTCTGAACAGTTCCTAAGAGACTCTAATTTTAGCTAGCGACCTGCTTCGGCCGACTGGGTCAGCAAAGCATAAGGAGCCATCCTCCCTTTTTGACCTGAAGGTCAAAACCTTTGCAAGCTGCCTCAGATACAAAATAGATCCACCAGCTTCCTGCAGTCGCCTGGGAGGTACCCCTGACCAGAAGGGTCGTATTTGGAGCGAAGCTACGGGTCTGATGCCTCAGAGGTCAATGCTACCGACAGTCTGTCCGTACCAAGGTTTTAATAGTTTTGCATTTTTTATTAGTTTTAATTTTTATTTAGTTTTTACGTACATTTTTTAAATTCTATTTAGTTTTAATAAGTTTTTACAACTTGTTTTTTAGTTTTAGTTTAGTTTTAATTTTTTGAAAATGCTTAGTTTCAGTTTAGTTTTTATTAGTTTCAGTTATAGTTTTAGTCTTTTTTGTAATATTAGTTACATATCAGGGACAAGAATGAATAAAAGCATAGATAATTGTTGTGTGTAACAAAATCCCAGAAAATCATCATAGTTTTTCAAAAATGTATTCAGTTAGAACAGGTGAGCTACCAAACATTCCAGGTAAGTATCAAAGATATGGCAGAGTAACAAAAAAATCTCGGAATTTCTAACTTCCGAGTAGAAATAATGAACTGGAACACCCCCCTAAGTCAGAGAATGTTTTTGAATCCAACTTTGAGGTTCAACATAGCAGCTTCTTGTAATAACAACAGTAGCTGTGGTGGAAACGTGTTAATTTTACAAGATAAACTTGTAAGGGTGCATCTAAAATCGATGTTATGTGTGGTTGTATGTTCTCCGAGGTAAANAGCGTCTGAAAGGCAAAGCAATTCCCCGCCAGGACAACAGAGGGCGTAGCGCTATTCTGTGATATCCTGCCACCATGACACTCATGTATCCAGTTCACGATAGTGTATTTACTCATGTGTTTACATTGTTTTAATGTATTTCAGAGACTTTTTAACACGGACTAAGTTGTCCTTCATTCTCCTCCACCTCTTCATCCAGTCGCCACCTCTAAACCCACGTTTCCCGTCGCTTCCATCCATGTTTGCTCCGTATTTTGTACTCCTTCAGTCACGGGTGAATAAACGTTCATATTTTCGGACTTTTCCGCGATGCGTTCTTCAATCTATTCTGGGTCTGCCGCTAAATATGTTTTTACTTATAACGGAGCAACGGCGGTGCTGGTGACGAAGTTACAGGAAGCGTCATCCTGACCAATCACAAGCTTGCGGTCTCCGTCACTTGTTTAAAATTTGGGGCATGTCTCCGTCACCCTCCGCGAGCCAGTCGGAAAGCCCTTGCGCCGACGCAAAATGGCGGTGCGTGCGTCCGTTTCACGCAGACGGACCGAGTATAAACCAGCCTTAAGGAGTATACACACTGGACCACTCATGGGACATGGTGATCAATGGAGAAGGCGCGGGCCCGCAGATAAACAGAAGTGACACCACCAACATCCAGCAGTTGCTCTGACAAAGGCGGCAGTAGATGTAAAACATGTCAGCAAAGTTAAAAACAAACTCTTTTTGCTCTGTGTATAACAAAGAACCACAAAAAAAAATTAAATAGCACGAGATAGTTTGTCGATTGCTTTAACGCTGGGTAAATCCTCCAGAGTGTATGAAAAGTCCGACTTTTTTAAAGTATATGGGTCATAACCTAAAGAAAGATGTATTTTTTCGCAATATTGTGTCTGTGCCAGGCTATTTAAAGCCTTAGTATACTCGCTTTTCATCCAAGCCCTTGCGCCGACGCAAAATGGCGGTGCGTGCGTCCGTTTCACGCAGACGGACCGAGTATAAACCTCTTATATATACAGTCTTTGGTATAAACCAAGAGGCAAATATTTAGAGATCATTAATTTTTCTCTGTTCCAATGTGTTTAACCCTTTATAAGGCAAGCGTCTATATTTAGACACTTCCACTCACATCATAAATGATGTCGGTGTGCCTTTTTCACGAACTCTTTAGGCTTACGAGATTTCACCCAACCAATCATCACAGATCAAGCTAGTCACAAGCTAGATTTATACTTTTTTTTTTTTTTTGAACAAATCTTTATTTGCATTCAGAACATTACAAAACTCACAAATAAGATAAAAAAAACATAAACATTGTAGTACACATTCACAGGGGTTTATAACACAAACAAGCCAACTGAGATACGATCTATATAAACCAAAAAGAAGAGCATATATTCACTGTTTTGATTGCTTTTGCATTGTGGGAATGTTGAATGGACAACAGATATTGTTTTGTTTCACAAATAAAATGCTGAAAACAAGGTTTTGTATTAGAGAATTTTGTCTTGTGGATATGAAATTTAGCTAACAATATCAATAAATTAATTATATAAAATTGGTCTGCTTTATTCACCGGGTAGTTGTAGAAACCAAATAACAATTTCTCAAAAGAGAGCGAAAAATCTCTTAGAAAATAAGTCATTACAAAAATAGTAAAATCTTGCCAGAACTGACTAGAGAATGGGCAAGACCAAAAGAGGTGTAGAACATCTTCATCTTGGAGGTTACAAAAGGAACAGTTTACATTAATATCCTTTTTATATCTTCTAAGGAAAGATTTAGTAGGATAGAACCGATGAATAATCTTGAAAGAAACCTCTTTTACTTTATTTGTCAATAGAAACTTAGATGGTAGAGTCCAAATCCGTTCCCAGTCCAGGTCATAAAACAAATTGTTCCAGTATACAATAGCATTTGGAGTATGAGTCTTATCCTTTAGAAACAGAGATCTTATATCACGATTGTTTTTTGTCTTTATACTCGAAAAACAGATCCTGCCCACAGTGGTGACAGCTGGCTCTAGTGGTAGTGGGGTCAGGTCCTTGACCACTGAGCCTCTGAGGAGCATTAAAACACCAGCAGGAATAGCATCAAACACTATGGCGTACTCCCTTGGTGGAACAGGAAAACCATATAAAGTCAGGAAGTCTGTGTAAGAGAGAAGATTCCCTTCCGAGTCAAGTAGTTGTATAACCAGATAAATACCATGACTAAACCAATTTCTTAAAAATAAAGACTTGTGTTTGTATAATACATCTCTGTTGTTCCAAATATAACACCTGTGAGGGGAGAAGTTATGTTTGTAAAGCAGGGACCAGGAAAGAAGCATTTGTTTATGAAAATTTGACAGTTTGAGAGGTATTTTATCGATATTATAATTGCATAACAGAATAAATTTAAGACCACCAAGTTTAGAAAATATAAAGTTGGGGATGAAATTCCAAATTGAGGTAGGGTTTTTGAGAAATTGTTTGATCCAATTTATTTTAAATACATTATTTAGTGTTGAGAAGTCAAAAAAGTTAACACCACCATATGAGAAGGAGTTGGATAGAACAGATTTCTTAAGGTAATGGATTCTATTCTTCCATGTAAAATTGCAAAGGAGCTTATCAACAGTTGTTAAGGTTTTTTTTATCTACTTCTAAAGATTGGGCTGCATAGGTTAAATGAGATAACCCCTCCGCCTTAGTCAGTAGAACTCTTCCTTTGAGAGATAAATCCCGTTGAAGCCAAGCATTAAATCTATTTTGTGTTTTTTGTAGTATTGGTGTGAAATTAAGAGAGCATCTCAAGGATTGATTTTTGTTAATAACAATACCAAGATAGGTGATGGAGTCTTTCACTGGAATACCAGCAATAGAAGCATTAGTACAGTCTTTAAGAGCAAAAAGTTCACATTTCCCAATATTTAAGTGAAGACCTGAGGCAATAGAAAAAGTCTTAATTATGTCGATAGCTATCGTCACCTGAAAGGAATTTTTAAAAAAAAGGGTAGTATCATCTGCCAGCTGACTGATAACAATTTCCCTATCTGCAAATTTTATGCCTACCAAAGGACTAAGTTTAATATAATCACAAAGAAGTTGGGCACAGATCAAAAATAAATATGGAGAAATAGGGCAGCCTTGCCTAATACCCCGGTTCAAATCAAATCTAGGAGATGTACCTGTGTACAGTTTAATTGAGCAGTTAGCATTGTTATATAACGTTTTAA